>JAWWEV010000083.1:122846570-122870297 GCA_035583235.1 Hafferia zeledoni
ACTTTCTTTGTTAACTACTGGCATGGACAGTTAATGGCAGGGGAGAGAATTTACATAATAATTCCAAACTACAACACCATGTTTGACTGTGGCTGCTGGTGAGGGCCCTTCTGCTGATACATTTTCAGGGAAGAGTGGTCTGGGGTTTTTTTAGGAACCCAAACCTATGTCATAGCCCCTGCCCTTCAGCCTACTCCAGCAGGGCCTGCCCAGTTAAGCCTTGGTGGCTCAGTTCAGTTAAGCACCTCTGCAAACAAGTAGTTTTTCATGCCTTCATGGAAATGTATTTTAGCTATTGTAATTTCTGACCCTGTAGAACTTACTCTGATTCCCACATATGCTATAGGAAGGTGGCTGCCACTGTAAAGCAACTGATAGTCAGGAGCAGCATGTACAAAGAAATGTTCTGAAAACAACAGCCTTGATCTCAAGCTGTTTCACTTTATAATGAAATTGTAACACACCAGTTTGTCTGGTCATGTACAGATTTACTACTCTTTATCAGTCAGTCTTGACAATTGGCAAATCCGAAGGAAATATTTAATTCTGGATCATTCGTTTCAACTTCTTAAAGTGCTCATTTTTTAATTTTACGCAGCTTACTTAAATGCTTCCTGAAGTTTGATTTAAGTTTTTAGGCTCTGATTCTTCAAAGCATTTGAGTATAGGTTTTACTTGAAGTGTCTTCAAAATCCCAGGTCTTTGTTTATGTAAGTATCTGGGGCCTGACCCAGTGATACTGATCACTGAGGAGGCTGAGATCCTGTCCCATCCAAAAGAAGTTTAGTTACTAGCCTTGAATGCTGAAGTGCTATTGAAATATTTACTATCTCAAGTCACACAGGGTTTTGGGGATTGCTTGACAGTCCTAAGAGTTTGCAAAGCCTTTGATGCAGTACAGAAAAAAAAATCTCGTGTAAAAGTTACAGGAATCAGTCAAAGGATGCAGTGAAAACCTTTGCTCTCCAAATGTTTTCCAAACAGGCTATCTGACAGATTTCAGATTGATCATCCTATTTCCAACTCAGGCCAATTAATTTGGGAATTATTATTTCATTTTTGAAAACATGAATGTCATGCTCTTTTTTGCTTTGATAGTTGATGGGTTTGTGTAGTTCTTGCTGATATTTTCTTTATTTGTCAACTGTCCTCAATGGAAATACCAAGCACCTTCAGCCATGTAACACCTTCTATTAGTAACAGCTGTCCTGTAATTTGCATTTGTGTAAAATATTCAGTCATCCAGATAGCTGTTGCATAAATTCTAAGCTGTGCTCTTTAGATTGGCACACAGAATTCTAAAATTTAATTTTTATGAAATTGCTGTATTGGTTAGCCTTTTGGAAAATGAGAGGGAGAGGAAGAAAAACAGTGTTTGCAGATAAATTAGCATGTGTTAAAGAATGTTAGAGCGCCTCCTTTTTCAGTCACTTTTTGGTGTTAATTTTAATTAAACAATTAGTTCTTTTTTTCAGAGAGAAATATCTTCCTGAAATCCCACTCTATTCTTTTTCAAGCATCTCCTCAGAACCCATTTGTTTTAGATCCTTGTTAAGAAGCGAAGTAGGAGCATTAGGTTGGATTTGCAGCAATCTGCATGAACCCAGTTATGTGTGTCTAAAGGAAGTAGCTGCAAGACCAAATCTTTTGTCATTCACCTTTTTTTTTTTTAATAAATGACCATCTTGAAATTACAAAAGAAGTCCATTTACCTTTAGTCTACTTTTTCACCAAAAATGTTGACTTTAAATCTATCTGTGTTGTTGAATCACACTTTTGAGATCTTCTGTTCAGTGTTGCCTTGTACTCTCCAGTGCCTGAGCTGCTGTTGCTTCCAGGGAAATAAGGTGTATACCCTGTTGTTCCTACACTTGTATCTGTGCAGCTGCTCTTGGCTACTGTGACACTAGAAATGATCCTTATCTTCAGTCTGAGACAGTTTGGCAGGGCTTAGTCTTCCAGTGCCCAGCTTGATGTTTTCAGAGCCACCCCCACTTTTGTCTTGTGATACCATACTATGATTCAATCATAGAATTGTTATGGTTGGGTAAGATCTCTGTGATCATCAAGTCTGACCATTAACACAGCACCACCATGTTCACCACTAAATCCTATCCTCAAGTGCCACATCCATACTCCTTTTGAACACTTCCAGGGATGGTGATTCCACCACTTCTCTGGGCAACCTGTTCCAATGCCTGACCACTCTTTCAGAAAAGAAGCTTTTCCTAATATTTAGTCTAAGCATCTCCTGGCACAACTTGAGGCCATTTATTCTCATCCTGTGATTTTTTTTTGCTGGGGAAAATAGACCAACCTCCAAATGTCTGCAACCTCCTTTCAGGTAGTTGTAAAGAGAGATAAGGTCACCCTGAGTCTGCTTTTCTCCAGGCTAAACAAGCCCAGCTTCCTCAGCTGCTCCTCATCAGACTTGTGCTCCAGACACTTCATCAGCCTCGTTGCCCTTCTCTGGAAACACAAATAGTTCAAATAGTTTCACTTTTCTATATTTAATTGTCTTACTTAGTTTACACATTCATATTCTTAAAAAAAACCTGATCCTCTGATAAACCAAATGCCTTTGTGACAACCCCAGGTAAATGCCCAGAATAGTGTTTAAATCCTTGACAGAGCTGGCAGACATTGTCACACAGTTTGATTTTTCTGTCCCTAAAACCTCTGTGTGGCTGTTGTTCTTTCCAAGTGTTAGCTGGACATTATTTATTTCTGACTGCTGCTGCTAAGATGGAAGTGAAGAATAAAACTTCCATGTGTTTCTGAGTTGTGCCATCAGGAAAGGCATCAAAGCTTCTTCCTTCTGGAAAGAAACCAGGCTTTTTAACAAATAATTGTCTTGGGCTGAGCTGGCAAAACGCCAACTGCCCAAAGAACAGAGTCAGCCTCCGGCTCAGAAAAGGGAGAAAGGGAAAAAAACCTCTAAACCAGGTTTATGCTGAAACTAACTATATGTATTTATACAGAAAAGAGAAAATTAAGAGAAAACTACAATATAACACACACTTACACAAGTTATATATATATATATAACAAGAAATAACTTCCCACTCCCCAATTAATACAAAGTGCATCACTCTAGAATCTAAAAGTACTCTAAAAGACACCTAGCAAGAAACAGAAACAACAAAATGTTTCTACTTCCCTGAACTCAAACAACATGCAGGCAGCAGCAGGAGCAAGGCCTATTTCAAGACAGGAGCTGCACTACGTCCAGCTTGTAGCCCGGCCATGGTGGAACTGACTAGGGCACTCCCACACACCGGATTTTACCGCTTTTGAGATGATGTAGTATGGTATGGAATACAATATTATTGGCTAGAAGAAGTCAGCTGTTAGCTAGCTCAGCCCAGCTCAAAACAGCTGACAATTCCAGGCCTAGTCTGAACTTTAAAACCTGAATTTAGGCCCACCTAGCTAAACCCATAACAATAATAAACTTCAGCAAAGTGCAGAGAGGAAGCATGCAGGCAACATTTTTTTAAAACTGGAAAGTATCTAACTGCATGATCTGGGAAGACTGAGAGTTACATTTAGTTAGAACAGGGGAATGTGGCTGCTAGTCTTAATTTACAGTGATGTATGGGAAACATTCACGGTCTCTCCCCTTACCAAAGGCATACTTTCCACCCAAACAAAGGCACGTGCAAGCTTTATGGATTGTATCTCACCTTGGTTATCTCTGTTCGCCTCATCTGTTTCACAGATCTGCTTAAGATGAACTTAACCCAGGAGGTCCTTATGCTTTCTCAATAAAAAAGAAACCCCTTTCACATGCAGGGAGCTAGGGCTGGATCCACCTGCCCAATTTCAGATATTTCAGGGTATCTCACTTAGCTGCTCGTCAGAAAATTTGTGGGTGACTTACAGCTCCTGTTTGGTGTCTGCCAGACCCATACAGGTGTTTGAAGAGCTGAAATACTGAATTGATTCTACAGGATGGCGTTTGGTTTGATGGCAAGAAACCCATGCAGGCATCTACATGTTTGAAGTATGTGTCCATCAGTCAGTGGTGAGCAAGCCACTACATGGACTGCAAGGGAAGCTCAGCTCAGATGTACACTAAAAAGCCATTTAGCAGATGAGCTATTTGAAGTTAAGCAGAATAACTCTATAGGCTCTATTGAGCCTATTTAGACCTGGATTCAGGTGTCTTGATCTGGAGCTAAAGATCAAATACCACCTTGTATTTGTCAGGTAAAAATTTCATTTGATGCCTCTGTTACTTTCTCAAGGTTCATGAGGCAAAAAACCAGAGAAGCTCAGAGCCAAAAGAGAGCCCAAGTGGTACGTGACCTTGAGAAAGGCCTGGAGAAGGTTTGTGGCCAGCTAATGCTGGTACGTGCAGTGATGCTCCCTCCTGTTCTCTCCCGAGTGAAACAGGGTTTCACTCCTGAAAAGCCATTTGGCTTTTGTCTTCAGCAAGCCAGAGGACTCCAGGTTTTCATTAACTACTGCGGCCAAAGAGTAAGACTTGCATATCCTTCATTCTTTGTTTCACAAAATGTAGTATAACAACTCTCACATGTGCATGAGTTAGCTGTGTCTGCCAAGGAAATCCTCAGACTGGAATCCAACACTCTAGATCAGAATTTCTTTGAAAGTGGCTGCTGCTTATGATTAGATTCTTAACACTGATGTGCAGAAAACAGAGTATCGTATTGTGGGAGAAGCTGTATTGTTTGCCTTTGATAGATCCATAGAGTATAATAATTAAAAGAAGTCAGGAGTTAAGCAAAAGCTCATCAAAACAAACTGGTGCTGACATACACAGATGATGTCAACTGATAGCTGGTTGGCATTATGAATTATTTTATAATTAGGTAATTAAAGCAAGTCTGTACAACCTTTAACTTTCAGGAAACTGTAAAAATACATGTAGCTGTAAAATTATATTTAGCCATTAATTTCTTGTCAAGTCTGTCATACCTGCTCATAAAATGCCTAATAAAGAAGCTTAAACATGCACAGTCTCATGCATTTCTTCTAGAAACTCTGGTATGTAACAGCACAGTCCTAGAATACCAAAGTACAACTGTAAAAGTATATATAACTTTTTTGCTCTTCATTCCTTTTCAAATTGGAATTGTTATTACAGCTTTCATCTTTTAAAGGCAGGAGAGCACTTAGAGCCCACCAGAAGCCTGTCCCACTGACTCGGCCAAGACTGTGCAAAAATTTCAGGCTCTTTAAGCAGGATCTCTAGAATTAAACCCATTGGTTACTGGAGTTAGGATTTCTACCCAAGATTAATTTCTTTTCCATTACCAGAAAATAAATCCTAGGACTTCACAGGGAAAACAGATGTTAGTTGAACTAGCCCAGGTTTTTGCTTCTGCATTTTATGGATTCGAGTAGGTATTACACAAAAAATGTGGTTATCTCATGACAGACATTGAGGAGCTAATGCTGAATGAAGACACACCAGCAGATTCATAGTAAAAAACCCAATCAGAATACAAGCCTACAGAACAGGTTTAAATCCAGGATATTTAGTTTGACTCTCAGTTGCACTTGGAAGTCAATGAAATTTTCTATCTGTAGCCTGAAGATTAATTTTGGTTCTGCATATCTGAATTTCCAATTATCTGTCCAGTGGATCCAGGTTCTTATAAAAATGTGCAAACTAGCTTGCTAAAATCTTTCTGCATTTTTTTGAGGATTGATGGTGAAGAGTTCTTTGCACACTAGTTTTAGTTTCAATTAGTGATATGTTTTGCAGAATCAGGCACTACAAGTAACATCAAACAAACAGAAGTCTATTACAAACATCTTTTGTGCTGGATGTTTCCTTCTAACGTTGAATAAATTAAATGCAGAAATCTATTTAAAATTAAAATGTATTAAAGCCAACAGCCATATCACAGTCATAAAAATGTCTGACTTGGCTGATATGAAGAAGTTCCTCAGTTTTGAGTTGTGTCGCTCTGGGGGGCAAACACTGTTGCTGAACAGTCCAGACTGTAACAGTCAGTCCCTTTCACAAAGGTGCAGATTACTCCAACCTCATACTTTGTTTATTAAAAGTGCTTAGCTATCCAGTGTGTCTTTGATCATGATACATTTGACTCCTCACAACAGCAAAAATGGTAGAATTTCTAAAGTGTGATCATTACTAACTTAACCTAACTTACCCTGTATACAGCCACTAACATCCGAAAAAATTGCAATACAGTAGAATGAAAGACACTGGCAAACTGAAAGCTGCCAATGGTGATTGCTTTGCATCTTACTTTGTACAAGCAGCTTTCCATCATTGGAAAAATACTTCTGACAATTAAGTGAACCTTAAGGTGCTTTGGGGGGTGGCACAATTTTACTTCCTTTTTTTTCTTTCATGCTTTATTTATGACCTTCCAAGTGCTTGTAAAAGAAAAGCCAGGGCCCTCTCTCTTGACATTTCACAATACTTTTTAATTATTGGAGCAAAGCTTGAACCTTACTAGTGCACCTTTCTCTCCAAGTTTTAGTTACAGTACCATAAAAAACAAAATAAACTGAAATATTGGTATCTGTAATGCTTTTCTCTTCCTAATTGTGCAGTTATAAAGATGTATCAACAGTGACAAAAAAGTGGGACCGTCACCAAATCTGTATGAAGGGCTCAGTTTTCCTAGTGCATGTGTAAACCATTAGCATCAAAATAAGCACAGTTATTGGAGCTTCCTATGTATATTTTTTTTTTAAAGAACTGTTCATATTAGTTCCACTGCAAACTCCATCAGAGCTTCAGTTTCAATTTTATATTTTATTTTCTAAATTAGAAAACACAATGGTAAGTTTAAGATACTCTGCCACTTGTGTACACCTTTATTGTCCATTAACCATGTTGTCCCCATCCCAAAGAACAAGTTGTGTTCTGCTGATGAGCTAAAATTTACTTCTAGGCAGGCAAAATTGTCTTTTGTCAAAATAAGATGTGAAGAGATTTAGAAAACAGTGGCATTATAGGCAAGAGAAGTCATAAATTGCCTAAGCATTTTCATCTTGACACTTCAGCTTTTAGGTAGCCAGAGCTGGAACTGTTTGCCTCCCAACTTCCATCTCCCAGCACAGAGTAGATGTGCTGCAGCTGCTGGAAGGAAAAAAACTTGAGGCTTATCATATACTTTGACATACTAGTTGGATGCTCTTCAGAACAAAAACCAAACTCTTACACCAAGGGATTTAAAGTGTATTTGGAAATCCAAGCCCTTACCTGTGTCACAGTGAAATGACTTGGGTGGTCTTTTGAGCTTCCTCAGCCTACAGCCACAATGCAGTTTGACACAGTAGACCCAGCAATCAGGAGCCTCCCAGCTCTACTCTGAGCTCTGACACAAACTGCTCAGCCTAAGCTAAGGGGCTTTGAGATGACAGAGAAGTTTCTAGAATCACAGGAGGTGGTGGTGGACATAGCTAAGCTCAGCACAGAGCTCGTATTGCCCAAGCAAGCAGAGAGAACATCAGGCTACAACAGATCCACATCTGAGCTGCAGCCACCTCCTCAGTAACACCAGTTCACTCTTCTCAGTAGGTTAAGCTCATATGAAGAGCTGGGAACAGGAGCAGCTCAGGCAGGAATATACAGTAAATTCTGCTCTGTGAGTTCTAGGAAGAAGTGGCGAGTAACCTCTGCAGGCGTGAGAATAAAGCACCCTCTTCTACTCTACTCTCTTAAGATACTACAGAACCAGTTTCCTGGTGCCTTAAGTCTCCACTGGAATGTGTGCTTAACCTAAAAATAAAGGAGCACTCAGCAACTTCAGTGGGTGTGTCTGTGCTCACTAAAACTGCCTATCACCTTTCACCAACAGAGCTCAGGAACTGCAGCTCACCTGCTGGGTTCCTTGGTGAACAGGCACGTGTAATATTCACTGCTGCTATTACCCATGCAGGAGGCAAAATACACTGCAATGAGCCTGGTTCGGTCCTATTTGCAGGCAGAAGTTAATATAATTTATTCCTCACTATAATTATGATATTCTTTATTTATTATTATAATTCCTCCTTACTCAGTTTTCACTCATCTGCAAAAATCCACTAAGATCATGATTTATTCAAATGTGTTAAATATTTTCAGCACTTCAGCATTGCCAATGTACTGAAGCTCTTTCCCCCCTCTAAACAATTTAACTGAGCGATAGTTTTCTCGAGGACATCTGCATCTCTATAGACTTCCTAAATACTGTCTCAAAATGCTTGCACATATGACATACAATGTTAGAACTGACAGGTCCTTTTTAATGAAATGTTACTACCTAAACACTTGGGTTTAATGTGCTCTAGTTCATGTTCTGTATGGACAGCAAAATTATGGACAAAACTATGGACAAATAAGCTGAAGCTTTAATCTGAAAAATTAACAGAAAAAAATGTCTTTGGTAACACTTTTATCTGTTTTTTATCCACTCAACCCAGAGGTAGTGGAAACAGCAACCTGGTCTAGCGGATGGTGTCCCTGCCCATGGCAGAGTGGTTGGAAACAGATGATCTCTAAGGTCCCTTCCAACCCAAACCATTTTATAATTCTATAATTTTCTGAGTACTGCTGTAGCTCAGCCCTGTGCAGCATCAAGGCTATTGACAACCCGGTAGGAAGGAGTGAATCAGCCACACTGGTTTTAGCTAATTCTGCAGAATGGCACTGAGACCCAAACACACCACCAGCCTGGGTCCTCCTGCAATGAATTTATGGCACTCCTGAGCACCATCACTTCCTCTCTGTGAGCCACTTCTAGCACATTCTCTGTCCTGATTGCAAAGTAAATAATGGGATGTTGCTTGTGACTGTTGATTTGTATTAAGATTTTAGTATTGTGGCTGGAAGGCTCTAGAAGGTTGGCCAAATCAAAGCTAGGTTTTTGTAACCAATGCTCATTATTTTACTTCTGTTTTTTTATATTTCTGCATGCAGACACAGACACTATTTACTTTTCGCAAGCATTCGGAATGACAGTCATGCTTTTAATTCAAAGAAACATATGGACTCATATGCCTAATGTCTCAGCTCTACAGCATAAGCATATTACATGCAGACCAGTCCATATAGTTTGGGGGTCTTTTAAGGTGGCTTTACACTGGAGGAGTACAAATGATATCTGAAATTACATGGAATTAGATCAATGTAGCAAATTGAAGGCAATAACTGATTTAGCAATGACAGTTACACCTCCAAATTTCCTCTTCTAGTGGGTTTGTGATGGTTTAATGCTTTGGTTTCAGGCTTTTGGGTTTTCAGTGTCTGTCCCCAAATTAAAAATGAGTCAACACCTGCAACAGTTTGGTATCACAAAATAGAGCTGGGAGACACAAAGCTCTGTTCAGGACCATAGCAGAGCACTCTAGCATTGAAACTGCTATGAGCACACTGGGTCACATTTAAAATAGAAAATAAATATAATTGGGACCAGACTGAGGGAAAATCTCTACCTCCTCCAGCAATTTTCCTGAATGTGATAGATTGCAACATATTTTTCTCACTTGCACCTCAGGAAAAGGGAGGGAATGAATTCTGCTAGGCTGTTTCATCTGAGGGAGTGGAAATTCACTTGGATGAAAGTTTTTAGTCTCAAATTCTTTACAGAATAATAGCTTTGTAGCCAGAATTGTAACAGTTCTTGAATAAATGAGGCCAGGCCTCACTTTCTCATGGATAAAGTCAGGCTGGAGGGACTGCAGGTGGTTATACTGCCTTGTCAAAGTGGCTGGGGAGGAGGGTGCAGTGTAGCAAAGGGCAGCCACCAGACAACCTATATCTCGAGGTTAAAAAGGCCCATATCAGTGAGCTGTGGAGTCACACTTCAGAGATTTAACACAACAGGGAGCTGTAAGCACTCAGAATTAAAAAACTACCTTCATCTTCTGCAAGTCTTGTTCTGCATGAGTGGTGAGTTTTGGCTGGGTGCTGGTAACCTTTCTAGGCTGCTCTCATGATAAATTGCTGTTCAGGAATTGTTGGCTTGGCCATAGAGCAGTATGGGCTTGTTCAGCAACTGGAATCACATACCAGCTGTAATTTTCTTACTCCTGGCTAGAATATAGTATTTTGATACAACAATTAATATGGATACCTACTGTTCTCATCCTGCAACAAAAAGACCACTGCATACCACTTCTGAATTCTGTCTTGTTTAAGTAATGCACAACAGCAAGATGCCAGTGTCAGGGAGGGGTTCTTGCACCTCATTTTATAATAGATTTTCCTTCTTGAGATTTGGGTTGCAGGAATGGAATGACTGCAGTAAAATAAAACTTTTCTAAAATAAAATAAACCCCAAACAATCCCTTACAGCACTTGCACAGTCCTTGGAAAATGTGAGTCAAGTCCACCCTCAAGCTCAGAAACCAGAAAGCAAATAAAAAACCTAACAATGTTGCCCAAAATAAATAACCACAGTGTGGAGGCACCTAACTGGGGGACATGTGGAGGAGAAGTTCATATTTTTAATCCTCAGGCTTAGCACATCTGCCACAAACTAAACAAACAAATCGTTACTGGAGTCAGGAAAGGACAACTAATGTAAAACAGGCTGAGACATAAATTAGCAGTCACAGTATCTACCACAGGTGAGCGCTTCTCAAAGAAGTCACTTGAAGTGCCAAACCTTCTACTGAAATCTTGGGAATCTCTTTATCCAACCACTTTATTTTAATCTAAGAATCAGCAACTGCTACTATGAAATATGTGTATAGAGCAATATAAGCACTTCAAACTGTGGCAGAACTAATTAGTAAACTTCCTTCCATGGCCTCTCTGCCATCACAGTGCCTGTGCAGCCATGTACAGTGGCAAGCAGTCACAGCTATTCAGGCCTCTTGTCTTGGTTTGAGGGGAAAACCCCAAAATGTTTACCCACAAGTGGGGGAGGGGGCCTCCTCCACAATAATCACGCCACTCTTTATCAAATTTAAGAAAAGGAACTTTAATACAAGAAGGATAACCACACCCTGGAGAAGAGTTACACTTATGAGCAGGCACAACCCGGCTGGCTGCAGGTGAGCTCCCAGTCCCTCTCCAGCGACACAGACGAGCGATCAGCACTCAGATGAATTCTGTCTCTCTCTCTGTGTCTCTTGTCCCAAACGAAGAAGGAAAACTGGAAGCAGAGAAACTGCCACGTGTCCTGGAAAGCAGCTGCAAGTCCTCTCTCTCTCAGGTCGCTGCCCCAGCCGGGGCGGGCAGGCCGTGATGCAAGAAAGCAACAGTAGCAGCAGCAGCAGCAACAACGAGCAGCCAGGAACGTCCGGGGCAGTCAGCAGCAGCAGCGAGCAGTGATGAGGGGCAGGAGAAGAAAAAAAAAAGGCTTCTTTCCTCAGCAGCACACGCACCCCTCTCCTGGTTCTGCCGAACTAAAAAAATGGAAAATGTCCCCAGAAACAAAAGGGACAACCTGGCCCCACCCAAGTGATGAGCAGTTAACTACTTTTTTTGTTAACTACTGACATGGGCAGTTAGTGGCAGGGGAGAGAATGTACATAATAATTCCAAACTACAACACCTCTCTAAATCAGAAGACATGAAAACTTTAAGCACTGCTTTTTCTTTGTAAATTTCAATGTTTTATGGAATGTAATTTCTTCTTTTTCTGTGCAATCATTAGAATCAAAGGAAATAAGAGGTGACATTCCCACATAATCTTAGCCCCAACAATAGAGTTTATGGTTTTATAGTGAAAAAATCTACCCATGGTGCAAGACTAAGGATAAACAAAGACAGCTGGTAACAAGTAAATGTGCTCATCTTCTAAATGCTTTCATACTCACGGCAACTGTTTGAGCAACTTTGCAAAAACTTGTCCGGAAATGTCGTATTATTTCTTTATGTTTGTTCCTTGGGTTAGAGCTAGCTTGTAACATTTCAATATCAAGATGGTCCATTAGGCTAAAGATGATGATCAGATGAACCCTGAGGAAACTGTTAAGGAGATGTCAGAATTACTGGCCCAAATCAACAAAAAAATTAACACTCTTAACTTTGACCAAATGAGTAGTCCTACCAGAGCCCACACACACAAATATGTGCTCTGAAAATAACTGAACTGGGGCTATTTCTGGAGGGCTTGAGGAGCATTATGACAGTATGTTTGTTCTTATAGTTCAGCCAGCCTTAATCATCACCTCACATTTCTCACTTTGGATTACAACTGTCTAAAAATTTACTTCTGTCTAAAGTGCTGATAAATTTGGAAAACAATGTGGTGGATTGACTCTGACTGGATGCCATTGCCCACCAAAACCATTCTATCACTGCCCTGCTGAGCTGCTCAGGGGAGAGAAAATACAACAAAAGGTTTGTGGGTCAAGATAAGGACAGGGAGAGATCACTCACCTGTAACTGTCAGGGGCAAAACAGACCTGACTTGGGGACATTTGTTTAACTTATTGCCAATCAAATTAGAGTGGGATAATTAGGGAAAAAACCTAAATCCTAAAACACCTTCCCCCCACCCCTCCCTTCTTCCCAGTTTTCTCTATCTCCTCCCTCTCAGTAGCACAGGGGGACAGGAATGAAGTTTGAGGTCAATTCATCCAACATTGTCTCTGCCAATTCTTCCTTAGGGAGAGGACTCCTCTCACTCTTCCCCTGCTTTAGGATGGGATCCCTTCTATGGGAAACAGTCCTCCACCAACTACTCCAACCTGGGTCCTTCCCATGGGCTGCTGTTCTTCACAAGTTGCTCCAGTGCAGGTCTCCCATGAGGTCACCAGTCCTGCCAGCAAACCTGGTCCAGCGTGGGCTCCTCCTGCATGGGGCCACAGGTTCTGCCAGGAGCCTTCTGCAGAGTGGGCTTCCCACGGGGTCACAGCCTTCTTTGAGGACCCATCTGCTCTAGAGTAGGGTCCTCCATGGGCTGCAGGTGGATCTCTGCTCCACTGTGGACCTTCATAGGCTGCAGAGGCACAGCTGCCTCACCATGGTCTGCACCATGAGCTGCAGGGGCACCAGGAGCACCTCCTCCCCCTTCTTCCCCGATCGTGGTGTCTGCAGAGCTACTTCTCTCACATATTCTCACTCCTTTCTCCCAACTGAAGTTGCTGTTTTGGCTCTTTTCCCCCTTTCTTGAATACATTATCCCAGAGGTGCTACCAGCATTACACAGGAGAAGCTTTTGGCATCTTCTCACAGAAAGCACCCCTGTGGCCTCCCTGCTACCAAAAGCTTGCCACATAAACCTAATGCAGTCCTTCTTTTGTGAGAAGTACTCTCAGGCTCATGCTGATTTGATCAGAACTCAGTGAATTGGGCAACACAATTTCTTTGTCACGTGTGACATTGAAACAGTCCTAGAGGCTTTACTGAATCTTCAAGACCTGTGCTCTTTGGGTATAATAACAAAGGTTTATTTGATGGCTGAAGAGTCTTAACAGAGCTAAATAGCTTAGACAGCAAATCTTTATTTAGATTTAATTGCAGCAGAATCTAATTAACAGTTTTATATTAAAGACTTGAGAGTCTCTGATCTCTTTGAAAAATCACCAATACTGCCAAAACTGCAAACTCATAAAACCAAGGAGACTGATTCACATTGAGAGATTTTTGCACTGAAGCAATTTATGCAATTTCTTCGTAAAGAAAATAATAGCTGTGAGGAAAAACTAACAAAAGTACAACAGTGATTTAAAGGGCCAAATCTATGAGAAAGCATAAACAACTAGTAATGAAGAGACTGCCAAGTGTAAGAAGCAGAATACTTATATATCAGTAAGATAACATAAAGTTTCAGATATTTTCATGTTATCATAAGGAGGAATCTAGGAAACATATTTATATTTTAACTACAGAGTTATAAGGGCAAAACTTTGCCCCTAGCATGGGTGGGTATAGCCCTGCTCTACCTGTCTGCCAAATGATGGGGGAGCCTGTGGGCTCCAGGTAATGTGGGGCTGTAGCTGATTTCTCACATTTTTCTGCAGCAGTACAGACAGTCTTTGGTTCACTTGATCTGATGTGCAGACAGGAAAAAAAAAAGAAGTCGTATGCTTCGCTGAAGAGGAGGAAAACAAGAGCCAAGGTCACCTACAATAATCATAGAACTACAGAATCATAGAATCATTAAGGCTGGAAAAGTCCTTCAGCTTTATTGAGTCCAGCCTTTCACCAAACACCACCATGCCAACTAAACCTTAGCACTAACTGTGCAGTCATTTTTTGAGCACTTCCAGAGATGGTGACTCCACCACCTCCCTTGACAGGTCAATCCAATCTTTAATTATCCTTTCAGTGAAGAAATTCTTCCTGATGTCCAACCTGGATCTTGCCTGGACCAGCTTGGGGCCATTTCCTCTTGTACTGTTTCTTACCTGGTCGAAGAGGCCTTGCTACAATCTCCTTTCAGGTAGCTGTAGAGAGTGAGGAGGTCACACCTGAGAGTTCTTTTCTCCAGGTTACAATGCCCCAGCTACCTCTCCTTCACCAGCTTTGTTGTCCTTTTCTGGACGTGTTCCAGCACCTCAGTGTCCTTCTTGAAATGAGTGGCCCAGAACTGGAACCAGCACTTGACGTGCAACCCCATCAGTGATAAGTGCAGAGAGACAATCACTTCCCTGGTCCCGTTGGCCACACTGTTTCTGACACAGGCCAGGATGCCATTGGCTTTTTTGGCCAGCTGGGCACACTGCTGGCTTGTGCTCAGCCAACTCTTGACCAGCAGCACCAGGTCCTTTTCTGCTGGGCCACTTTTCAGCCACTCTTTCCCAAGCCTGTAGCACTTCATGGTGTTTTTGTGATCCACATGAAGACGTGGCACTTCACCTTGTGAAACCTCATACCGTTGGCCTCAGCCCATTGATCCAGGCTGTCCACATCCCTCTGCAGAGCCTTCCTACCCTCCAGCAGATCAACACTCCCACCCAACTTAGTGCCGACTGTGAGCTTACTCGATCCCCTCATCCAGGTCATCAATAAACATATTAACAGGATCATTTTATGTCTCCCCTCCATTCAAAATCCTTGGCTGCTATACAGGTTTAGAAATAAAAACAAACAAACAAACAAAAATTCATGTGAATTTTTTCTTCTGTTTATCATCTTTTCCTTCCTACTGCTTCACTGTAGATGACTAATTTCCCCTTCAGTCCTCATGGGGGACTGACAGTACAGCATGACTGCCAGCTGTTTCAGGAATGGCTTCTCATTCTGCCAGGAGAAACTTGCCTGGAGGCAGAATGTGAAGCTCACGAGCAGTCTCCATACTGTGTCTTTCTTAAATGCAACTACTGACCACATGTAGAAAGTGAAAATAAGGCCTACTGCTTCCTTTTTGCAGGCAAAATGGTACCAGAAAAGGGTGGAGACCTGTAACTTTTCTTCTGTCCCACAAGCTCTTTAGGTCTGGAGAGGACATCTGATCATGACTGTTGTATGGGCAAGAGAAATCTTGCGCAAGTCTTCTTACATTCATGAGTACCCTCTGCTCTTGCAAACTATTGCAACTCCCCAGGTTCCACCTGGCTCTTGGGCAAGTAGGTCCCCTCCAAGGAATGCCACAACCACACAAGGAGAAAATATAATGATCAAAACAGTAACACGCAAATGTTCTGTGCAATTCTGACAGAGTCAGTTATTTCGTATTTGGTCCCAACAATTTTTTGGTGAGCAGTGAGATGTAGCAACCATACTCTGACACTGCAGAAATGCAGAAATCATTGGTACCTACAGGTTAATGAGACCATGACAATTGCAAACCTAATTTTTTTCTCTGCCTGCTCTGATGTGTTTTCTATAGTTTTTCCTCGAAATGTCCTTTTTTTTTTTTTTTTTTTACCCAGAGCAGCTGGGAATATTAGCCCTCCAGAAACAAGTTTTGCAGGAAAATCTAATTATATACACTATATTTCAGCTCAGAGCACATTTTACAGCCTACTTTGAAAACAAAGCTACTACTTATGGTGCTATAATATTATGGCCCATGTTATAACAGGCATCTTGTGTCTGACCTGGCTCCTATCTTACCACTCTATCAGATTGGTTGGCTATTGCAAAGTCTGATTAAGCATTAACTGAAAACATAAATCCTAAGGAATTTTCCCAGTCAGCTTGACATTTTCTAGTTTGCTGCCATGAATAAAAACACCATTCTACAAAATCCCATGCTGTCACTTTAGTGAATGAATGCAAAACACTCTTGGAGCCATGGTAAATACAGGCTTTTACATGGAGACACCTAATTTATTCCAGCTGCCTAATTTCTCCTCTCTTACTTTGTCCTGTACTTTCTTAATCAAACCACCTGCTGTTCCAGATAAATGGCTACAACTACTATTTGCCTGTTTAAAGTTTACAGTCCAAAGAGGACGCAATAACAAGATGATCTTTCAATCTGTATTCTCCAGATAGCTAAACTCAATATTCAAATGAAAGACAAATGTTCAGTTGGACAGAGAAGCAGCTGAAGCAGCTTGGTAGATTGCATTCCTAGGGGGAAGAAAGTCCTCTGCCTTTAAAATCTAGGCTGTTCTCACAGTTAGAAACACACCCTTAGGAAACAGCAAGCAGATTCTGCCAAATATGGGGAACTGCACAGTTGCCGAATAAGGAACTCTCCATGGAGTCTTAAACAAAGGAAGTCATCCTCTTTTCCTACTGTAAGTCAAATGAATCATTTTTCCCCAAGAAGAGCCTTAACTATACTTGCCTAGATGAACACATTCACTCCAGGATTTTGAAGGACCTATGCTTTCAGCTTTAATTTTGCAAAATGATACAGAAACAATGTCTCACGTTCCGGTAGGCAGGCTTGTTTCTCTAGGTTCTTTATCTTCTCTGTCCCAATTGATTTGGGAGAGCCCATCTCTCTCCAGAGACAAGATGAAAAGCACATTTCTTTAAACACAAACTATCTTTCTGAAGTTTGTAGAGAATATGTTCATGGAACAAATATTTGCTACTGTTTCCAGGAAAAAAGGGACCAAACCCAGACGTGTATAACTCATTTAGGAAAAAGGAGGGGGGCAACTTTTAACCACTGTCTAATCTACTTTTGCTCTATTAGCCTTTTGCAGAGTAACAGGCTTTAGAAACCTCTTAAAACCAAGGTCAAAGATTGCTACACTCTCATTGATTAAAACCTCTGCCTTTGAGCCCAAAGCTGTCATGCCTTTGCCTTACAGTTCCAGCAAAGATACCTCTACCTCTATGACACTTGCAATGCCAGCTTGTGAGCTCCTGGTCAGAGCTGACATCCATGTGCAAACCTACAGTTCCTGCCTGGATTAAGGATTTTCCCCCTGTGCTTTGTATCAAGTTCTTACTTGTAACTTTCTAAGAGCTGTTTTAGCCACAGGCAGACATCTCAGTTACTGTTTCAAGATCTCCCAATAAAATCACGTTCTAATTATTAGTGATTTTTTTTCCCTCTGAAAAGTCGGTAAGCAATCAAATGTAGTGGCACTACACCTTAAATATCCTCGTGGTACCCTCCTGGACAGCAGTGGCTGCTAGCTGCCCCAGCCCACTCAGTTCTTGGAAGGTGCCAGCAGGCGTCCTGGTGATGATGCTTCCCCAGAGCTGGCTTTGAGAGCAGTTACAGAGTTAGACCCTATAAAGAAGGTAACACAGCTGGAATTTCCATGCATGTCATCTGACACTCACTTTCCATCTCTACACTGAGGGGAAGGTCTCAGTTCAGAACAACACTTTCCTGCTCCAGCAGAAACTGGAGCTCCTTGGACTTGTTTTGCTGGTAACAACAGCACAATCAATAAACAATGTAGAAGGAATACCTGGAAGCAGTGAGAAGGTTGTTTTGGCTTTTGGGAAATAAGGCTCTCATTCCTTAAAGTTTCTTCTTCTACTTGGAGAGAGGGGAAAGGTGAGAAGGATTAAGAGAGGAGATTGACACTTTTCCTGTTTCACTTCTCTACAACAGAATGGAGGGAGTTGTGTTCCACATCTGCTCTTAAATTGAGTGCTGGACAAAGCCCACCCCAATCACTGCTGTGCATTTATACTCTCTCTATCACTCTCTGAGCTGTGTTCATCCCTGGGAAGGCGCTCCCTTGCCAGGCATGTTCTTGCCTCCTCCCACTCACTCACCCACTAGAGTTTCCCTGGCAGCTGTGTCTTAGCCTTGCTCCAGCCCTGGATATCTCCACCTACCACTTCCTGCCATGAAAACCCTTTAGATTTATACCAGATCTGCTAACTTGGATAATGAGACACCAAATGCTGAGCTGCATCACCTCTCAAAGGCACAGATGGGGGAAGGGATGCAGAAATGACCTAATGTATCTTGGCAGATCTTTTTCTGCTTGGTTCTAGGGGATCCGCACACACTGAGGACTGAATTTGTTTTAGCAGCCCTTGAGTCCCTTTAATTTATTCCAGAAGTCCCTATAGTATGTCAGAGTCACCACAGTGAACAACACCCTGCACAGCAACTACTGTGGGGGAGTATTTATGACTGTACTATACAGCTCTCAAGATGTGACAATCCTCCTACTCCAGCTGCAATCCTTCGTGATTCTTCAGCTGCTGCAGCCTGGCCCTGATGATCCTCAGTTATTTGTAGGACCCCTATGCCATTCCCTGCTGCACAACACAAGGACAAACCTGCAGCTTCATTCTAGCCAGGTGTGGAAGGGTGCAAAGGGACCTGTAAGACAGAAAAAAGTTGGAAGAAGGGGCAGGAAGATGAAAGCTGTGTAGGTGTGTGGAGATCACAAAAGGAGCTGCACAGGGTTGCAGTCCTTTGGGAGGAGATGTTTCACACGAAGCTCAGCAAGAAAGAGTGTACTTCAGACTCCCTCTTGACACCTTTTTTGGGAAAAGGGACTGAATTAGTTCAATGCATTCTATAGGTGACTTGTTCCCTTTGCTCTATCCCAAGTTATTAAAAATGGAAATACAAAAAATTAAATCAATTTTCCAGACTTTCACTCCTTCGGTGACTGAAAGGAAACAAATACTTTTACATTCTAGTTCTAGCAAGTATGTCATTTAATGTTGCAAAACTGTCATGTTTGGGCTGTAAATGCTTCAGGGGACTTGAAAGAAAAGTATTTCCACCAGATTTTAAATCACAGAAACATTTCTATTACTATGAATTTCTCACATGGTACAAAAATGAGCTTTGTTGAGTTTAAATGTAGCTCTTCTTTATTTACCTCTTAACATTATGGCAGGAAAGGGTTCATAAATATTGAGTATTACACTACAAATAATGTCAAAACAATGAATGTCAAGATTCCTAAAGAGATAAAACTGTAATTTTATGCCAGTAGGCAGCAGGGACAGAAGAGAGGGACAAAAAGGGTAATTTGTTGAAAGCTGAACATTATACAGAAGCAAATCTATTTCTAATAATGTAACTCTCTCAAAAGACATCCTATGAATCCTTTTGAACCCCTCAAGACTTGTGTGTTGAATGTAATATGTAACAGAGGTCCAAACCAAAGCACACACAAAAGTACTTCAAGGAATTCATTTAAAATACAATAAGATTCCTGCATGTAGTGTAAATTATTGTGACTGCAATTTCAAGGCTCTTTATGCCTGAGATGAAAAAAGCACGTTTTCTATATTCCCAGAATATAGGAATAGCTGCTCCATGGCATGATACATACACCTTTTTCTTCTCACTTTTACTGGCCTTCTTAGATTAGGAAAACCTAATTCCTGACCAAAAGCAAGGTAGTTCTTTTCCCAAGAGACCAATGATTATATATTTCTTATTCACTCCACATTTCTTAGGTCTTGTTTCCTGGAAACCATTTGTCCCCTCCACACCAGCCTAATTGTCATAATAAAACTATGCCCTGTTCAGTTTCTGAAAGACAAAACAGGATCCAAATCCAGGAAAGGGTTCATGGCTGTGCATCAATTAAGGAGACTTCCTCCAGTCCACAGTTAGTTAAGTAAGACCCTGAGCCTCAAAGATTTAGATGTCTAACTTGTATTTAAAGGTACCTAATTACCTTTAAGAATCTGAGCCTAAGCCCCTTGGGGTTAACTTGTGGCTCTCTCCTAAGCATTTCCTACAGCTATTTCAGAGAGATCCCTGTTCAGTTTGCTGATGCCAGCCATTTCCAGGGGGAACAGGTCTCTTATTCCAAATCTGTGGATGCTATTATGTATCAGAGCAGTTGAAAGCTAAGGTGCTTCAAAGGAACTGCTGGCACCTTTTAAATCACTATTGTGAATTTAGCTGCTCGTTCCCACTGTCTGGACTTTGCATACACCTGAAACCCACCCACTGACCCTTCTTTTTATGCCTTCCACCTTCTACATGCTTCAGTACAACAACTTCTTCCATGAACCCTACGTCAGCATGTCGCCTTCCTCTAAGAAACAGAAGGGTTTTTCTTCCCTCTCCTGCTTTGCAACATCCTTGCTTTGGAATCCCTCCAGTAAGCTCCTTAAGCACATGGAGTCATGAGTACTTAGCACAGAAGAGAATTACATAAATAATAATAATAATATAATTAATAGCCCATAAATGGAACCTTAAGGGGCTTCTAATCTTCACATGTGCTTGGAAAGCAACTTTCCAAAACTATTTAATTTGGGTAAGAGTTCTTAGCAGCAACATAATAATCAAAATATCAAACAAGTTTGTACAATTACATAGTCAAGTGGCCTCCAGCACAAGGCAATACGTGTATATAGTTTGGCTGTGGCAAAGCACTGCCCACCCCTGGATTCCTGAAGTTGATTTTTAGACAAAGTTTGCAGGCAATGTGTAGGATGTGTTACTCTTTTGCGCTACTCACTTGAAAGTGGGTGCCAGGTTGGAGGAGTGAACAATTTTGGAAGCAATGGATTTCTTCGTGTTTCCTGGAATAAGACATGGCATAATGTATGCAGTTACACAGAGCACTCTAACAATACACTGTTGATGCCTATATTTAATGATCTTGATTTTTAAAAATTAAATTATGTCATATACAATTTCAACAACTCTGGTGTTTGTAAGAACATTTTGTTCTCCGTTTTCATGAAAGATTTCAGAATCAAAATCGTGAGCAAAATGAAAGGAGTAAACAGTGTGGTTGTGGTTTCTGGTCTCTCTTGTGACTGCAATGTTGCTTTTGTGTAAAAAAATGGATATATCCTTGAATGAATAATGATTTCTGCTTCAGACCAGTTTGACTACAACATCAGTCCCTCAACTGATTGAAGAGACAATAATCACTGAATTTTTCATGAAATACACTTATTTTAGTAAAAACTTGAATGGTTGATTGTGGAGTATTGAACTGCACTTGGGAAGGAGCTGTCTTGGCAACCCACATTCCCCAAGCAGCTCGGACACAGGCCACGGACTCTGTTCCCTGGCAGGGCAGGTGATTCTGTGCTGGCTGCTCCTTTCCACTTCTGGTCCTGGGGAGCCACCGGTGTGCTTTTCACAGAGACAAGGAAATATCCGGGGGAAAAAAACAGCCTCCCCTCGCAAAAAACCAAGCTGTCATTGCTTGCCTACCCAGGGATGGGGGAACCTGCTGGCTTGGAAATGGCTGCACCGAGGGAGCGCTCGGGGCTGCGCGCCTCGCACGGAGCTTGCCTGTGGGCTGACAGAGGATCCTCTGGAATGAGAAACAAGCATCGACCGCATCAGCTCTCCTTTTACCTCAACTTTTCCCTCCCGGCTGCTCGGAGAGGGCCCCCGGGGATGCCAGGGCGGGCCGGACTGCGGGCGCAGCGGGCAGGACGCATCGAGCAGCCCCCGCGGCCGCTGCCGCCCTGGGAATGCGCTGCGGCTTCCCGAGGTACCATTCCCGTCCCGAGGTACCCATTCCCGTCCCGAGGTACCCATCCCCGTCCCGCGGCACCATCCCCGTCCCGCCGAGCGGCTGCGCAACCCGAGAGGAAGCGGCCCCAAACTGAGAGAAATCAGCGCTACGCATTGCTGGGTGTTTTTTTGTCGGGTTTGGGTTTTTTTTTTTTGTGTTTGTTTTGTTTTGTTTTGTTGGTTGGGTTGGTTTGGTTTTGTTTATTTTTTTTCTAATGTAGGGTGGATTATCCAAATTTAGTTAGCGCACCACTTGTATTTATTTAGTTTTAATAACCTAGGAAAGCGGCAGTGGGTCGAGCGGTGAGGAGTGTTTTCCTGGCTGAAAGGGGAGCAATTGTACTTGAGCGGGAGCCGAGGCGCTGGAGGGAGGGAGCCCTGGGGGAAGGGAGGCAGCGCTGGGGGAAGCAGCATTAGAGGGGGGCAGCGCTGGGGGAAGGAAGGTAGCGCTGGAGGGATGCTGCGCTGGAGGGGGCCAGGGCTGGGGGGCGGGAGGTGACAGGGCTGGGGGGAGGTGGGCGGGATAGCAGGGGCTGGAAGAGTCGACTTTGGTGTGCGTGATGGAGAGGTCGGGCGGGATCTGGTTCAGGCAGATGGTGCTACAAGTCTCCTCCTACAGTGTCTGGAAGGATCCGAGGCTGGGGGCTGCAGCTGCGTGGAGAGATCTAATGTGCATGGGGAGGCAGGCAGACAGAGAAGCCAGACTGTAAAAATAAGGTTGCTAAGCAAGGCGAAGAGAAAGAAACAGAGTGAGTTGAAGGGAAGAATCTAAAGTCTGCCTGGGAAGCACAAGGGCAGCAAGACTGCTCTTCATCAGATGCCTCCCCAACGTGGAGCAGGGCCCATTGCATCTCAGAGGCCGACTGACCGCAGCTAAGGTGGTTCCAGGGCCAGCTGCTGCTGTAGCACTGCTCTATGGCCCTCTGCCTTCTCCTTACACCATCTCTCCTCATCCCTTATGCTAATCCTGCCCAAAATCAGGTTAAGGAAGCAGAACAGTGGAAGGGCTTATCACTGCTGCAGAGTTGAGAGGAGTGGGATGTGCCATGCAGACGGACCAGCTGGGCTGGAAATGTGGAGCTGCAGCCACAATTTGCTATTCCTCTGCTGTCAGCAAAGATCAGCAAGAAAGCATCAAACCCTTGCACTGCTCATCTGTGTAAAAGATGGCAATTTGCCACTGACAGAGGTTAATCCTCTAGCTCAAATGGCAGAAGGCCATGTTGGGGAGTTACAGCATTCATCAAGTCTGCTAATGATCTTGTGGTAACATAAGTGAATTGATGAGTATCCTTGCTTTGCTTTTAATACAACCTGCAAAATTACGCTACAGGACTCGTTCTTAATTTGTCTTCCTTCTGTATCTACTCAGCATGTTGCAGGTTTCAATGGCAGGATTGTGTGTTGTTTTCCACAGGATGCCTCTCCTCCTCAGTGCATGGGGTGGATGGTGCTCTGGGGATGAATTGTAGCTGGGCACTGAAGTCAGATATTATCCAGATGGCTTCTGTTCTCATTTTGCAGAAACTGGAACATGTACAGTGACCAGGGTGAGGAGGGTACAACAGAGACAGGATGGTCTCAGGAGCGAGGTAGTTAAATTCCACTCCACTAGAGTCTCTTTTTGCCAGTGTGCTAAAGCTGCTTACACAACTCTGGGCATCAGCTTGAGCTCCAGCATGCTGGCTGGCCATTGCTGGTATATGCCCCATCCTCAGATGTTCAACCTGTGCTGTTACAGCTACCGCTGAGATCACCAGACTTCTTGTCCCAATAGTGTGAGTGCAAAAAAATGCTAAATAGTCTGAAAAAGTAAGTGTGAAACAAAAGTTGGAGGTGTCTCAAACCAAGAATACTGAAGCACCACATTGCTTGTTCCTGCTCTTTACCCCGTTAAGGTTTAGTCAAATGAACATTTTCTGCAGTACTGTCCTAGTTTAGCAGGTGAGACCAGCTGGCACTGTGTGGGGGTGATCAAGGCCGTGTATTCTACCCCCTCTAT
>JAWWEV010000083.1:122877538-122930510 GCA_035583235.1 Hafferia zeledoni
GGATCCCAGATGCAGGAACCAGGAGAACAGCCGTGGTGAGGAGGAAAGAAATGCCTCACCCAGAAGCAGCAGCCAGCCGTGAGGAGTAGGAAGAGCAGGGAAGAAGCAGTCTGGGCAGCCAGCAGCAACCAGGAGACAGCTTCTCCTATCCCCAGCACACACACCCACACAGACCCCACTCCTGCGTTCTGCCCAGCTATGAATACAAAGTGTCCCCAGAAACAAAAGAGACAGCCTGCCTCCACCCCGGTGATCAACAGTTTACTACCGTTTTTGTTAACTGCTGGCCTGGGCTGTTAGTGGCAGGAGAGAGAATTTAGATAATAATTCCAAACTACAACAGCATGTTATAGGGGAGAGGGTAACTTCCACTCTGCTGCTTGGGTGCACAGTCCAGCATCAGGCAGAGCTTTGTTGCTGTTGTAGTTCTCCATCTTGTTAGAAACTTGGACTTGAGCTGACCTCAGTGAAAGTTTGCTGAACAAGTAATCAGAACACTTTCAGTTCTAATATTTCAACACAACGTTTTTGTCTCATATTCCGGATAAAGGCTGACCAATATGACTGCCAGCATCCCCCAGTAAAATACATAGAAATGTTATCATGTGGGAAGTTTCATTTTGACATCTTCCAATTCAAACTGGTTCTTTTTGGCTTTGTTTCACATGGAGATGTATCCTCACAGGTAGTTTTGAGGCCTTGGGATCTATATTCCACTCAACACTGTCACAGTTCTCCTAGTGCACTATTCCAGCCAGAGAACAGAGTTCCATGAAGGGAAAAATATACCTTGATAAGAACCATCCCAATTTTTTTCTCCATGTGTTCCAGCAAGCCATGTTTGAATTAAGATGACTGAGTCATTAATCAAATAGTTCATCCTTCCAGGGGAAGAAAAGTTAACTTCTTCATAGTTGCATTTTCCTATAAATTTTTTATTTTGTGCAAATTTTAAAGCAGCTGTAAAACATGGTGTATTTTGAAAACCATCCTCTTATTTATGGACTTTAATACAGACTAAGGGCACCCAGACTCAACTCTTCAAAGTTTTGGTTAGACAAGAAAATACTCGAGTGTTTATGCAACAGTACTACTATAAACTTGATTAATCTTTACCATAGTTCTCCTAGACAGAAATGTCACTTCCTACTCTATTTTCCCCGATGCTGATTTTCCCTTCCAGTAACTGA
This sequence comes from Hafferia zeledoni, assembly GCA_035583235.1. Taxonomy (NCBI): domain Eukaryota; kingdom Metazoa; phylum Chordata; class Aves; order Passeriformes; family Thamnophilidae; genus Hafferia; species Hafferia zeledoni. Next base: position 122,878,729 of record JAWWEV010000083.1, read on the forward strand.
GTACTCCCTGCAGCACAAGAGCTCTGTTGTGAAAGAAGGAAATCGGCAGAATCACAAATTGTCAGCTCAGAATAAAACTAAAGTCTCAGAAGAAGGGCTGAGGTTGAAGGACACCATTCAGAAGTTGCAAGAAGCAGGATTAGTTTGAAACAGACCAAGTGGGAAGGAAGTCTTACCATGAAATTGAAGCAAAGTCTTCCATAATGCTGTTTTCACAATATAAAAACCTGTATTTTAATTTTCTGTCACAAGTCATTAGAGATGTCAGTTCCTGTTCTTAGAACCTCGCTCTGACTGTACCTCAGTTGGAGGCAACACTTCTCTAATTTGACTTGTCTTTGCCTGTGCCTTAAGACACAGCGATAACTGTAGTTAAGATCCCTGCAACTAGAATTCAGTTGTTCTGGCTGGCTGGCTGAAGAGCTATGGTAACCAAGTGTTTCATCTGAAGTCCATGTACATCCTTCTCTACAACCTTTCTATATGTGCTCTGACGCAGCGTTTGAAGTCATCAGGTGGACAATACACACTGCAGAGTCTGCTTTCTGAATTGTGGTATTGCTGTTGCCAGCACCCTCTCCTCTTTCCCCAGATGAAACCTGGAGAAACAGGGAGGAGCCACAGCCTCATACTCTGTCCAGCTTCTGCTTTGGATAATTACTCTCTGCGTGTCTGTATCCCCTTTGCAGATTTAACCAGGCACAGTGCACAATTCACTTCGCACTGGAGCTTGCCATGCAGTTTGCTGAGTGGTTAAGATGCAGTTTATCGAGAAGATAGTGGATAGCTTTTGCATGTCTGCTGAAGTACAGGCTGTGGGCATCTTAGAGAAAACAGTGTCTGCACACACTGACCACAGCCTTGAGACTTCAGGATATGAAAAAAGAAAAGCCCTCACATTCGCTTCTGAAACCTGATTCCTGATGAAACATGCACCACACAGACTCAAGATCAGGTTTTAAGATCACAAGAGAAAACATCAAAACCCAAGACAGACCTCAGCAGCCAGTGGTTCACTTCTCCCTGTTATGATGGGGGACACCATACTCAGGGAATTGTAGTCCAGCTTGCCCTAGGAAAGCAGGCCATTCTGCAACTCTGGGCTCCTGGCAGCAGGAAGCTGCCGAGGAAGCATTGACACCCCAGGAAATCCAAGCTGCCAGAACAGCCTGTGAGAATCCTTCTGCCTTGTACTGCTAACACAGGAGAGCCACGAAGTCCACATCTCATGAGAGCAACAGCAGAAGTTAGCCCTAAAATATCTGCCTCCCCTCTGTGAGTGTCAGACACATCACCACATCAGAATAGAGTACATTTGCACACATATTTCATCAGTGCTCTGCATATTCTGGCTCCAGCCCTGCAACACATCCACAACTTCTTGTTCATGCTGTGAACTAGCAGGCTGCCACATATCTAAGATAAGCCTACTGAGATAACTAAGCCTACTAAGATAACTGCTACCACTATTATTTCAGTAGCAGTGCCAGCAAAACATTATTTCTCTCTTAAAGCTCAGGAACTCAGAACACCACAAACAAGCAAAAATAAGCTAAAAGTCTGTCCTTCTTCCTTTCTTGCCTTCTTTCATCAGTCAGTCATGACAAACTTGAAGCGCTAAGGCTCTACCAAACTTGAAGCCTTTGAAGTCCCTGAGCTGGGGCATCCAGCCTTGCGAGTCAATTCATGTCAGCTGTGCCCATCCACACTCCCCAGGAGGGCAGCTGCCCTTTGGAGGTCTTAAAGAGCCTCCACGGTCTGTGATATATCCCCTGCACAGAATGCACTCCAACACTTGGTAGCCATTTGTTAACTTGCTGATGCTAACGCTCTGTGAACTCTTATCAGATGTATTTATTACCACAGTTGTTAATGTTTTGGGAAGGCAAAGGCTGGCTTGAGTTCAAAGGAGAACCACAAGAATGGAAAATAAGCCCTGAAGGTGCTTATTTCAGGAGTCTGACTAATGCACCTTACAAAGAGAAAGTTGAAAAAGGCAACACGGTGAGTGGGTGTTGATACTCACACCTGCAAAGGTGTTTTAGCCCAGGCTTTTCAATTCTGCAGGGCAAGATCCAGTTTCTTGCTCTCGATGTTAGAGCCTTCACCGATCCATCAAGTGAAGTGTATTTCTGAGAGAAAAATACAGTCACTGGGGGTTGAGGGGATGGAGCGTGTGGGACTAATTGCAGTGGATCACCACAGAGCCCAGTTTGAGATTTTAAAAGGAGAGAAAGAGAGCTGAGATGCATCATCTGAGACGTGACAGTGTGTTGAAGAGAGTAGTGCATGAGAAGGATGTGAGGTAGCAACATCCTGAGGTCTCTTTTCTAACTCCATAACATGTGCAAATCCTTTGTCTTCAGGGTAGTCTGTGAGGATGGCAGTGGAAAGATGTTCAAGGTCATGCTGTGATCTAAGAATAGAAGAAAATGAGGTGCTGCTGCATCTTGTGTTACTCCTAGTGGATTTATTTGAATGCCAAGCAGCATAAGGAAAAACCATGGTCCTGTTTAATTCCAGAGAGACAGTGCTGCATGTGCAAGAACTTAAAGCAAAACTCTCCTCTCTGCAGATGCTTTGGTGCTTATTAGCACAAAACACAGGTGAAGGAAAACACAATCACTTATTACTCCTTTAAAACCTCAAATGGCTCTCCCCTTCTCAAGGAAGTGGATAGCGAGGACAACATAGGGTTGGTAATAGATGGGAGTTTGTAATTATGGATGTGGAAATCAAGGAATGACACAGAATGAATCTAGAGGGGGAACTGATATTCTGAAGGATATGAAGAGCAGTTGTTCTTTATAGCCAGGGAGAACAAAAGCTTGATTTTTTTCTGGATCATGGATTGCTTCATGAAAGATTTGTGTAGGCCAGGATGAGAGCTACAGTTTAGGTGCTCTCATAATTCCTTCCTGTGGCTCTTTTCAGTGTCTCTTTTTTCCCAGAGCTCTTGGGGTGCTTATTGTAGCTGTTTGACAGGAATTCACCCTATGTTAACAAGGCCAAAAAGAAATTTTTCTTCGTATTCTATGTTTCTTTTAAAATCAAGAGGTTAAATTAATAATATTCATGCTACAAGTTGCTTGAATATTTTGTGGACTTTGGTACTTTTTGACATTCCTTATAGCATCCATAAGTATGGAATACGTACATGCAGTTGACGACTTCAGGCCATTCAGGCTGTTCCCTTTGAAGAAGAATGAAGATGACACTTTGTTGCCATCCAGGGCCAGTGCATTTCATACACTCTGAAGGACTGAGTACAGCTAAGAAAATATGACCCAAAAGCAGTGAGAATTTGGGGAAATGGCACATAGGGCTGCCCCTGGTCTTGCCTGTTGCCAGCCCTGTGAGAGAGCAGCTGCCCCTGAGGGGGGAGCTGCCCTCCCTCCACAGAGGGATGGGGCCAGGCTGGGCTGGGCGTTTCTGCTTTGCCTTCTGCTTCCCAGCAGAGAAGGAAGCACTGGCTTGTCTTTTGGAGAAGGAGCATATTCCCTATTGACTTTCTGACTGGCTCCGCTCTGTTCCCTGTCGTCTCAGGGTTCTTCTCCCTGCCCTTAGGACACAGCCTTCTTCAGCAGTGTTTCAGCCCTGCCAGCCCTGATGTCAAGCCTGCTTTGCAGGGACAGAGGAAGCTGTGGTGTCAGGAGAAGCTGGTAGGGGAGGGAGGGTGCAGCAGGAGAAGGTGGGTTTTTTTTCAGAAGTTGAAGAGAAAGAATCAAAGGTCTGCCATTGACAGATTGGTCTCTTCTTTACCAAACTCAGCTTAGCCTTGCCATGAAGAGTGTGATTAGGTGTTCCTCTCTCTAGATTCTTTTATTGTATAAAATTATAACTGTACCTTAACTGTGCAAAAATAAAATGAAGATAGAAGGAACTTTCCCTTTGTAACATTTTTTATTGGGAGCTGAATCAGCCCTAACTGAGGTAAGCGGAAAGGATTTTGTGAAGGACACACCACTTTGTCTGGACTTTAGAGACCTAAACTTGGAGATACAACGGGAAATGAAGTTGAAATAAATGTATGTTTTTACATACATATGCAGTGGTCACACAATCAGTCATATGGCAAGAAGGCATGTACTGAAGTGGATCAAAGAGGAAGAGCCTAGCATGAGATTAAAGGGGGATAATTGCAAGCAACCAGAAAGTTTTATAATAGAGGTGATAATAATATACAGCAGAGGAAGGAAACTGCAAGGAACAGAAATGAGGATAAAATGCAAATAAAAGAGATCCTTTGATCCTTCTGGCTTTTCCCCTATATAACAGAATTATTTTATCACCCACTTACTTCATTTCCCTTCCACTTTCATCTTGCTTTCCTCTGATAGCTTTTCTAGTTCCCCCGCCCCGACACTACACTCAGTCTGCATCTCTCCACATGTCTTGTAGCAGTGCAGTGCAGGATGTATCTTTATCAAGTCCTGGTTCTAAATATGAAACATCTTCAGTGAGGGATTGCCTTTGTTGTTTTGCTGCTGACTTTGGGAAGGAACAGAGCTGTCGGGGAGAGGAGTTCAGAAAAACATTGCATGTAATGAGCCACACGGTCTAAGTTCAGTTTGAAGTGCCAAAACCCCTCACAACTGTTCTGGGAGAAAACACAAACATTTAAAGAAAAGAGAACCCAAGAAAGAAGCTGCCTGGGAGTGGGAATTTGAACATATTTTTGGAAATCTCTGACTTTTACACGGCTTCAGAAGCAAAAAATATTATCCTTCCTCCTTCATTCCCTTATTCTGTATCCTGTTTGGTTTCATAGGTCAAGAGGTCTGTGACCAGAAGGAAGGAACCAGCTCTTTCTAAAGGGGACATCATTTGAGTCGCCAAACAGAAACCTCTGCTCTACAGCACTGCAGAAAGTCTAGTCAGCCCTGGCTAAAAACTCAGGCTAAACTTGGTTATGTGAGTCACCACTTTACTAACTTCGAACCTCAGGCATGACGGAAAATAACAATGCTAATACTAATACACAGACCAGGGAACCTGCAAACAGCAGGAAAAGAGGGGAGAAATAAGGAGAAGCAAAAATAAAGGGCCAGTTTCTGCTCTAAGATGGCTAGAAGGTGTGTTGATGCCTTAAAAAAGACTTGAAAGCATATCTGACAGTGATTGCTGGGGGTGGCTTGCTCTCTGCTGACTGTGAGGGGGTGAGACTTTAAAGCACAGGATCTGCAGCTAGAAAGTCTCTCATGTTTGTGTTTGAGTAGCAGTTCCAGCTGTGTGGGAAGATGAAGGCATCCTTACTGTGCCCCCATTTTGGAGGGTATACTGGGAGGGCCTGTTTTATACACAGTGCTTTTTCTGCTGATGAAAAGAGCAAGGCTGCAGAAAAAAAATTTGAGGTAGGACTCTGAGCACCCTCTTTGCTGAATGTTTGCATGGGCACTGCTGGTGAGAGCCTTATGGCTTTGAGGGTAGGGGATACCTTGCATAGGCTGGAGTGTGGATGAGGCCTTTTCCAGGGACTGGGAATCAAGTCTAGTGAGACAGGTATAGGTGTACCAAAATGAAAGGGTACCCAGTGCAACTGGACTTCAGAGCAGGGTAAGAATGTAATTAATCCTGTCCTCCTTGTCACAGCCCTCAGGCTTTGGCAGTTCACTCCTGGCAGAGCTACTACTGTCTGCTTTCTGTGACCTTCAATGGGCTCACCATTGAAGGATGTTAAAAGAAATATTTGGGTTCTCACTTACAGACTCATTTTCTGATCCTCTGGAGCCTAACTGGAATGGGAGAAGTGATTTGAGTGATATGGACGAGTGCTTAGAGGGGTGACTAGTGAAGATGTAGAGCATATGTACTTCACTATGACAATTGTGGTGTTGGTGTGCTGGTGGGAAAAGGAGCAACAGGGAAGGTATCGGAAGCAAGACAAGAGACTTGGATTTCCACAAATTACTTGGTCAAATGCACTCAAACACAAGTAATGAGAGAGGGATGCTCCATGTACACAGTGAGATAACTCAGCATTGGTGATGATACAAACACAGCTCTGATCTGCAAGGGCGAATTACAAGGTTCCAAGCTAAAGCTGCTCATAAATCTTTGCAAACAATTTAGATAAATCCTCAGTTTAGATAAATCCTCAATTCACCATGTTTAAGCTGTAGGATTTTGTGTGCTCCAGAGTTAAACACAAAAATTTAAAGGGGTGTGGGATGTGTGTCCTCTGGGACGTGCTCTTTGTGTTCTGCGAGTTACCAGCCTACCCCTATTGCTCCAACCTCCAATAGCCGTGCTGATGATTCTTGGCTGTTTTTGGCGACTGCAGATTCCCTGCGTACCACAGGAGGTCAGCACTGGATAAGTTTGTACCTCCAGTGAAAAAATGTTTCTGATCTTGAGAACGCTCAGTTCCCACCTGGTGAGCACTGAGTTCTGAGTTCTGTTTACAGTTGTATGTTATACAATTTTAGGTTGCACATTTTTTAATCTCATCTCTCCTAAGGACTGTTTTTGTTTTCCAGTTATTTTTCCTTTTTCTGCGTGTTCTCATTCTGAAAAGTAATTTTGTGAAAAGGATCTGTGAACCATACATAGACACACACACTGTAACACTATATATATATATATATATGCACACACACACATGCACATATTATATATATATAAAAACAGAAGCTGCATATAGTATTAAGAAAGAAAGATGAAAATCCTGCAAAGCTAACAGTTTAAAAGTCAAGGAAGCAAGGGTAAGTTCGCTTTTAGCCAATAGTCAAAGGTGAACATTCATGTATTACTGAAAAAACCTGAAATGAACGTTTGGTGGGCTAGTGATTGTTGGAGTCAGATTGAAACACTTGGAGCTATGGCATATGCTTGGTTAAAAACAACCTTAGTGGTTTAATCCAGTCCTTGGTAGTGGTTCTTCCCTTTTTCATCATCCGCAAGTTTTGGTTTTAGAACCTGGCAAAAAATCAACGCATTCTTGTCTCAGAGCAAAACAGTTATACTACAGTGACCACAAGGCAAAGCTGAGACAGAGTAATGAGAAATTCACTTGTCAGTTGCCTTGCATTGAAATAAATGTGTTTGAAAACTCTTCTCCTTCCCCACAAATTGTAAAAGAAAAAGAAAAAGCTGCATCTGTTCACAGTGGCATCATCTGGGCATAAACCAGGAAAGTATAATTTAGGAAGGTGCAAATACTTTCTCTCTCCAAAGATAAATTTAGAACATATATCTTAACATAATGTTTGCTTTTTATTTTGTTAGCCAAAAAGAGAAATGTAGCTTCGGCTTCAAACCAATACGACAATTTTTATAACTGAAATATTTTTCTTGGCATCATAAAAATGAGTGTGTGGGAGAGGGGAAAAAAAATTTGGCAGATTAAGCAAATAAACTGGAAAATATTATGTTCAGTTAAGGGCACTTAAATAGTATTAGTGTTCTCTGCATGACATTTTCATTGCTAAAAAGTTGCTTTTGGTGCAGTGGATTTGTACTAGGATCTCACAGCAGAAGTAATACTATAACATAATGATTCCGTATGGCCATGTGTGGAAAACAGGTCTCAAAGGTAGTGACAGAAGACAAGATAATGGCAGCATGTGAAGTACAATGCACAGGACATTTCAACACAAATTGTTTTCTTTCAGCTATGAGTTTTGAAGTCTAAATTTGAATGTAGTGAATTGGTTTAGGTAAAAGGAACGAGGTTAGAGGAAGTTAATAATGCAGGCAGAGAAGGAATCATTCTGTCTCAACATTTTCTACAGGAAGTAAATGAGGATGGGAAATACTTCTAAACCGAATCCTCCTAAGGTATTCACTTCTTAAAACTGTTCAGAATAGGCTCAGAAGGAGACAAAACCTGTGCAGCAGTGGAAAGAGGGGAGCATAGGTATTGAATTTTGCGCTGAAATCCCAATGAAATCCCTTTAGTGTACAAAACATGTTGTTTGTATAAAGAGAACTGTAACAGTCTGTCAGTCTCCAGAAACACCAGTTACAGCAGAGTTTATTATCTCTCAAAATGTCATTTAACTAGTGGAATTTAATCTGAAATATGTGAGTAGCTCAGCTGGTTAAAGCATGGTGCCAATAAAGGCAAGGCTGTGGGTTTGATCCCTGTAGGAGAAATTCACTTGAAGAGTTGGACTTGATGATCCTTGTGGGTCCTTTCCAACTCAGAACATTCTGTGAACTTCTGTGACCACCATTAAAAATGCTTCCTTGCCCATTACATGACTTCAAATCTCTTCCTTTTTATATGTACAGGAATCAGTCATAGGATTCCCTGCTCTAATGATAACAAGTCAGACAGCTTTGGGTACTTGCCTGGCAGAAGCAGGGCTGTGAACACAACCAGCAGCCCCAACATAAGCTACAAGGTGCACCACACCCTCCAGCAATGCCTGGGACCTGCTGGATCAAGTGCATGTTCAGGAGGGGATGGTTTGGACAAGCCTGACTGTAGTGCCCATCCAGGTTGTTGGGCAGCAGCTGTTTGGTTTAGAGAACAGGTGACTTTACAGAACTTCACTGGAGGTGGATGACCAAGTGTGCACATACACGGTGAGCAGGTGTTGCTTGAAGGGAGGAAAGTGTGAACAGAAGAGTGAATAAACCACTCATTAAATTTAATAGCCTTGCTATTTATATTGGAGTTGGCATTGCAGCAGTGGGTAGAAATGCATTAGCCAAGGAAAATCTAAACATGACATAAAGCTACAAGGGCAGTTGAGAACTTGGATAGAAATTATGCTACTTCATACTTTTATTTTTTTAAAGAAACTAATCCTGGTTTCAGGAATGTCTCTCCAACTTGCAAATTTCAAATTCATAAGCTTTAACATAAGAAAGGCATATCCGGGTCAAAGGATCCTTTGCATGTCAGGATTGTTCCTTGTTGTGAACATGGAGGCCGCTCCTTCGCTGCCAGGCAAGAGCAGGACAGGGAGTGTTGCCAGCATAATGTTCAGGAAGACCAGCGTGAGCCTGGTACCAGGAAACCACTAGCTAAAGGCTGCACCTCAAATTCACAGGGCCAAAACGTAGAATTAAACATCCCTGTCCTGTGTGTCTTACAGCATCCAAACATCATCTCTCTGATCAAACAAGGAAATCAGCCCCATCTGGACTGAAGTCAATGCAAAGGCTATCACTGGCTCCAGCTGGTCCTTGTTGACGTGCTGACATTAATGTCTGTAAAAGAACTAAAGTTCACATAAACAAGTAACAGAAGTTATACACCTGGGGTTTATTACATGAATAATTTTACATACTCCACGGCAGTCAGATACAAGTGCATTTAATTAATGTTTTGTGGACATCATAACAGTCAGAGTATTTCAGCTGAACAGTCAGTATTTGGCTGAATTCAAGCCAGTGCAATTCATGACATAACCATAAACAGGGAGTTACAGGTCTACAATGAGGTTAGACTAGATAGCAACAGCATATTTATTGTCACATCAAAGCATTACAAAGTATGAAAGCCCAATATTTCAACTATCTCTAAAATGGTATTTGTACAAGGCTGTCATAGATACCTAAATGTAAGGATTTGTCTCATCAGTAATGGATCATGACTTGATATTTGGGAGTTATTTCAATATTCAAAACTATTTGGGGCGACAAGAAGAAATGTAAACATCTGACAGTCCTTTGAAAGTCCCTTCTGAGAAAATACATTGTGTGTGTGCCACAGGAAAAGTGCATTCTAACTGGTGTGTCTGCTATGGCCAGTTTGACTCACATTCACTTAGCACCAGGTATTTATCCATTTCTGCAGTAAAAAGTTAGAAAATCTTTGTATTAACTCAGAAAAGAGAAAACAAAGTCAAAAGTTTTTTTCTTCTTTTTTTTTTTTAGAGGAACAACAATTAAATTAGAAAACCCCCACCCAACATTTAAACCTCTTATGTACAAAGGAACCAAGAGCTAGCAAAGCGCATAGCCACTGAACAGTCTTTATTATTTTATTTCTTCAGGTTCATGTACCTGAACATATGAGTTATTTACAGGTGGACAGATATCCACAGAAGTAATAATCAATACTTCTATTTGGCTAAAAGTTGTATAAAAAAAGACAAAACACTTTGTTCAAATACTTTCCAAATATATATATATATATATTAAAAGTATTCAGTATTTCCATCAGTGCCAGAGTTGGAAGCTCTTTCTTGTAAAAAGTTACTTTGTGATAGTAAGTACAGCAAAGGACTGACTGTGTCAGTCAGAGCTTTGATTTGAGGAACTGCAGCTGGAGCTACCCCAGGCCCACCAGGCAGTTGCAGATTGCAGGGAAATGAATCCGTGTCTGTCTGTTGCAGTGACAGGCAACATCCCAGTAAGGGTGACCTGCCCACTCCAGAGAGTCTCCTCCACCCACGCTGGGCACCCCTCTGGAACCCTCTGGGGCAGACCCCCCCTTTGAAAACAACCACCCAAAAACCTCTGAAGAAGTGGAAATATTCTTTATGCAAAAGGACAACTAGCATGGGCAGCTAGCGCAAAAAAATGGAAAAACATAATTGCCACACTAATTCCTGTAAAGAATAGAAAATTAAAGGCTTTAGCCTATCAAATACATACTGCAAAAATATTTTTCAATTAAACACAACCTAGATGAGTGCACATATCTGGATAAGTAAGAATACTACTGCCTTCATATTGGTATCAAATATTTAAGTAGTTTGCATATGAACAAAATCTCTTTGTTGTTGAGTCCAGGCTTGCTTTACTTTAAAGCAAGGATATTCTTAATACTTCTATTTTTTGGTCTTTCTTCCTGTAGAATAAAGTGTAAGAAACACATTTCATTCATTTAGTAGACTGGACTGATGTATGTTACAGCAACAACCCAAAATTTAAGTAAGAAGTGTTGCATGCAGTATCTTTTTCCTTTATTTAATTACACCAGCTACAGGAACAAGATACCCATTTTCCATCTTTCCTGCTCCCTTCCAATAGAAGGTATACCAAAAGCAAGCTCTGATCCTTCATCCTTTACACATCCCAGCCCTGAAGTCCAGTCAGTAATCAGGATGAAGGGTTGAGCATTTTGAGCACTGCGTTGCCTGGGGTAGCAGGTCTCAGCAGCGAGACCACAACCCCTGAGGAGCCACCTATGCCTCCTGAGTGCTGCAGAGCACTGTGGGCAAGTGATGGGGAGAATGAAACTGGGCTGACAGGGGTGGGTAAAAACACTGTCCCTGCCAGCCCAGGTGCAGTGGCTCCTCCTTGGCACAGCTTCACTGAGTGCAAATTCCCACTGACCCCATGTGAGAGCAGCTGCTGGTCCCACTCGGTTCCCTCAGGGTCCAAGATGCTGAGCAAGAGTGCAAGAGGTGCTGGGGCTGAAGCAGCTCTGGCAGAGCGAGCACAGATACCATGTCCCCTCTGTTTGGCCATGATGGGCATGGGAGCCCAAAGTGGTCTCCCAGAACATGCCACATCTCTGCCTTGGCCAGGGGTGCCCATTCCACTCTGGTCCTGGAGCCCTGCTGCCCAGCATTCCTCCATCCTGCATCTCAGGTTTTTGGACAGCAGAAACAAGACAGGAGACAAACAAATGCTAAAGGAGATGGGAGCACCTTCAGCTCCAGAAGTTTGGGAGTTGCTAACCTAGAGGAAAGGTTGGAGTTGAACTGATTCAAGATACAGTATGCAGCTATGTGAAAATGCATAGTTTGTATGTATACATTCATTTACAAAGATCAAAGGAAGGTTCTTTGCTATATAGTTTAATCACCATCTGCTTTTAACAAAAATGCAAGCCACAGGAGACCACTTAAACACACAGCTTGGGAGTCAATGGTAGCTGAATGGCATTTCTCAAAGAGAGAACTAGCTGCTTTTTCTTTTTGCTTTTTTGAGATAATTTTAAGTACTTTTTCACTCAAAGACTGTTGTTTCTGTAATAATGTATTTTAGGATTTCAAGATATTCAACTGTGGACATCTCAATACTGACATACTCTGCTTTGAGGGTTATTGAGAAGTAGCCTTCTAAGACAAACAAGCCAACCAACAGAAACGTGGTTTCAACTATGGCGTGTGACCTTGATTAAAACATGATTCTTCTAAACTGCTGAAATTCTAGTTCAGTAGCAAATGGAGGGGGTTTTTTGCAATCCTTGAGGTACTATTTAGAAAATCCTATGAGTTTGCTCACTTTGCTTTTATTTAATTGACACTTTGGAACCTAGCTGCTTCCTATGAGGAATGTCTGTTGTCCTGAGCATCCCTGAACATAACAATAATGTACCAGGCAGGATGGGCTTAAATAGAAGGAGAAAATCTTAGTTTAAATGATATATTTTGATGTTGTTTTCCATCTGTACTTTTTCTGAAGAAAAATTGCTTTGTCACTTTGAAACGCAGTGGTTTGCTACTAAATGTAACTTTAACAAAGATCACTGCTCTTTAATAATCAGCATGTTCTATAAATACTTAATTCAGCAATGAATTGACTTTTCTTATGATACTTTACCTTCATGTAAGTTTCATGTACTTGATTTTTACTGAAGATTTGACTTAGATTCTTCCTTGCAATTTTAATTCAACCGTATCAAGGGAAATTGCACAAAAGCATTTTTGAAGCTTGAAAAAATAATAATCAGATAACCAGGATTCACATGGAGAAGAGTAAAATTATCAAAGCATATTTTGCAATCTAAAGTCAAGATACACTGCCTGTAGCTAGCAAACTGTTCACTGGGAAATGAAAAAGTAGTAAAGACTTTTTTTCCATATAAACAATGAATATTACAACTGCAAGAGGATGAGATTTGTTCATTCTAAAACCCAATGTCCAGAATCAAATTATTCATTACCTGAATTACTTGAATAACTTGAGAAAAAAAAAATCTCGTTTTTTATAAGAAGTTACTCTGTCAGGAATTCAGTAGCCTTTCTTTAAAGTTTTGAGTGCAAGCAGATACTTCTCAGTATTTTAACTCAATTATTTCCATCAACTTTTAGGCATTAATAGACACATTGCTTATTTTGCAAATGTTTTTAATTTAAGAAAAACATCTGAAGTGTTTGGAGTGTCCTGGCTTGTTGTGACTCCCTAGGTATCTGAAGTCTACTGGATCAGCAGATGGTATTGACTCAGCTGCAGACACAAAGATATTAACTTTTCATTTCATATGAAGTAACAGCAAAATTCTTAGAGGAATTTCAGAGAGTCCAGGTCTGTGTGGTTTTGATCTAGCACCAAAACATTTTCAGGGGCAATAGATTACAGGGGCTTTTTGATGAGTTATGGCCAACATCCTCTGAATTCTGAAGTTCCCCCCAGCTGCCAATGCTATAGGGAGACAGTAAAAGTCTAGCAAAGGTCTGCACAGTGGCATTTCATTCTATGTTTTTATTTAAAGCAAAAGCACCTGGTTCTTGTAAGAAAGAGTTTGTTGCTATGTGCAAATCAGTAGAAGCACCTTATCTAAACGTGCTGTTGGGCCACAGGCTGCCCCCAGAGGGCAGAATCAAACCAGACTGCAGAGGAGTAGCATTTACACACACAAGTCTTCTCTCCTACGACTTCCTCCACACCTAAATGGACATACAGCAACCAGTCAGGCAACAGAGCTGTTATTTGTGCTGCCTGACAGACCACCACCTTGGAGAAGGCCTGTCACTGCTCTTGCTCCTCAGCCAAATACAGACTGAGTTTTCAGAGACACTCTGTGCTGAGTACAAAGGTTTTAAGCTTAATTTTCCCATCATACCAAGACCTAAGCAGTGCTGTGCAGGCCTCATCTTTGTGGTAGGATGTACAGGTGGCATCAGTCTATGCTTTCTTTTCAGCACAGGCATCAGGTGCTTGCTGATGTTAAGCACAAAGCTTGCATGCTACCAGCACTACACTTGCCTCCCTCCAGGGACTCCTGGTGGTCCACGAAAGGACACAACTACTTTACAGCATGCAGAAACACCATCTTTTGTAGGCAGAACTGCAGCTTGTTTAAAAATGGCAAAGCAATATTTTTTGCAGCTCAAGGTGAGAGTGTAGCCAGGCTATTGGAGCAGCAGTCAGCTTTTGCTTTTATGTATGCATGTAGAAGTGAGAGAGCAGAAAGTCAAAGTCTCTTAAAAGAAGTGAGGGCTCTGGGAGGTGGCCAGCTAAGAGCTTTAGCAGGGATTTCACAGGACTTCCATGCTGTGCATGGTCTGTATGCACACACACTCATCAGCTTGGGAGAGGGGAGCCCAGGAAGGGATCACGCTGTGAAGAAAGTATCACATCGCTGCCTCTTGCTCCCCTCTTCACTACCATGTGCTTTGTCTTCCCCTCTTTTCTAGGTGTGATTTGGAATAAAAGAGTTTGGACAAAGTAAAAGTCAAAAAGCTCTTTATTTTTCCATGTACTCCACAAGATTTGAAGGGATTCTGTACTGGGGCAGAGTAGCTGCTCTTTGTTTAAAGTGCTGAAACTGGCATCTACAAATTCTTAAGATACACTACATGCAACAGTATTAGAGCTGTAAGTTTAACACCAAAATCAGAGGGAAGACAAGTTCACTTGCTCATTTAGGAACAAGAGGATTGTCTTTACGACACTAGTTCCCAGAATTAGTGTGGATGAAGGCTGGAAAAAACAAATGGAAATACCACTGCCAACCTTGCAGTGGGCCTGTAAGCATAACAGCTTGGAGAGCTGCTGTTTAAAGCAGGGAAATCCACACCTGCATCCGACTTTGCTGGTGCCGAGCTCAGGCCCTGCAAAGCTGAGGGGCTTCACAGGCTGCCCACCAGACAGCACTGCCTCATTACAGTGGAGAACAGCCCTTTGGGGGTTAAGTTAAACTGATTTCAACTTTTCTGTGAGCTTTTTTCATTTTAAACTTGCCTATTAAATTGTTTCAAGCTTCTTTAAACTAATTAGGTTACTTTTTAAAAAACTATAAATTAAACTAATTCAGGTTTTGCATATAAGCAAATCCAATGTTCTAGAACTTTGTCTCCTGCTTATTCATATTCCATTTTAAACCATGATCTCTATTAGTGTATTGAATTTACAAAATGGTAAATAATCTTAGAAGCTATAATATTTCTCAATGTATCATTAAAAATGTCTCTAACCTAAATAGATTATTTACTGTATTTTATGGAACTTGCAATTTATAAAAAACATTTTAGTTTCATGGTTAATTTCTAGTTAATCTACATTAAGAAAACTTCTATTGTTTAATATATAAAAAATACATGGCCCAAGAAGTGAAAATATATATAAAGTGCAATGCAGAGCAAATAAAAGCTCAATATGCTCTGGTTATAAAAATAATAATTCAGAAAAAAAGTTTTTAAAAAAGAAAAATTTACTTTATATTCTCTGAAACAAGATTTGATAGGAAACAAAGGAAGAATAATGTGTCCAGGCAGGTATTTTCCCTTTTGTGACTGAAGCAAGACAAAAGGCTGTGTGGATATAAATACTGTAGTCTTCTGCAGGCAGTGTGTTAAAAATCCTATATTGTTAAAAACTAGGCAATTGGGCTTTTGATTTCCTACAGCTGCTTAAATTGTGCTAAATTCACCTCCTTCTATGATGGAAATTCTGTAGTTACATGAGATAATATATGAGTAGCAGGTGACAAGAAAACATTTGCTTTTGCACAGAGTTAAAAAAACAGTGCAATTGATGCTGACAGTCCTCTTCCCTCACTCACCTGATAACCCTTTTCTTTTTTTTCCCTGCATTTCCATCACTATTAAACTGATGTTATAACAGAAAGAGGCTGAAAAACTGAACTAGCAAAGCAGCTCAGGATCTTTCCTACTTGCCACCATGACTGACAAGAAGTATGTCCTGTTCTTTTGTGGCCCAGAGATCTCCTGGAGAGGTCATGACATCCCACACCCACACGAACCTTGCAGATCCAGAGACTATCCTGAGTAACTCCAGACTGGTTCTAGGATGTCACTGAGATCAAGGAGGAACAAGGTCTAGTAAGGTTGCTTTTTATTTTCATAGACTTTTTTACAGAATATTCTGAGTTGAAAAGGACACACAAGGATCATTGTGTCCAATTCTTAGATGAATGGCCCATACAAGGATCAAACCCAGATGTCCCTTAACTTCTCCAGTATCTGCTTAGCAAAACCATGGCACAGTTAAGATGTAGTCTCAAGATTCATGGCACGTATGATTATTGATCTAAGTCCTCTCTTTCCCCCTACAGACTCCTCTTCATACCAAAATCAATGCCACCAGCCACAAGTGGAACTCTCCTGAGATTCTTGCTATAGCAGTATGTGCAAGTCCAGGCCTTAATGAGACTCCAGCCAAGATAGGATGGGATAAAAACAGTATTATTGTGCCTGCCACATGAAAGAGCAAAAGTACAAACCCAGCAGGCCATATGCTAATCTGGCCTTTAGGCATTTTATACAGACCTACACTCATAAAAGTGGTTCAAGCCAGCATAACTTGGGATATTTCTCTGTTGGGGCAGGAGGAGCTTTTTCAAGAGCAGCATAAACTTATGCCAACTTAATCTGTTGTGGAACTGCAGCATTAGCTGAAATGTAGAGGTCCAATAACATAACATTCGCCAAACATCACGACTGAGAAAGATAATGTCTGGCTCCCTGCAAATGCAGGGGTGGCTGGTGCTGTGTCAGAGATGTCCCTGGAATGGGGTGATGCCCCCTTTATAAAGGTCTACTAATAAAATACTAACTTAGGAAGTGTAAGAGTTGGGAAAGAGTTGGAAAGAGTCCACATTACGTGGGAGTCAGACTCACAATGGTCTTGGTTTAGGGCTCAGTGCTGGGTTCCAGAAAATCTTTGGGAAAAAGACTTGGTTAAGGTTACAGGGCTCTTGTGTGAGCCCCCTTGAGAGCTCTGGAAGGAGGGAAACAACCACTTCGGATTTCAACTCTGACAAGACTGTAATTTATTCAGTGACTTTCTGTAACATAAAAGTTCTCTCACAGTTTTGTGGGACCGTTCTGTCCTATGAACATGTCATGAATGCACATGGAAAACCAATCTCCCCTCAAGCTGGACACAACAAAGTCAGCACCTGCTCCAGCCAACAGCACATGGACTATGGTGGTGACTCCCTTCAAAAAAGCTTGGCTATCCTGGATGCCATCCTGAGAGAAATCCTTCTCCCCATGCCAGGTATCAGTATAATTATTACAGGCTGAATCCCACCTGCCTAATAGCTCTTAAATCTGACACTGACGCACCCAAAGGACTGCCACTTTGGCATTTCCAGAAACTCTTCCGATAGCCATGCAAATGTACCAAGGTATGTCTCCACCACTCTCACAAAGCCTAACAGCAAAATTCTCAAGTGCTCAGAAAGGGAGATTCACAATTTCACACTCCCAATTCCAGTGGAAAGTCACATGGAGGAAAACCCATGTGCCTTTGTTCTACAACCCTTACTCATTTGAGCAGTCCTTATCAATGCACAGGAATAACTGCAACTCTCCTGAGAAAATCTGTACTCCTTTGAGGGCACAGCTAGTTATAATGTGATCTGCATTATGCTCTTAATTGTGTAACAAGACCTTTTATCAGGCTTGTAATTTAGAAAGAATCCCAGAAAACAAAAACCAACACCACAAAAATCAAACCACAGAACTTCCGTAGCTGACTGTTTAAGATGAGTTTTCTCCTACTGGGATTCAATTCTGAGCAATTCTGTTTCAGGTCTTGCCTGACTGGCTCAAACCTCTTTGAACTGAGATTTGAGTTTGTCCTTTGGCCCTTTGCTAAAAGTCAGTCAAAACAGGGAAACAACCAAACAGCCTTCTGTTCAACAAATCCAATTATTTCTAGCTTCCAGTTAATTCTGGACTCTGAGCACAAGACAAAAAAAGAAAGAGAGATGGGAAGATGACATGTTTAATGACATTATTTAATAGCAAAAAAACCCCAAAGAAACTCACAACAAAAAACTCCAGGTGTAGGATAGCCAGATACACTGTACTTGGCAGCCTTTTACTCCACTGACCCCACAGTGAAGACAGAGGCAAGAAATATGAGCGGAACTTTTAGTTTGACTGTTCAAATCTTTCTCATGACTGAACAACAAACCCTAAACATAATGTTTTCCTATAATCTTCTGCTTGTATGAACTCTCCCTTAAGTCAGAGCAGATCATGTTATATGATCTCATTCAGACTGTACAGTATAATGAAGAACTCTCTCCATTTTAAAAGTTACTTTCCAAAGAATACAATTTCAAGCCAAATAAGGGTAATTTAGGCATGTTTTCACCATCGGAATAAGAACAAATGAAGCCCAGTAAGATAATGCAAGAGACAAAGCAAATACTGAACATGAAGTAATCATTGTCACTATGAGAAACTTCAGACTAAACTATCTCTGTAATTCAGCACAAGAGATTTTTTCTTTCCATAATCCAGAATTTGTATGGCTTTGTAAAGGTGTTTTAGGTTACTTCTGCCATGCAGAACAACATACCAATACTCTATGTGATTTACAGTTTCTCCTCTCCTTCTTTTGGTTCTTAAGCAATCCCAAATTCTGTTTCATAATGTATAATAAATGGTTATAATATTATACCAACATTATAATTTCAGAGAGGTAACAAGATCCCAGTGCTATAAGTCAGAGTGCACAATTTGCAGTGATGTACAAACACATAACACTTGTTTCCATAATTTAGCCCTTTGTAAGTATTGCACTGGTTAATAAGGCTACTGTCTATTTTCTCTTACACTAAAAATTACACACAGACAACATCATTTGTGGCTTAAAAGCACTGTATTCCTAAGGTTTTTAGGTAAATTCATTTATTTCCTTGCATACTGAGAGTTCCTATGCCTCCAGTTGCCAGGAGTGTTGAGTGTCCAGGGAACTATATAAATTTATATAACGTGACCTCCTTGTTGTGCTCAAGTAAGTTCCTTTGAGTTCGATGGCAAATACATGGCTTTTACAAACCTAAGCAATGCTTTCACATGCTGAAATGTACAGCTGAACTTGTCTTCTTTTGCACTTTCCCTTTTGCAATGCAAAAAATAATACTAAAAAAAGAATTATCTAAATTTGTCTGTCTTTCTAAATACAAGGTAAATTGCATAAAACCAGGAAAAGACAGATTGTCCCACAAAGTGCATATTTCAAACAAAGCTATAAGAGTATCTGCTCTTGCCAAGGCCCAGCTTCAGAGAAGCATAAAAATGTGTGCCAAGCTTTAGAAACACAGAGACTCTCATCAACAAACTGCACAAGCTGAGGTAAACACATACTTGAGTGCTCTGAAGATGAACCTGAGCCTACATTTTATTCTTGGAATACCAGTAGAAACCTCTGCACAGCCATACCTCCTGATTTATAGATCACATGCTCCCCTTCCCTGAAAGATTTGCTGGCATTACTGTAAGAATTAATTACTACAGTGAAATATAGATACTATGAATTCGGATACCATGTAAATGCTATTTACACTTCTGTGTCCTCATACTGAAGATCCTGATTTTCATTCACGTCAGTATACACATTTGGGAATTTACAGAACAGAGTCCCTGGGCACAGGAAGAAGAGTTGACAGGAAAAAATTACTATGGATCAAAAATAAATTTTCTGTGTAAAAATAAAGCGAAATTGAGAATTTCCAAATTTGCAGGATTTCAAAATACTAGTTAACATGGTTCAATAAAACGTTGGATTTGCAGATAGGAAAAAAAAAATGTGGTGGCACGTTGAATTAGCCCTTTGCAAAGTGCAGTACACAACTCTCCAGGATACCGTGCTGACATAGTGCTTTTTTGCTTGCTGAAGTCATTTGGTAAGAAGTAATCCAATTATAGACAAAGCATGCTTTGACCAAGCAACTATATGAACAAGAAAGATTTTATATTTACAGAAAATCCTGATAAGATTTATACAAATGTATAGATTTACATTATTGTTAGGTTATGGTTCAAGTTAATTTTCTATTTTTTTTTCTATTTGGAACTTCATAAGCTACAACATTAAGTAGGATCATGTTCATCAAGTAGTGCTTCATTCTAATTCTAATAATTCAAGTAGTGACATATTGCTTTTTAAATTTTGCTTAAAATAGAAAAAACCCTCAATTTCCTAGTCATCTTCCACCTAAATAAACCCACATCCTGCCTTTACAGCCTCTTATGTTCCCTGAGGAAATTTGTATTAACTATCTTTTATTTCCCAGTCTTCCCATGGCATTTTTAAAAAACATTTTAGTAGTTTCTGTTTATCTGGACATTACACATCATATACCAATT
Source organism: Hafferia zeledoni (assembly GCA_035583235.1). NCBI lineage: Eukaryota > Metazoa > Chordata > Aves > Passeriformes > Thamnophilidae > Hafferia > Hafferia zeledoni. The sequence continues at coordinate 122,898,933 of JAWWEV010000083.1, forward strand.
GCTGCAGGGTATCACACACTAAGATATGGACTCCAAAATCAAACCTGAATATTTAAAGAGAATTGGCAAACAGCAAATACTAATATTCAAACATTTTAGAATGTTCAGGTCCATCTTTAGGACTGAATTACATAAAGAATTTGGATTTAATTTTGAACCCCACCTCATTAGTACAATGTTGTGCATGTGCCCAAGCAGCAGGAAAGATGAAACAGTATTTCTATTGTTAAATTGATTTCCCTCAGGGTGTATTAGAGATCTCACATTCAGATTCAAACACGGAAGGAGAAACATCCCTAGTGTTAAGATGTATTAAAAAAAAACCCCACTGGCTTGGAACTAAATTTATCTATTCCCTTCCATTCACCAGCTGAATGAATTGTTGCTGTGAGTATGAGCAAACATCAGAGCAACCTGTACCTTCTTCTGCCGGGTGCCATCAGAAATAGGTTGATTTCTGTTCTCAGGGTCTTTCTGGATTGCTATTAAAAATGGTCTGTGTGAAGCACAAAGAACATAATGACTGTTTTCCATATCAAGGAAGTTGAAAGTGGAAGACACATACTCCTTACATTCCACATTTGGAGAGAAGTGAGAGCATGGTCAATGTGAATCACTGTAGTCCAAGATGGAAAAAGCAGTTCAAGTGGCACTACCAGCTACAGTTGCACATTGGCTGTTTTGCAAGCTTGAAGCTTTTCAAGCTCCATAGGGACACAGACAAGGCCTACTCATGTCTAGGAGATACAAAATGCATTTAAACCCTCAGCTTCATTAATTTTTTCCCATGACTTACTTTCTAGCTATTTTCTAAAGGTGCCATAAAACTCTGCTGAACTTATACTGGAACAAAATCTACACTATGATGCTTTACAATGGCCTGGTTATCTACCAGAAAAATCCTGACAAATGCAGATTAAATCCCATACTCCATTCTGGTCTCAGTTTCAGTGCTGCCACCTTACAGGAAGACTGAATAAAATGTAAGACCAGGGTGAGACTTTACAAATGTTTCCATATCAGAGTATTTCTAAGAGAAAAGGTGCAGCACAACTCTCTCCAGCAGATGCCTATAGTTTGAAGCAACAGAAAGAAGGCCCACTGGCAACCACCTATTTCTCTGCACATGGCTAGCAATCTTCTAACTTCTTGTTCTGTTTCTGAGAAGGTGTTCTAAGATACAGGCAGGGGAAGAAACAAATCCCTTTGTGTTGCCACATTTACAGCGATTGTCCTGGATTCTCAGCAGGGCCACTTTAGCTGGTCCCAGGCTGCAGCAAGCAATAGAAAAACATCCTGACTCACTGGATCAGAATGAATGACAAACTACAGCCAAAGACAAGAACATCTGGGACATTGCACAGAGCTGGAATCTGGAATCTATCCTAACATGCAGGTTCTGCAATAGCTTCTGGCTAAAGCCTTGCATCCTGTTGTGTTGCCTATCTAGTCATTATCATAAAAAAAGAGAGAAGGAATGCAAACAGTGATGTCGGCAAAAGTGAATGGCTGCAAGGAACTTGCAGATAACTGGACAGCTAACGTTCATACAAGGCTAAGGATTTGGAAAAAGTAATTGGACAGACAGGCATTCTGCTCAGCTTATTCACACAAGCAGGGCTGACATGCTAACTGGTACATACGAGGTGATGACTGGTACTCGTTAAAAGCAAGTGTAACCTTGCAAATTAGAACAGAAGAGTTTTTACTCACTTTGCATCTTGTATATCCTATCACATTTGTGCAAGGCACTAGAGAATCAGGCACATTATTTTGGGTGGAAACTATTTTATGACTAAGACGATCTGAGTTTTAACATACAATAGCTTCATATAGGAGCAGTTTAAATACTATTAAAACTGCCCATCAAAACTGTCCCATATTAAAACTGCCATAAAAATTTCTCACTTCTAAAATTATCTCATTTTCCAGATTCAAGAGATGGGGAAATGGGGAAGTGGGAAATAGCTTTGTTATAAGGAAATGCCTAAAAAAAATATTTGGGATCAATACAGTTGATTTCCACTCTGATACGGATGTTGGCAATTTCTGTTACCAGCATCAATAAGTAGTTAAATAGATAATAATAGTAAGAATAAAAGAGATCCTTACATTTTTATATCCAATTCTCACTCTCAACTCAGATAACCCACATCCAAATCCCTGTAGCACACAGAAACTGCGCGATGCGTTCAGGCCATTCTTTCCAACTTCTCTGGGAGGTCAGAGACAATGCCCCATCCTCCACAGAGACACCGAAAATAGGGGGACTGGCATGTACTGATGACAGTAAATGACCACAGAATTCAGGCTAGGTCTTCCTTGAGAAAACAAAGAAATCTGACTGTTTTGGAGTGGTTAGTGCAGAATTGTGAGATAAATCAGGTGTTAGAAGGACGGCGATGCAGCTCAAAGCAACACAGAAGCAAGAGACAGAAATGAAAGAAGTTACTCCGGGCTACGCTCAGTACTGCCAGCAGTGGAAAGGCTTTGCTGACGTTTCTGTCCTTGCTGGGTGTGTCAGGATCACGAAGGGATCTCGGCAGGCAACAGAGTGCTCATGGGACACGAAGTAATTGGAGCTCAAAGCACAAAGCAACTGGTGCAGGTCCAGACGGCCGAGCTGTCTCACTACAACTGGCCACGAGTGAGACACAGTAACTTGAGAAGTTACAAAACAAAATGCCACAGCTGTAAGATCCCAAACTGATTTAATATAAACTGCTGATTAAAGACTGTGTAAAAATACCGGTAACTTAGCTTTGTCCTGGCAGGATTTATCAAGTACCTTTCTGTCCTCTGCCTTTTTAACACCAACTTTCTCTCCTGTTTTGATGGTTTGTGGCTTTTTTTAGCTTACATAATCCATATCCAATTTGTACCAGAGGGCAATCTAGTCTGGTGACAAACCCATTCTTCTGTGCAGAAATTCATAAAGAATAATCTTATTACAATAATTCATAAAGTGCCCTTGGGAAAGGTGCTCACAATGCCATGATATTATAGAAACAATATACAATCTGATACACTATTTTCAAAAAATCCTCCAAAGGAAAAAGGAGGGGAACAACAAATATATATGCAAATACTGTTAGTCTAACAACAATCAAAAAAATTATGGAATGCTTTACAGTCTTGGAGTGCTTGCAAAAATGGGAAGCGGGGGGCAAATTGGCAGGAGTATCTTGGAAAAGTCACCATCAGCAAGCCCAGTGTTTGAAGATGAAATGTCTGTGAATTACTATGAGGTATTTTACTACAGAAATTGAAAAAATACAACATTTAAAGAAAACCCACAACCCATGTTTTACTAAGAGGAAAGAAGATAATACAGTGGTTATGTATATCCACTGACCCTTAGTGTCTTGTTTTTTCTGTTTCTAAAGAAAACAATCTTCTCCTCCCTATTGATTCCAGATTTTATATACACATATAAAACTATATAGTATATATAGTTTTACATATATATATATATATACACACACACATACAAAAATAGTCATGCACACATGTAGGTGCATATATTTCAGGGTCTTACCAGCTTTGAGAGTCTATTTTTCTTTTTTTTTATGACTTAGAGAACACAACTGGGAAAAAATCAAATGATTGCATGCATGCAAGCATATCTTGCCACTTGTGCATGTAAATTACACAATTTGTAAATAACTGCAGAAATAGCATGCTCAAATTAGGCATCTGATTGCCCAATTAACTTGTTCACAGAATATCAGATGATAATTTTCAGTAGCTCCTATTATAGATTTTTCTTTTCTGCGCTACCTTACTGAATCCATAGTGTACATTCCAAACAACTGCATTGTTATTTTGTGCTTTTACACAGGCACAAGCAGCACTGCATGCTCACTACAGCTATCAAGGGAACTTTTCACCAGATTTTAGAAAGTTGTTCTGACATTTAAAAGTCCCCCTATTTCAGTGAGAATGAACCAGCTTAGACAATTAAAAAAAAAAAAAAGAAGAAGAAAAAGATTTGGTCTAATTGATTCAAATATTATGAAAGAAAAAATAATCCAGGCATTTGTGGCCCTTCATGCCTCTATTAATAGGCAAAGTTTTGTTCTGTGTCTTTGATTTTTTGAAGGTGTCTTGTTTTCTGTAACAGGCAAGTATTATTTAACCATATACATTCATTTCCTAGTAAATCCTTACTTTATTTTTGCATTGAAATAATCATTAATTAACAGTAATTTGATACAAGTTGAGACAGAACACCAGCTTGCCACATTCCAGTGTATGCTTCCCAATGGACAGAGAAAGCAAACTACCCAAACCAATCCAAATATTGCAAGCAGAGAAACCTTCTAATTAGTATATCAAAATGAGCTAAGAAATGGATTTTTACCATAAATATGTTGCTCCTTTGCTGTTGTACTTCTTTTTCTGAGATGATGTTGTGGAAAGGGGGTATTCTCTTTACCAATTTTTTGTGTCAAATAAATCTTAGTAGCTTTAATAGAAAAAAAAAGAAGCTGAACAAACCATTATCTTAACAACAATCTCTCAAATAAGAGAAAAGTAAGCAAAAGCAGAACTGCTAGGCTGGATCATGTCCCTGAATAGATATTACATATAATCCTAGTGGCTGCATTTACCAGTTCTTCATAGGCCTCCTGCAGCAACATCCATACTGGTCCAACTGCCATCCTCTCTCAGAAGGGGGAGAGTGGTAAGAAAAGCTACTGGACACTCATTATGTTCATATGGTTTCAATCAAGCATCACTGGATTTCTTCCCTCAACTTCTCGTGACCGTATCTGCTGGTGACTTTACATTGCTGCTTTTCTTCCTCTAGAGGATCAAAATCCAATTTGGTACTTAAATTACTCTGTTCCACTCCACTGGTCTGTGACTGGTTTAAAAATCATCCAGGAGCACTGCTTGTCCTTTTTGCAAATTCAGACTTTGCTTCTCCCCTATAAACAAACAGACAAACAAACGAACAAAAATCCCAACTCCTCCCCACATCCCCCCTTCAAAAATATAATCATGACCATTTGTATCAGGAGAATTATTTAGCAGTCTCCAGTCTTAGAACAGCTTTTGTTGAGAAGACTGTAGCTTATATGACTCTGAAGTGTTTATTAGAAAACTTTCAAAAAGATATCTTTGTTTCAGGAAAAGAAAATTTGTTCCGTTTAGCAAATACAGATGTTTACAGCACAGAGACTGAAATGGTTAAAAATGATCCTAAGGGGCAAGTAGCTCACAGTTAGCAAAATAATTAACTTTCTCCTTTCTTGTACAGAAGAACATTAATAGCTGCTCTGGTTTCCATGCTTACTACGACAGAATTTTGTTGTGTGTTCTTGGTTTTGCTTTTTTTTTCTCTATTGCTCCACACAGGTTTTAATTAGTGCTTCTCCTTGGCTACAAGTGCTTCACTTTGAAATACAAAGCTCTTTAAAAAAAAAAACCAACCCGAGAAACCAAAACACCCAACACCACATCACTGGAGGGGAAAATGGGAAGTGATACAGTGCAGCTGCAGCAATCTGGTTCTGCTGTTGTCCTCCCCCATCCCCAATCCTCTGCATAATTTCAATTGTTAGTCGATGAACCTTTGGCAGGCCTTCTTCCATCGGCAGGCAGTACACCACATATCTCTGTTCTCCATCCCATAGACCTTCCGACACTTTTTCCCCTCTCCTCTAGGCTTCCTGTCAGAGAGAAAGGGAAGCTCGTTAGCAAGATGCTTTAGTAGCTTTGCTTTGCACCCTAAAATCAAGACAATAACTTCAATGTAGCACAGCAGGCAGAGCCCTGGGTGTTTCAAGGGGATCTGGGCTCATTTCAAATCCGCTGGGAGCTGACAAAGCAGACAGACATATGGCCATGACTCCACAACTCTCAGGGACCAGGCCTTCTCTTTGCCTGGCTTCCAAAATCTCTGCATGAGCTGCTGATCCTGTTCCTCTGCTCCTGGGATGATTCCAGGAACACACAGCTCTGACTTTAGCCAGCAACTAAACCTGGACTAGGTAAATTGTACTTTAGCCACATGAAGCACCATAATGGACAGTCACAGCTGTTCCACAATACAGGCCAGGTCACATCAGGCAGAAGTGCTGTAGAGCTGTGGTAAAGTATTCGCTCACAGCTCAGAGCAGCAGACCTTGACCATCAGCACATAGCAGCTGTGCCAAAGGGAAGAAAAGCTCCTAAGCTTGCCAGTCCTTTCCTGCACAGTTTGCTCTGATCTCATTGTCTGAAAAACAACAAAGTGAGTGAAAAGTTTTATCCCTTACCCTCACTTGCAGCACGTTCACATGTGCTCCTTCTCTGTCATTCTCAAAGCCAGCAAGGCAGAAGCACCTGCTTTTACAGCTGTAACAACTGTCCTGTTTTCCATCTTACAAGCCCACTCAAAAATTCACAAGTTTAGAAAATGATCCAAGTAACAGTTAAAATGGAACTTTTTTATTCAACATGCAGCAAGCCATCAAACCTGAGGAGCAATGCTTCACCAAGTATCCCACATTCACCACAGCAGTGCCAGCTGTCCTGGCATCTTTAAAGGAAATAACTGTACCAACAGAATTGTTTAATACCTGTATTATATGTTGCATGGCACATGTGGGAATTGCCTGGTGATTCCTCTCTTGCATACCTACACATTTTCTGACTACTGAACATTAATTAATGGGCACAATCCATGACTTGGGGTAGATTTTGAGTTTGGTTTGTAGTATATACAATGATCTGAGAGTCATGAAGAAAACTACAAGCATGAAATCTTCCTTTTGTCTCATTTTAGATTACAGTCATCTTTAGGACAGTGATAAATTAGGAGTTTCTTTACCAGAACAAATTTAACATCGCAGTTTGATTTTTTAACACTTTAAAAGTAGATTCTGGTCAACTATCAGTTAACTTTAATGGAAATGAATGTAGCTTCTGTCTATGAAGACAAGGCTTAAAAAGCTTTGCCTTGATCTAATCTATTGTGAGACATGGTTTCTTATAATTCAGTGGAAGCCAAATACCATTCTGACTGAATGGTGGCGAACATGTAAGATGGCCCAGCCTTTCGAGGAAAAAAGCAAAGCCACTCAATGCAGTTCAGGATGCTTTAGGTGGGGCAATGAATCTGGACAGCATTGATTTACAGGGTAAATTTAGGTCTGCATCTGAACTCCAGATATGCCTGGCGTAAGGCCTGCAGTTTCGCTTCACAGCCTGCCTTCTGCATTTTGCAATAACTCACTTTTCCCCCGAACTTTACCTTTCATGGTAATGAAAAGCAAAAGAGGTTCTGAACGCTTACTCTGAAGCGTCCTAGTAAGAAACTGTCCGACAACAGCAATCAGGGTTGCTCATGTGCTTTTGCTGTTTCTTTGGTCACTGACATCTTATTTACTGAATGCCCTCCAGGTTCTGAGGCTGCTGGTGTGTCAGCAGGAGCTAATGGTCCCGTACCTCAAGCCAAATGCTACTCTAGGCGGTGATGAAAGAACTGTGTGGGACTGTTTCTGCTCTCCACTCCCTGCAGGACGATTATGGGTTGGTGAGACCTGTCAATACAGACAAAAAAGCTGCTTATGAAGCACATACACATATGAATGCAGTTTAAACACTTTTTCCCAGAAAATGCACATTATGATGCATTGTGGCAAGGATACCCAGGAAAGGGATTATATAACATAAACCATATCAGTTAGAGGTTTATTTAGAAGATGTCTATTTAGCATTAGGTACATTGCATCAGCTCCACTTTGTTTCCCTGTACTTCCAGTCGTCCTCATGGAGCAAAGCAGAACATAGATCAGCATCACTGAAGGTTTTGGGAAATAAAAAAAATGCATTCATTCTTAAGAAAACTTTCTCCAATTTAAGCAGAGAAAATAACTGCAAAAAGAAACTCTGTCCTGTGTTGAGATCAATACCAGTAACTTGCTATGAAATCGAGGGATTTCTCTTGTTGCTCCCATCTGTGACTTGGCACTCTGTGGAGAGACACCCTTGGAGAAGGGGGTTTGCTGTAGGGCAGTTAAAAAGTGGCCCTTCAAGGTTTAATGGGAGTGCAAGACAGGCCTTCTGATCAAGGTTGCTGACAGATGTACTAGATTATCTCCTTGTTCTGCACAGTAAACCTTCTCAGCAGGTGTCCTCTTTGTGAATGCTCCTGAGTATAGTTTAGTCTTCTGAGACTTTTCAGTCTCCTACATGATCATGGGGTTTGTCAGCATTATTTGAGTAATTACATGCCATAAAGCTTGGCCTTAAATAATTCCTAATTTATCACTACAGTTTTATTATGCTCCTGGGTAAAGGCCACAACCACTTTACATCTAAAACATGAGAAAAAAATTATGCACACTTATTTTTTTGTTGTAAATTGAACATAGCAGGCTTCATTTGGGCATGTGGTGCATGGAGTGAGCCTCCTGCAGCCAGGAACTGCAGATATGGTCACAGTTCTCTGCACTGCTTCTGCGGGGGTGACAGTGTGTGTCTGGATCTCTTAAGGTCTGAGGTGATTGATGAATGCATCCTTAAGGACCAGAGAACCACCTGTAGAATGTGGATGCCTTGTAACCAGTAGAATCTTTCCATGTATGTTAGGTGAACTACTGACCAATAGTGTACTGGCATGTTATATACAGGAGTAGATAAAAGTGAAGCTGTTACTAAAAATAAAGTGCTTTGTCTTCGGTGAAGCCTTCTGACCACACTGCAGCCTGAGTTGTCACTGCCTCCTCTGACTGCTGCAAATCTACCTTACCCCAACATGCTATAACTTTTCACTCCTGCCCTTTTGAAGTCTTACAATATTTGGAAGAACGGGAACTGACTGACCTGACTTAAAGAGAATTACTGTATGTGCTTTGATTTTTTATACAACATCTATTGAATAGCTACTGCACAGTAGCAAAAAACTAACTAATGCTTGTAATGGAGTACAGATAGTCTTTCAAATCTGCTCTTGGCTGGTAATTATGGAAATTTCTGATTTAACTGCATGTGTGGTTCACACTCTAAACTAGTTTAGACCATTACTGATATATGAAATATACCTGCACAGTTTTCCAGTCATTTCCAACAAACAGTTATTCTGTTGGGGTTCTGAAACATTTTAAAAACCTGCAACTATTTGTGTCTACCACTACCATTACTAACTGACACTCAACATATTAGCTGGTTGTCATTGAACAGAAAAGTACTTGGATGGCCTCCTATGTTATAAGCAATTATCCTGATTACTTCCAAACACAGACCAGGCTTGAGCAGCAATTGCAGTGTGCAGACAGCCTCTCCCCTCACACTCTCCAGAGAAGATGTCTGCATGGTGGTTTCCATGGGCTGGCACACCAAGGCAGCTAAACGACACTGAAGCTGAGCTGCTTGTATTTTGATAGGCTTTGCAGCAGGTCTAAATAATACCAGTCAGCTGCTCTCCTCTGCAGGGGACAGTAAGAGCAGATTAAGAGGAAGCCCTGAGAAGGCAGTCCTTGCCCTTGGAGGCTTTTCACCTCTGAAATGCTGTCTAATGGAGAGTGAAATCATGGTGTATGTTTTAAGCAAGGACCTGAAGTTTCCAGTTGCAACTCCTGGTGGGAAACTCTGGTTACAGAGAAGATTTGTGATCATATTATCAAACTTAAAGATCTTGCCTGTTCAATCTTTTTGAGTTCTGAGAAGGCAGGTAAAAGCCAGCACCACACAGTGGAGATCACTCTGGAATTCAGGAAGACTTTTATCCTACATTATGTAAAAGTGGAACTATATGGTGGTTATGTTAAGCCCTCCACTACCAAGAGATACAGACTCCACCATGGTCCATCCTATTTGCATAAATTAATTCACCCTCCATGTACATCCCCAAGCTGTGCCTGATTTTTACTCCTAGTTCAGTCTCAAGTGGTAGAGCAAACTTCATCCTGTTTTTATTACTTCATGGAGAGATCAGCACCCAGCAGCGACTCATAACTGTGCCAACACTCAACCTTGCACCTGCAAAGTTATCTTACGAAAAGGGTACAAAAAAGTGTAATTCCCATCTGTCTTGGGAATCTAACTTATGCATGATTCAGAGCACAAAGGACTTTGGAGGTCTCCCTAATTACAGAATCACAGAATGTCCTGAGTTAGAAGGGATGCACGAGGATCATGGAAGTCCAACTCCTGGCCCTACACAGGACCATCCCCAAGAACCACACCATGAGGCTGAGAGCATTGTCCAAATGTTTCTTGAACTCCGACAGGCTTGGTGCTGTGACCACGGCCCTGGGGCACCTGTTCCAGTACTTAACCACCTTCTGGGAGAAAACCTTTTCCTGGTATCTAACCTAAACCTCCCCTGCCACAGCTTCATGCCTTTTCCTCAGGTCTGTCATTGCTCACAGAGAAGAGATCGGTGTCTGCCCCTCTTCTTCCCCTCAGGAGGAAGTTGTAACTGCAATGAGGTCTCCCCTCAGTCTCCTCTTCTCCAGGCTGAACAGACCAAGCAACCTCAGCTGCTTCTCCTCTCTTATGACTACAAGACTTCTAAATCAATGCCTATGTTTAGATGCTGTGAATACCCCTGAGCCTAAAGCAGCCACATATTGAACTCCAACTGATATAGCTGTATGTATGGCTTGTTTTGAGGTGCTCAGGAGCCTGTGCACACTCATATTCACAAGGGCCTGTCAGTGCTGCTCTGTTAAAGACTGTCCAAAAGTGAGGACTTAATGCAAGTCGTGGTGCCTGAACACCCCAGTTCCCAAGGACAGCAAGCAGGGAGCGCTCAGTGTCATTGAAATTCAACGTTCACAGGAAAGAATGCAGAAACACTACAGTGTGTGTAAAAAAAACCCACAAAAGGAAACTATTTTGAAATTTTGCCTCTCTCATGGACTTAGTGACATACAGGTCTAGGAGAAGCCTGTTGAAAACCAGGAGACAACAGCCCTCTAATGGGTCAAGGGCAGAATGACCCCATTCCAACACCACTAGTAACATGAAAAAATGTGTAGAACTATGCATTTTTGCTAATCTGTACCTAGTGTCTTCTTCTCAGTGATTTCTCCACATGAAAAAAGCATTCCAAAGCCATGTTAGAAAACTGCTTGAATAAATACTAAGGACAGGCAAAAAAGTAATGGTTTGGACTTACTCTCTGAAGTTCCCTTGGGTGCTACAAACTTGTGTGTAATCTCATGGACTCCGTATGTACACAATTGCATGAGTTTATAGTATGCTGGCTCTGTCACATAGTCTGGGCTTAAATAAACACCATCAGAGAAGGAGAAAGTCCCCTATAATAAAGCTTTTCTAAAGTAGCTACACTCAGTGTAAGAGTGGGAATTAACAGAGACCTGTTCTTATACAGCAATACCTAATGCACTTTGAAACAGGAGAAATAAAACTTTCATTTAATATACAGGTATTCATTTAACTCCATTTTGCCTTTGCACCCTCACTTACTGCATGTAATTTTTCACTGCAGCCAGGCCTTCGTAGTTCATAGATGATCTCATGGATGACAAGCAGTCAAATATGCGCAGAGCTAAAAGATTTTTCTTATTCTGTTTTCTTTGTGAAACAGCCTTATAAGTGTTGTTAGAATTATAATGGCAGCTCAAATGGTTCCCTGAGCAGTTTATAATTCTGCATCACTGCTTGCCCAGGCTTTTGTATTAGGATTATTTTCAAATTGTACTTAAATCATTGGCATCTCCTTACAATTCTCAGAAAGTGATTTGTCATTTCTTAAAGCAGTTCTTCTGAGAACTCTCTACTTTACAGCCACAGATCAGCGTTGTTGCCTGAACAAGTAAACTCGACACATACGTGTCTAATCCTGTCCTCTTAAGTGTATGATTTACAATGTGGCTAATTGCATTTTTAGATTCGTGGCACCAGTTTCTGCTACTCCACAAAAGGAGCCAGTTTCATAATTACTCCATATCAACTCCATTGTTGGGAAATCAAATTCTCAGGGAACTTTGTGGATAGCATGCTCTGTTAAGGCACTCTTGTTGAAATTGCTGCCAGCATGATGTCTTTCACTGTTAGTTGTTCCTTGATGGAATTTAATAAATATTCATTGCCAGAGTGCATTGTAATTGATTCAGCCACTTTCATTTTTTATCAGCTCTGCAGGATGCCACAGCCTCTGCAGAAAATCTCCAAGATTTGCCAAAGGTTGACAGTAAGAAGCTTTGGAGATTCACTTGGTGAAGAGAAGGGAGGGAAACAGTATCTCTTATCGCCTTGTCTAATGCTCACTGCCAGCAGAAAAAAAGCTATATGGTTCTTTGGATGAGCAATGTGCCTTATATAACACACTTTAAAAATTCATAAATTCATGAAATGCAATATTAAATGAGATGTTATGATATCAAAAAGGTTAGTGATTATAGAATATCAATTTATAATGAAAAATGCTTTCCAATAAAATGAAGATACATTACATTAATATTTATTTGTAATTTTATAGAGATTTTCTACTATTCCTAAGTAGTGAATTACATTTACTTCCAGCATTCCCCATGCCAGGTACTGGCAATTGAATCCCTCCAAACTCTTCATAAAGCGTTTTCACTCCCCCTGCAGTACCCACACTGCGGTACGTTTAGGACCACTGGAAGTCTCTGTTTAAACACACACTGCATTTCTGCAGTCCTGTTCATGGAATCAGGCCTTGCACACCTGCTTTTTTGAAGAAAGAGTCAGTGTTTAATTTACACCTAATACATCTTCATTAAAAAGCTGTCAAACTGCTGTATGTATGCATACCAACATGCAACAGATATTGAACACACTTTCTGTATAAAACAACAATTTTCTTCTATCAGCAGACTCCTAAAAATGGACTTTTCATTTCATCCAACTGTTTCTTTCAGGTGCCTTTCAAATATGCTTCACCTTCAGAGTTCATTTAGGTAACAGCCCTTCTGCTTGAATCCAAGTGGCCTGTTGGCATAACCATCACCTCACTGATTTTCCATCTAGTTTTTTAAGAACAGGAGTACATAGTACCAAGCCCTGCACATATCAGAATGTTCTTTTGTAAGCACATAGTTTAAGAAGTATATACTATAGATTCACTTCTCTGCTTGTAGACAGTGATGCAAAAAAAGAGTAAATGTATTGAATTAAAGAGACTGACAAAGGTGTTAAAATGCCGTGCTGGCAAACCGAGGCATATATTTACTTTGTTTCCTTTTGGTACCTGTTATGCCACATTTAATTCTATAACTACATACTATGAAACAAGACAAAAAGATCTAAAAAGTTTTTCCTTCTTTCCTTTTTTGATGTTCACTTACTGGAATGCCGGTGAAGGTAACTGGAGGCGACTGCCAAGAGATGCTAAAGCTACTGCCATTGGGAGTGAACTTTGCTGACCCTGGAATGTTCACTGGAGGAGTGGCCTGTGTGAAAAGAAAACATTATTCCAGAAAGAAGAGCCGTTCTTCTTTCAAAGCATTTCTAACAATCTTTCACTCCTCAGAATGGTAAATCTATGAGAGACTTTCAGAAAAAAATTGCATGATGACAAGCATTTAACCCTTATACGAGGGAAATCAGTAAGGAAGGAACACAGTTATAGTCATATATCACTGTTCCTAAACCTTGTTCACAGAAAGATGATCGCTCTTAAAAAAATCCATGCAGAACCCTTAAGAGCTAAATCTGTTAAAAAAACAGACAAAACCAAATGTCACATACAAACAACTTCTAAAATAAAGCCAAGAAGAAGCAAAAAATACTACAAATGATCATCTGTTCCATGGTGATAAACAAGGCCATACTGCAATTGATAGCAGCTGGTTTACACAACTGATGTGTGGATGGATAGTGAGGCTTCTTGGATAAAACTGATCAACAGTATGGGTTGGCCATTTCTCATTTATCAGATAAATGTTAAGAATCATCCCAATTAAAACAGTCTTTCCTGGTAAAAACAAGGAGCTGAAAATCATCCTGGGGATTCAAAAAACAGCTCTTAAAATACTAATATAAAGCAAATATTTAAGAACTCCTGGAGTCCTTGAACTCTTACATTCTTCCCATCTGGGTTGTAATACCCAGTGCTGCCCTGGGGTGCAAAACCCGATAATTTGAGCTCAGACAGTTGAGTATCTTTCATCTTGTGCCTTTCTTTTGCTTTTCTCCCTGGGCTAAGAGTCCTGAAGAATTCTTCCCTCACCTTTTTGAATCCCATTTAATTGTCAGAATCAGGAAATTCATAGCTGTGCAGCTACCCTGCACAGCAGGAGTGTGAGCAGCCACCATGAACACAGGCTCATTTTGACCCTTGAATTTCAAGCTTTCACCATAAAAAATAAACCCTCTTTGATTTTAGCTTACAAAGAACTTGCTAAAATGAGTTTTCACTTGTGCCTTTCAGTTGCCTGTGCCTGATAATCCTGCAATACATTCATTTAAGTAGTGTTCGTGTTTGAGGCTGCTGAAATTGTCTAACTGCTTCAGGGGAGAGGGTGCTTCCCTGAGCTGCTGGGCAGAGACGAGTGATGACAAACTACCACCTGATAGTCCCCACTAAAGATAATTTTCAGAGTAAACATGTGCTGAAGGAACCCCCTGGAGACTCTCCAAGGAAAGAAGGAGAGACCACCAGATGCCTCTGTGTATGGCAGTGATGCTCTGTGGGCTGCTGGGACTGCTGAGAGCTCCAAGAGAATCCACACAGACATGCAGAGCAAACATCCACTGAGTTCCATAAAATATAAAAAGCTTGCTGAAAGGCATCAAGAAAATTTGGCAACTCCACTGTTCAAACAGGAAGGAATGAATGATCACAGTAGTCCTGATAAAAGAACTGGAGGCAGCTGGGTAAGCAGTGAGATGGCACTGCCTCTGCTCAGTATCCCACAGGATATCAGCTCAAACCCAGGGTCAGCACAGCAACTTCCTCAGGTATTTGAATAAGACCTGCCAGGGAAATCCCATGCGCTGAAAGAGCTCACCCATAGTTCCTCTGTAGCTGAATTTAACAGGTACAGGCACTAGTTTTATAAAGAAACACAAAGTCTATGAAGTTGAAAATCAGCATAATTTGCGGTTGCCTGAAATACCACAGTGCTCAATTCTTTTTTCTCAGTACCTAAATATCTACATCAGACATGATCAGACTTAGACAGTCAATCACCTTGTTTACTGGTTTCCCAGACATGCATCTTTGTTCATCAAGCAAGTCACCCTTTTCAGGATAACATTATGGACAGTCTCTTCCATAAGGGACGCAACCATAACATTACAGTGAACCGAACAGTTTCCATACCCTGACCTCCCTTTGCTTAGAGACCTCCATCTAATTTCCAATCAAAATATATTCATAGATAATTTATAGTTAGTTGTTTGTGCCAACACTGTCCTTGTATTTGAAACAGCATGTGCTCATCCTCTTCCCCTCTCATGGTTGTCCTCTCACTTTCTTCCCAGGCAACATTCCATCCTCTCCTCACCCCTTCTTTACCCGAGATATCAGTCCCTGGGCTGGAGAGGCCATCCATGTCCTCTCTGCCCTCCCTCTTCAATACTGATGACCTTCTTTCTTTCTCTTCTGACTGGAGCCCATTACATTGAATTTGGTTGACCAGAACTCTGCTCAGGATCTCAGTTGAAATTACCTGGGGATCTTGCATAATGGCATTAAAACTCCCTGTCTCTCCTAGATATCTCTTGCCCAAGAGAGCTGACAGCTAGTTTTGTCCCCCCTTCACAGCTTTATTGTGTTGGCTCATGGTCATTCTGTGCTTGATTAATGAACATAGGTTTGCTTCTCACACAATTTTCTAACTGCCCTAATTACAGCAGAAAAATCTCATTAGTTCCTTAGGTGCAGGACTTTGCATTTTCTGATACTAAACTGCATCCAAAACCTATTATTCTTAAGATTACCCAGTCATGTAAGCATGATATATAACTCCCTTACTGCTGATGTCTCCCAAGTTTTCTATCAGAGAATTTTATTATACTATTTGTGTAGTACCAAAAAGATTTAATGAAAATAAGGGCCAAGAACAGCTTTTCATTCAACTTCACCGACATTCAAAAGCCCTTTCAAAATAACTCATTGCTGTTCTCCGTGACTTCCCAGCTCTCTTTCCTGCACTAAATTTAATCTCCAGTCTAACAAATACTGCCTATACATTTTAAGATTAAATGCTCTCCTTGAATCCAGAGGGATTTCAGTACTGCTTCCTAGGCTGTTCTAGTATCATCTTTCTCTGGGGTTTCTTCATGGCAGTTCACCTCCAGTGCTGTACTTTCCACAATTTCTTCAAATATTCTCCTAAATTTTTCCTGACCCATAGGATTGGGTCAGAGAAGGGCATCAGGACTTGCCTGCTCACTTACCCTTTATACCTTTCTCACTACAAGTAGTCTATTTGACATTTTTCAGTCATATAAGAAATGGCAATTAACAGATATGTTTAGGAGTCTTGCAACCCAGCTTTGGGTTCTGTATTTTTTATTATTTTTTAACAGGAATCCTGCGATTAACATTGTTCAGCCTCCCTTATCAAAGTTCCTTGAGCTGTGAATTTTACCTCTTCACTCCCAATGAAGTGATTTCCATTTTCTCTTCTAGCTGGCAAGAGCTGAATCTCCACCCTGCCTCCTGGTTCCTCCTGCAGGAGTGGAGGGATCCTGGCACGGGATACCACTGACCTGCTCTGCAGAAGCTGCCTCCTTCACAAGGACAGCCTGAATGCTTGAGCAAGGACTCCACCTCCTGCTTCCAGTTCGATGAAATGAGGTATTGAAACCAGAGCAACTTGAAGAGGAGACAGGGCTTAGGCACTTGCAGTGTCATGTTTTGGAATAGAACAATTCATCCAATTCAAGTGCCTTAAACACTTGAATTAGCATTTCCCTAACCAAGTGGTTTACTCAGGCTGCTTATCAAAAAGGATGGTTCGAGTCTCCAAAGAGCAGGGGTAGACTGTCATGACTGCAAATCCCAAATGAAGAAAAATGCTTCTCAGTAGCCTAGACTCAGTAACCTAGTCATGCCTTACTCTCTGAAGCATGGCTTAAGCTACACTGAGACAAAAGCCCTTCTTCTAGCTGGCTTGATCAATCCCTAGGTTGGTGCGCTACCTGATGCAGCTTCCACCTGAAATACCAAGTTTCAATGCTCACAAAAGTCTGAAACAAGCCTGTCAATTCTGTATGGTTCCCTCTGGCCTTTAGTGGGTCTGTTCCAAACACACAAAGGTTTCATCTGCACAATGCTCTATATGAAAGTTATTGCATCTAATAAACTTAACAGAGTTCAGTTCTTTGGTGCATACGCAGGTCACAGACCACACTACTTCAAAGCCTCTATTCCTCTTTTCTCACATGGTATCCAGACCAAAACATGTCAAATTTTAGTGCACTTTTAAAAGTAATGCTTTCTGTCCAAACTTAGTTGTAAGTTTTTGATCCAGCAATTTTTGCCATTTGAAAAGCATTACCTCTAAGAGTAGAAGGATACCATCTATGCTTTTCCTGTCTTCCTATTCTACTTCACATATGCAAACTCACATCTCACACTGTGCAAACAGAGGAAACGAATTGTTCCTGGCATCCCTCAGGCACTTGTCTACAAACACATCCAGTACAAGCAGAACCAAAATGAAGACTATGGGAGGGATTAGATGACTTTATGAGAATTTTCACAATGTAGGAGACCATGTCTGAGTATGTCACCTTGGGCCCTCCTTACGATCAGTGAAAAATTAACTGATGTAGGTAGTGGGATACAGAGTAACTCTTACCAGCTTGAAGTATGCACCCACATGCCTATGTGTGCCTGGACAAATGGCAGCCCAAAATCTACTGGCTATGGTGGGCACATAAACAAACAAACAATTAGCTCAGAAGCAGACATCTGAATTTAAATGAAACAACTCCCTTGGGCTGCCCTTGAAAACTTTTCAGCCCACTAAAGCCAGACTTGGCTTTTCAAAACCCAAACACTGTGAAGTGAGGTTTTTTATTCATTAGTGACATTAGCTCAGAGCATTACCTGGTAAGCATGGTCCGTGTGTACGAGGTAGAGGTTGGTAGGAGCTGAGCGGCTCAGAGGTGTCATCAATTTAGTCTCAGTTTTGGCACAGGAGTTTTCAGGACGGATTGAGTCTTGGGTGGGAAAGGAAGGAGGAGATGCTAAAGATGGAGAGACTGGGGAAAGACTGCTTAAGCCGTCAGCTACTGAGTCCGTGTTGAGCCTGATTTCTGTATAGTAAAAATCCTCCTCTCCATCACTGTAGTCAGACTCTCCTACACGTCTGTATCAAGACAAAGAATGAAGAACTGATTAAATGAAAGCAAAAACACCAAGGTCAATTTTAAATTCTAGAGGCATGAGAAAATTCATTATCAATAAATTAATATTCACAATTTCAATCCTACCTACTTTATCAGCATTCTGGCTGCAGGGAAGGGGCAGAGGAAAAGAAAATCATCCCTTCTGAAGGGAAAAGAAGTAGGAATTACATTTTTTTAATCTTTCTGTGTTACTCTTGACTAATTCTTTGACCTAGGAGTAGATATTTGACACCTTCAGCTTAATTATCAGCTTCTTATTCCTACCCATTGTAAAGTTAACAAGAATCTCAATGTCCCCTGACTCCAGTAATGACAGAATAGCCACAGAATGACAGGTAAAGACAACAGACACAGGCAACATATACCTCATTAATGCTTCAGCAAATAATATGTAATCTTGTAATAAGTTACTGAAATAAAGCAAACATAGTTAAGGCTGCCATTCACTGTAACTTTCCTTAGCATAATACAAGAATTTGCTGGAAAACATACTCACCATGCAACTCACTCAGATACAGGCAGGGAAAAGACAAAGGCTGGCTTGTGAGGGCTAGGATTTTCTGGTTGTACTATCCAGAAGCAGAATTGTTGAAGGAGGGGATGTAGAAGGTTTAATTGCTTTAGGGTTTAATCTGCTGTGGGTTTGAGCAGAAGATCAAACTTAAGCAGCCCAGTCAAAGCAGTAGTTCCCAGAAGATTACACGTTATCTTAAAGTCCAAACCCAGCTCCTGTTTTAGCACATTCATAAGCCACATGCTATAGAGAGGTAGCTCACAGCCCACACGTGTATTTCCTCCCAAATCATCCATATAGGAAATCTGAGAGCCCTAAGCATCCTCCTGCCTGCATGTCCATATCAGGGATGAACACTAGGCCTCTCTTTTCCCATGGATGCACCCTAAATCCAGTCCCTAGCCAGTTCTTCAGCCTGTCTGCCTGTGTACCTCTACCTGTGGTCCTCTCATCACCTTACTCAATAGAACTCATTGACAGAGCATGGGTCCAGCAAGTTTGAAAGGCTCTATCAGGAGTATCATCCATTAGTCTGTAGCCAGTCACTCACCAAAATTCCTCTCTCTAGCAAAGTTACTAACTGCAAATTCCAGGAAAGTTCTGCTGTTTACTTCTCCCTCTCCTGTGCCCAAAAGAAGAATGTCCTCATAATGTAAAGGGCAAAGCTACATTCCTAACTCCATTTTGAGACAGACTTACTCTTAAGCCCAACAGTAACTGTTATGACCTTTTCAAGACCATCCAGAGCTCCACACCAGATTATCTCCAAATGTTCACTTTAATTTTTAAGCAGAGTAACATAGACCTACACAAAAGAAATGTATTTTCACATACCTAACAGGGGAAGAACATGAGTCCCCACTGTAACTACATATGAGATAACTAAGTTGCTCAGTGAATTGCACAGGAGACTTTGGTTGCAGACTAAAGTTCCAAACCAAATTGCATCCTAAAAGATTAATTTGCTTTTGCTTCCAGTCCAAGTAACATACTTGTGCATCCTGGTTTGAGCTGGGATAGTTCATTTTCTTCTGAGTAGCTGGCACAGTGCTGTGTTTTGGATTTAGGATGAGAATAATGTTGGTAAACACACTGATGCTTTAGTTGATGCTGAGCAATGTTTACCTGAAGTCAAGGACTTTTCTGTTTCCTGTGCTCTGACAGTGAGCAGGGCACAAGAAGCCAGATGGCAGAAAAGCCAGTACAGCTGAGCTGAACTGGCCAAAGGGATATTCCATACCATAGAATATCATGTTCAGTATATAAACTGGGGAGAGTTGGCTGGGAGACCAAATTGCTGCTTGGGGACGAGCTGGGCATCAGTCAGTGGGTGGTGAGCAATTGTACAGAGCATCACTTGTTTCTCTTCAGTTTTATTCCTTTCTCTCTCTCCTTTTCATTACAATTATTATTATGATTATGATTATTATTATCATCATCATCATAATTATAATTAATATTATTATCATTAGTGTTATTAGTTTTGTACTTTTTTCAACTATGAAACTGTTGTTATCTCAACCCATGAAGGGTTTTTTCCCTTTGATTCTCCTTCCCACCAGAAAGGGAAGGGGATAGTGAGTAAGCAGCTGCATGGTACTTATTAGCCAGTTGGGGTCAAACCATGACAACATGGAATGGCAGCTCAGTTTCTTTTTTTTCAGGTTTCTCAGGTGGTTTGTAGTTTTGGGAGGGTTTTACGGCATTAATTTTTTTTGCATTAATTTGTCTCAGAGCTGGTACAATCACCTGCTCTGATGTGAAACAAAGCTGGAAAGTAATCGTGCAAGATCTGGAAACCTGTGCCCCGCACATCCATCCCGGATGTGATGTGCAGACAGCACACACCACGTAAATGCCACTGAGCTGTGTGGGTGATTGGGAAGTGCAGTGTGACCTACAGGTGTATCTGACCTTCTAGAAAAGTTCACAGAACTTCAGGAAAAAAAGTGCCTCGTTACTGGAGTAAGTGCTCATTCACCTTGATGCACTACTCCCCAATTTCCTCAGAAACCTAGAGATACGAGACAGAAAAGCCAAGGACAATCCAGTTCATCTCCCCAGGCAAGGGCAATTGCTCCCCTATAGACTTCTGAAGATACTGCTCTCTTACCCAAGGTGAATGGTCCGTATGTGTTTCTGAATCCCTGCAGCTGTGCTCAGTACCTTCCCACAGTTTTTCCACAGGCATTTGAACATCACCTTCATGGAGTTCTGAAAATTATGAGTAAAGCATGATTAGATGTATGGAAGTTACATGGATATTAGGAAATAGTTCTTCACTGAAAGGATTGCCAGCATTGGAACAGGCTGCCCAGGGAAACGGTTGAGTCACGAGCCCTGGAGGTATTCAAAAGACGTGCAGATGTGTCGCCTGGGGACGTGGTTAGCGGTGGACTTGGCAGTGCTGGGTTAACAGTTGAACTCAATGATCTCCAAGTTCTTTTACAACCTAAACAATTCTGTGATTCAATAATTTTATGAAGATAAAAGAAAACCAAACCAACCAAAACAGATAAACAGTTACAAAACACTGGGAAGGTTCAGACCCATGAAATTTGTGATGATCTAATAGTGTCTGTCAAGTGTGTCACCCTACTGAATTCAACACAATGCCAGTGAAAAACTGAAGGAGTAGCTTGTGACAAAACTTTACCTCTCTTTGTTCATGGGCAAAACTTTTTAAGTTCCAGTTTGTCTCCCCATTAAAGGATGTAGATGATATAAAAACTTTCTACACTTCTTAAAAAAACCCAACAACAAACTGATAAGGACTTCTCACTTAATGCAAAGCACCTTCTTAAACTAAAGTCTTTCTAAAGCAAGCTCTTATGAATGTTTCTGCTCATGAAATTTGCAAGATAAAAAAATATTGTGTCAGAAAACCATAGATTCTACGATTTCAATATTCACCCATGAGCTGGCAAAAATGGTTTTTATTTCATTCAGAAGCTACTGTGACTCTTACTTAGACAAGAGAATGAGAAGCCATCTGGCTGTGTTCAACATGTTAAAAAAAGTGCATAATCTCATTTTAATATTCTTTTTTATATTCTCTAATATAACTTCATTGATCTCAACTGAGTTATCACTGATTTAGAGCACAGTCAACAAAGCTATAACCAGCCCAATCTTAAGATATTTTGAAGACTCTGGAGAAAACTAGTCTTAATGTAAAGCACAGTGTGTGGTAACAAACAACACAGACATTGCAGAACTTGAAATATATCTTAAAGCTAATTTTACTCCAAATGAAACTGATTTTGTACATTTAAAATTTTTAAAAAATCTACATGGTTTGTACTTCTCAAAAATAATTTTGTCTGTTATTACAGAACACACCATTAACATGAGGAAGAGCTTCAAAATACTGTATTATTAACCTATAATTTTAGTTACATATAAGATTAAATGAATGTCTTGAACAAAAATTTACTTGGTGTTTTCTTCAATTTGGACCCTTTGGAACTGTATGTCAGTAGATGGTCTCAGCATTTGCTAGAAAGATGATGATTAGAACGTAACTTGCAAAAAAAAAAAGTCAGCTGACGAGCTTTTTAAAATACAAGTTGATTGCATTAGCATGTTCTCATAGTTACTTGTCAGTCTAACACTTCCTGTTCGAAAGTATAGATGGTATGGGATTTGGGACTTGATGTACCTGATCATACTGTTTGTATGAAAAACTTCAACTTTGAAATAAATTGCACGTAAATCCTGTCTCCATTCTTTAATATTACAACTATCATTCAAATAGATAGAGAACTCTTTTTTCCCCTCAGATTAAGTATAATCTATCTAGCAACTCTGATCTTACTTTTATAACCTAATACTAAATACTACTATCAGCTCCAAAACACACAACCAACCACCAACTATGGCAAAACGATGAAGGCCATGCTTATCATTTACATTTTAGGAACTCCAATGTGACATCATGAACACCATATGCATCCTTATGAACACAGAATGGTTTAACATCCATCTCCAGTTTGAGGGTGAAATCAATCTTCTAGTTCCATTGTGGTTTTGATTTTACTGACAGTACTGGGAGTTTGCAAAAACTAGTGCATTTTAACATAGTCAAGTGAAAGCTCACTCAGTAGAAATAAAGAACATAAGCCATGCTTCCATTTCTAACTAGTCCAAAAATTGCCCATTCAGGCTTAATGTTTTATTTAAGAAAATAATGGAACGTAAATGGTTTGGTTAAGGAATAACCACATCAGTGGAAACTTTCAAGCAAACAACTTTCTTAAGGGGAAGTGTCTCCTAACATGATGTTTTCCAAACATGAAATGGAAAAAACTTTAATAAGTAAGGTTACCGATCACTCTATTTCCAGGTTTATTCCTTCTGACTATTGCAGCCCTGAAGAAGAAATAACGTGAACATTTTAATTTCAGCTTATAAAGGTGCAAAGCTTTACTCAGACCAAATACTATGCTGGGGCCAGAATAAAAAAATCCTTCAGGAAAGTAAGTTAATTTATAAAACCAAGTTTGGCATGGAATGTTATTGTTTATCTACATAAAACATTCTCCTTACAACGGAAAATCCCTGTGAACCAGAATAGACAGTGTAATAGACCTGTGGTGGGTATATAAATAGAAGTATTTGAAAGCAACTCAGAAAACAATAAAGATGGCAGCTGCAAACCCATCTGTCTCATCACAGCTGAACAATGAGAGTGATGCTCATAAGATGAGCATTAACTGAGAAGTAAAAGGCAAACCAGCACAATTCTGCACCCCTGCTCCTCCTGTCCTACATGCCCCCAAATTGTCTCTGTCTTTAGTTTAACAGTCAGTTATGAATTCTAATTTATTATAACAGAGGTGTCCTCCAAAATACTTTTCCTTCTTAGCAAGACACCCAAACATTTTACACCCCTCTCCCATGATCAAGGGAAGAACAGCATGGGTTGGCGAATAAGAAACTTCTGGAGCAAAAGGATAAATCTGAACAGGTTTAAACAATCATTAAAATTTTTTCCTGCTGGTGATGAAGCAATTAACTGTCTCAGACTGGGTCAGAAACAAATTCACTAAAGGGACTAAATTCTCTGTTTTTTCTCCCTACAAAAAGCTCTTTTTCATCTTGGTATGTAAAATGTGTCCTGCTGCGTTGGGAGGGATGGAAACTTGGACTACTGCCATCTCTTTGTTTTCTTTTTCTTCCAGAGGAGCTTGCTTGCTTGCTAGCATAACTGTGCTTTTTAGGGGTTAGTTTTGGACCTCCACTTTTTTTTTTACATTGTGTTTTATTTAGTCTGCTTTTGCACTCTGACTGAGGATAAATTTGGCCAATGCTAATAGTGTATCAAAAGCCATCAAGTTTGAACTCTCTCTTCTCCTTTTTTCACTCCATGTGTTTGTGCAGAGAAAGCTTCACAGTATTAAGGTATCTGACATGCTGTCAGACAAACAGCACTTTCAGGGAACAAGGAGTATTAAGGCCATATCCAGTTTTTGAGATGACATGTAAAGGCTGCCTGTTGCATCCTGCACACAGAGAATTTGTCAAAGCAGGACAGAAATCCCTTGAATGGCCAGAGGCAACACCTTCTGGAAATCACTCTAGTGTTTTCTGAGCAGGAGGCTCTGTAGAACCTCACCATCTGCCAGGAAATATGTGGTGCTGATGGCACCATGTGTGTGCAGGAGGTGACCAGGTTGAACGAGACACAGTGACTAGGCTAAGTACCTATGTTAACTGGATGCCAAGGAGGGATACAAATACAGAGCTATTTGGGTGATTTCTCACAACAAAATAAGCCTGCCAACATCCTATCTGCCTATAGGTATGGAACTTAACATAAGGCTAACCTTTCTCTTCCTAGGAATGGGTTCATCGAAGAGAAGGTTGCTTGTTTCACCTTCATCAATACCATCATCTGGCTGGGAAGGTGTCCGAAAGGTTTTGAAGCTATCAGCTGACAGAGGTGGAGATGGGGTGGATGGGTTGGACTGGTCACTGGGAGCGTTCCAGCTCCAGTATCCACTGCTGCTGGTACTAGAAGGCACAAATCCTCCTTCTTTCCAAGATCCATTCAGGGATTCTGTCAAGAAATAACAACCATCATTACAACAGTATCACTCTGTTAGGGCTAAGGAGCTTTTTTCTAAGGCTTAGATGCCATATCGGTAATTATGTTCATTAAAGGAAAGTGAAAGCATTGGATGTAGAGAGGACAACCGTATCTATCCCACTGCACACAAATGACATATTTCACACTTGACTTTTCCTTCAAAAAAAAAAGCAAATTATTTTTCTAAAAATAAATTCTGGGTCTGGAAAAATAACCTGTTCTGGAGCATACACAGAAATAATCAGTCAGATATTTTATGCACAATTAAAGGAAAACATTCAAATTGACCTATAGAGGTCCCTGCAAACCCAAACTATTCTGTGGTTCTAAATACATCCTCAACTTTCAAGAGTAACATGTGACTGTAGTGGGCATCAGAGCAAGCTCCACATGGCCAACACGAAATCCCCTGGGAAGGAAACATACAGTCCAAGTCCTGGAATACTCAGCATATCTGCAAAAACATGATCAGCATCCCAGTAATAAAACACCAAAGAAAATCATAATTACACTCTGTGTTCTCATGATCTCTCAGCACACATGCCTCTGCCTAATCTGGATCTCTACATGAGGTGGTACGTTATGCCTTGGGATACCCCATTTTCTTCATACAGGTGTATTAACATGCATCTGGCTTCAGAAGTGGAACAGACAGACACTGGATCACCTCCACACCTACTCACTGGAGGAACCACCTCCTCACTGCACCAGTTCCCCTGACACCGGTGGTAAGCAGACACTCAAGGAACAGGCTACCCTCTACAGCCTTGTGGGTGGGAGTGACAGCACTGCCTTCACAGTCTGAGGCACAGCATGAGGCATGCTTCATGTGCTGAGGTCCACAGGCATTAGACATTGGCATGCTGTTCTCCCCAGCCCCTCAAGAGCTTTTGGTGGGAGAGGACCATGTAGGTCATCAGCTCAGCAAAGGCATGGCCTGAGCACATCCGGTGGAGCAGCCACCGGCTCTGCCAGAAGCCCCATGTTCTCACAGGGCTTGGGCACATGTGCAGGGACAGTTTAGGTGTGGCTTTTCACTAACTCAGGCATTGGAAGCTTTTCCCAATGACCCTGTAGGTGCCTGAGTATTGTGCAATACCCAACATTGGAAGTGGCAAGCAAATAACATCTTATCTGTTCATGAAATGATACAGAAGCGTGAGACGAGTCTTTTCAAGCCAGCGCCTGCCTTTAAGAGTTCTGTAGAAGTCACTCCTTCATTTCTTCTCAGCGTCTTACAGGCAAGTTAACCAACATCAGCAAGCAAGTGAGCTATCAAAAGCTTACCCCATAATCAATGAATTTTTGGGGTTTTTCCTCCTAATTCAGTTGGGTTTGGGACTAAATTCCTAAATCATTAACATCAGTTGCTCACAAAAGAGAATGCACTGCCCTTTTGAGTAGGCAGCAGACAAGTCCCTGCAGTTACTGATTTACTGATCAGGGCCACACAGCGTAAATGGGATAAACCCTCCTCCTTAACCCCCCCAATTCCTCTTTGGAAAAGGACATAGAGATTTCCGGTAGCTAATAAGTTAACATATGAAAATGTCATGTTTTGGCTTGTGATTACAGCCTTCATGTGACTGTAATGAAGGTGGGTTTTGTTTAAGTATTTGTACTTCAGTCTTGTGCCAAAGCCAAGAAATACATCTGGTATCAACTTATGACCTTAGCATGGCTTAAAATTTCCATTTCTTCAGAAAAACAAAAGACACAGCACTCTTTCAACTACTACTTTCTGACATATTTATGGTGGTACTTTGTATTCTCAGAGATTACAGCTTCTCCTCACCTTGCTGAGAAAGAGATGCAAATCAGGAATCTTTTTAAAGTAGTATGGAAAAGACTGCATAAGTTTGACAACAGGAAAAACCAAAACGCTGGTTCTCGTTAATACTAACAAATTTATCAATGTGAAGAAATTTAAAATAAAAATAAATGCAACTTACTCTTATTTTGGGGCTCTTTTCACATTGCTGGAGTTGCGTGAAAGAGAACCAGACCAAATATTACTCAGCTGCAGAGAAACAAGGGCCAGACTCTGATCCAGTTTACATGGATGATCATCCCCAACAATTCCAGCAGGATTTGCCTGCTAATGTTATTTTTTTTCACTTCTAGGAAAAATTCCATTTGTTTAAACAAATCTTCCTTTAGCTACACTGCTACTTACTGGCCTTTTTTGAAAAAGCATGTAGAAAGAGCAAATCGTTAGTACATTTGCTGCTCCTATTAGCAGGATCAGAGCCCAGCCTTGCAACACCAAATGAGCTTTAAATTATCAAGTGTTTGCACTTTTATTTAAGTCTTTAGTACATCTTCACTCAGGCAAACGTAAGATATTCAGGGAGAAGGTGGCCAACTATAGCTTCAAAATCTTGTCTGTGACTACTGGAAAGATGTGAATTATTTTTCAGGCTAACTTCCCCAGATTTTGGGAAACAAGCAGACAAGCTCCGTGAAGAAATATCAAAGAGCACTCAGACTATGGTAAGAAATATCAAAAGCAGTTAACAGCCACCATTAGCAATTTAAAAGGGCTTGCTGGGAAGATCTTCCAGCTGCACTGCACTCCTGACAAGTGTCACCTGCTCAGACTGTCTAATGTGGCAGATGCTGCCTTACCCAGAGCAGAGCAGCTCCCCGGGACTGGGGATGCAGTGGGGTACATGTGTGTGCCTCGGCCACTCCAAATCCCTGCCTGGCACAGCAGCACAGATCCATTTTCAGCTGCAGTTTTGTCTGTGAGCTGAGCAGCTGGAGAGTGGGTACGTTTTTACCCTTCTGTTGGCCTCCCCCAGGTGCTAGCAAACTCCTGCCCTGAGGCAGGACAGTCACTGGGGATGTCACTGCTGGAGGTTTCCCAGGGCTCCTCAGAGCAGTGATATTCCATAAACACCTCTGGTTTTCAACACTGGAAAGCACATCAACAACAGCCATGAGTGTTCACGGATAGAATTCCAGCTAAATGGAAAAAAATTATATTTTTTTGGAAATAAATAGAAAAAAAATCAGTGTTTGTTCAAAAATGTTGAAAGATGTGACATTTGGTATGAATTCCTTTTAAGAATATCACTCAGTAGATCATGCTCTGTTAGCATGAAGAAATGCAAAGACAACATCCCTCTAAATTTGGATCTGTAATATTACTCAGTCTTCCAATTATTTACAGTAGGAGGGCATCTAATGTCTATTTAGCAGTACAAGTGAAAAGAAAAGCCAGTCATGAAAACAATGCTGAGGTATCCTAACAAGGGTGTCCTAATTTAAATTATTCCTTAAAACAGAACACTCATAAAAATTTATTGTAATTCCAGTCAAGCTTGCATGGACTAATTATATTTCATTACCAGTCTCGTTATTGTCAGAAACTTTTTATGCTTATCTTCATTTGTGTGTCTTCTGCTCTACCATGAATGATGTATTTTTTAAAGGGGTTATGGATTTGATTGAAGATCATCAGAGCAAAGGAATCGAGGGTCTAACCTGCATCAGCAGAGGCAGATCTGTTGGTGTGCAGATCACCAGGGCACAGCCTCTCAGCCCACGGCTCTGATCAGGAAGTGCTTTGCCTCACTGTGGTTTTCAGTAAATTCGGGTCTGATTTCAACGGAGTGCAGGACAAAAACAACTACAACTGCTATCACATTTACTGGATATGGCACTCGAGGACATGGTTTAATGGTGAACATGGTAACAGTGCCAGATTGATGGCTGGACTCGGTGATCTTAGAGGTCTTTCCCAATCTTAACCATTCTACAATTCTAAGATTCTATACACGTAAATGCAAACAAGCTTTTCAAAATATTAGTGTTTCAGTGAGGTCAGAAGACCTTTTGCAGTGCTCATATCCCATTTATGGAATGGGGCATCTCCCATTTCATAAACTGGAGTCGCTATAGCTACAGAAAATGTTTGTTTCATTTCTGCCAATGCTGCACCAAAGTCTTTGACTAGCTTTGAGCAAGGCTCAGTATGATCCACAGCATACCAGAAGACAGCCACTCACCCTTTGTTCTCCACCGTGGAAGCAAATCCCAAAATAAAGGGCCCTGCATCCCTCCCCGCAGCCCCTGGCTCCGAAGGCTTACCATTGGGTCGGACAGGAGGGCTGCGGACCAAAGGGCTGGTGGATAAACTGGTGAGTACCATGGCTGCTGTCACTTTATCCATGTCCAGTTCTTCTGAAGATTTTCTGAAACACAGTGAGTGGGAAGCAGGAAACACATCAGCAAATATTTGACTTTTTTTTAGGTTTGTTTTTTTGTTTGTTTTTTTTTTCAATACCAGTCCAAACCCTAAGCCAGCACAGCACAGTAACAAAAACAAGCTGCTGCACAGAGTTCTCAAAGCTTCAGTCTTCTGGCAACCTGAGCATATCAGGTGGCTCCTATAAGCAAACTAGCTCAGTGTAAATAGGAAAAGAAGTGGAAAAAGAGAATATATCTTTGTATAAAACTGTCAGGATTATTGCAACCCTCTATAACTTGGACTTTGTTCCTTTTTTATTTTTCTGAATTTCAACTATTCATATTCTTAGAGCAAAGTGTATACTTAAGGTGCTTTTCTTTTTCTTGGATGAAGATGTGGAGATGCAAAGCTGGATAAGATTACCAGCAACATTAATAATATACACTGCTCTCAGTAGGGTGAGGAAGAACTATGAACTGTAACTAAGGGATGTGAGCTTGTTGCTTCTGCTTAACCTTCCCCTACTCCCTCCAAAAGACTGAGCCTAAATTTTTCCCCACTGGACTATAAACCAATTACTTTAAATAATCAGGAAATTGCCATTAAAACCGTGCAGGGAGGGTAGGGGTGGGGAGAGAGAGGAAACATTGGTTTGCAGGTGTGATGGGCACCTGAGCCAGCACAATGGCACAGCAGGAAGAGAGGAGCCCATCACTCCCTTAGCTGGGAATCTGTGTAAGTCAGAGCAGAGGACATGGGGAATAAGAAGGGCAGTCACCTTTCCAGGGGAGGGAGGAGAAGATTTGGACAGCAGGAACCAGGTTTCAGTGACCCATTGCTCAAGAAGACAAGACAGGACTTTTTCTGCCTTTAAAAAAATAGATTATCCTTGTTTTTCCCAAAAGCAACTCTCTTGCTCACAAGGCAAAGTTTCTGAAGAATGAACTTACTAAAATAAGACTACTAAAAGCCCACTAGGTTTGGCACACTTTTGCGTTCCATCCTTGTGGGATGGAAATCCTTGTGGGATTTCCACCTTGTGGGTGGAAGCGAAGCAAACAGCTTCTTGTAAATGTTTGCTTTCAAACACACCACTGATTGTCCAACACCATCTTCTCATTTCATACAAGTTACTTCTGTTCTTACAAAAGGACACTCTCCTCCCTCTATGCTGCCTTGTGGGATTCAGGAATTGCCTCTGTGCCTTGCCAGGTGCTCTATTTAACCAGTCGTGTTGTGTTCAATTCAAAGCCCAGTATGAGGAGTGGTCACCTATGTGGTGTTTCCCAGCTGTTGATTCGTAAGTCACCAAGAGGAACAGGACATGCTGGGTGCGCTCCTCTTTCTAGAATCCTACTTCACCCACCAGGTGGAAGGCTTATTCAGTGGAAACTATGCTACACTCATAGCCCCTTGATATTTTAGTGAGCAAACCTCAACCTTGTCCATGAAACAGTTCACAGCTGCTTTCTGGCTGATGCAAGGACCCACACAGATGCTGATGAACACTTTCCCATGCCACAGAACAGCTTAGCTATCCTGTCTTTTGCAACACATCAGTGCCTGGAACCAAGATGCTAACAATGGTTCCTGTTGCATTCTGATTATCCACAGAAACCCTCTTTTCCTTCAGCCAAGGCTTTTGCAAAGAGCACAGCAGCCATATGGTCATCATCAAGTACTGGAAAGGTCTCAGATATCTGCTGTAATTGACTGAGACCTGAAAATGTCACTCATCAGGTCTCCATGGCTGCAGAGGAATATTTCAGTCAGAATACCAAATTCCTCTGGGCTCAGAAGACCCTTCCTCAGGGATAAGATGGAGATGCTACACTTTCTGAAAACCAGCTCTGGCAGATGATTTTCCAATTACCTAATATCCCAGTATGAAAATCCACTTTCTGAGAAGGATTCAGCTGCTCTGTAGTCCATTCCTGCCAGACTACACCAACTGTCCCTGTTCCTTTATCCAGCTGTGGATGAACCACTAATATCTGCATGTCTGCAACGTATGAGGACAAAATGACTGCAAGTTCCTGCCATGCTGGAGAAGTTGATCCCAAGCGTTTGAAATCAGTGTTATAATTTCAAAATATTTCATGGAATTTTTTGTCCCTTGCCAACACAGCAATTTGAGGGTTGGGGGCCAGAGCAAAGTGGCTTGTTGGAAACCTAGGTTTTTCACTACTTTGTGGGAGCTGAGCTGAGGACAGGTAGCCCCCAGCTAACTGTCTACAGCCTACATGGAGTGGCTGACAGCCCCTGCATACCAGTGTATTGCTTGGGAACGTGGCAGGGGAAGACTTTTCTTTCTCTCCTTCCTCCCTTCCTCCCCTCCCTTCCTTTCCCTCCCTTCCTTCCTCCCTCCCTCCCTCCCTCCCTCCCTCCCTCCCTTCCTCCCTTCCTCCCTTCCTCCCTTCCTTCCTTCCTTCCTTCCTTCCTTCCTTCCTTCCTTCCTTCCTTCCTTCCTTCCTTCCTTCCTTC
>JAWWEV010000083.1:122957741-122980570 GCA_035583235.1 Hafferia zeledoni
GGACCAAAAAAGAGGAGTTTATCAGACTGAGATTAGAGTCCTTTAAGCATGTCCATGCTAGTTAATCCTTGCAATGGGATGCTTAGTTTGGAGAGTCTTGTCCAACAAAAGTGAAGCATTGCAAGAGACCAGCAAAATATGGTGTATGAACCACTGATACTGTACTGAGCCACCTCTACCACTGTGACTGACATGTATTTTTCCACAGCACTGTTTAATTTACTTATATATACTTATAAAATACTCACACATGCCATATAGCCCACTGTAACTCTCCCATTTTTAGTACTTCTTCACGAGGCTTAGGCTGATAAGTGTGTAACTGCTGAAAACAGTACAAGTTCTTTAAAGCCCTCACCTTCCAGTGGCAGAGGAGTCATCCAGCTCATGCCTCTGGCCTGAGTTGTGGAGAATATCAAACATCTGAAAATGTAGTTTCTTATCCCAAAAATGTACCCTTCTTCTGCTATTTACTTCTATATTTGGGGTAAATCAGGTGCAAGGATTGGTATCACAGACACTGGGCTATTCATAAGTTAAGCTACAATAACAATGAATGATGCTTTTCTTCTTCTTTAAAATCTCAACTGCTGTGACACAAACACTCTTCTGCTGAATGCCAACCTGCAAAGCGGGCTTTAAACCAGATGAAAACATAAAAATCTCAGTTCTTCATCACCAGACCTCTACTAAAATTTGGTGTTTAACACCTCATCTGGACTGAGGAGAGACTGGCAATAACCTACAATTGCTATGTGCAGCAGGACAGATATTTGGAACCTACTGACAAGGCTTGTGCCCATCTAGACGACTCACTTAGCCCATGACTTTCAGAGAGCAGATGATTCCCAGTTTGACAGACTGATGCACAAGTCTCACCAGAAAATACCTCGGACAACTGCAAGTCTGGGGGCTCAGCAGCTTTAAAGCCACACATTACATGGCTTGAGTTAAACACCCAAAGATGAAAGGTTTTAAATAAATAAATTACATTTTCAGAATACATGCTTTTGACCATCATTTGAATCCAAATATGAGAACAGAAAGAGCATTTTAACATCTAAGAGAAACCATGGACTTTTTTTTTCCTCCAAGGCTATTAGGCATATAAGGTAGGAACGGCACAGATATTTTTGTAAGAGGAGCATAAGATTTTATATGGAGTTTTAGTAAAAAGTAAAAGGTAATTTGCTTGGTGTTTGGATCAGAGCTTTTCCCCTATTTTTCAACTCAACTTTGAGGCAGAATCTTAAACAAGGAATCCTAGATGAGAAGTACAAATGGGGCATAAAAGTGAGAAACAGAAGCTGCCTGTTGGGAGTCAGAGGAAGGAGGAGGTGCAGGGCTGGCAGTCAGGAAGTCTCCACTTCTATCCTGGTACAGCCCTTGCCTTGCTGGGCAGCCACTTCCTCCTGCTGTATTACTTCTTGAACATGTTTGAAGGGGGTTTGCTTACTGTTCTCTGTTTTTTAGAACATGTTACTGTCTGTACAGCACTGAATCATAAAAATGCTGTACTAAGCACTATTCTTTTTACTGTCAGCACAATAGCTATCCTGCACACACTGAAGCAGACTTCATAAATTTTGAAAGTATCACCATCTGAGTAAATTTTTCCCCCCCCAAACACAGTCATTTCTCTGTGCTTGCTTGAAGTTCAGTTGAAAAGCAGAAAACATCACCCCTTCTAAATTAGACAGCACACTAATAAATGCGTAACAGTCTGCAGACTTGGACAAGGGAAAATACACAGGAAATCATGTAGCAAAAGGAGTTAGCAAAGCAGCCATTCTCAGAGTGAGTAATTTTTGGATGCTCTGAGTTTCAACTGGATGATGCACCTGAAAATACCTGGGAAATGGTCCTTCACTTCTAACAGAGGGTCATCTGTTCAACTGTTTACAGGTCTAACTTCAACCCCATTCCCACAGAAGACAATTAAAGTATCCTTGGAGTCAGGGGAAGGGAAAATAGAAGTGATCCCAGAGACTTACCTAAAGCAGACTTCTTGAGTTCATGTTCACAAGGCTTTACAGACACGCAGATACATTTTATCTATACTATACTATACACACATATACACACACAAAACATGCTTCATCAACACTGTTTTGCAATCTGGGCTGTGTCAAAACCTATCTAGTGTATCACTATTCAAACAAATAGTAATCAAGTTTCAAAGCTGCACAGATGGATGGTTGCCAACTTCCCCCTTCCTTTAGAGCATAAAACAATGCATCTGCTTTATACCTGCTGTAAACAAATTGTGTTCAAAGCGCCGAATGCTCAGAGCAAGCCTCCCTACATCCACCCTGGTGTTGAGAGTCTGTGTACATTTTGGGGAGCACAGAGGGAAGCAGGTGTGGGCAGGAGCAGCTGAAGCATATTAAGCATTATAAAAAAGAGACAGTTTAAATCACAACGGTGATAAGACTGTTGCTTTTACAAGTGAACAACAGGTACACCTTCTCTTAACAACTTTTAGTGGCATCTTTCAGTGGATAAAAGTGACATTTCTGGGCTCCCAACCAGGCATGAACTACAGCAGATAGAGTTGGGTCCAAGCTGAGCCACTACAATGCATTAATGTGGAAAAGCAAATGCTGGATTCCATTTTCAGACCATGTTACCACTTAGTAGCACATGAAAGTGCCATCAGTCTCACCCAGTTGCTCTACTCACAACTTCACACAGGTACTGAGCTAGCTGTGGAGCTCCTCTAATCCTCTACACCACTATTTTACCTTCTGTAGAATAGAGGCAGAGGGCAAAAAATAATAAAGCCACAGAAAATGTAGATGCTTCAAAGGTATGACCAACAAATTCCTCACGAGCGACACAAAAATCACATGCATCTTTGGTTCCTGTTTCCAGGTGCTCCAGGGTTTCTGCCACCATGTGCCTCTGTGGGCTGCTGTCAGTCCCGTTCCCACCCCACCCCATCCCAAACA
Source organism: Hafferia zeledoni (assembly GCA_035583235.1). Classification (NCBI taxonomy): domain Eukaryota; kingdom Metazoa; phylum Chordata; class Aves; order Passeriformes; family Thamnophilidae; genus Hafferia; species Hafferia zeledoni. Next base: position 122,960,693 of record JAWWEV010000083.1, read on the forward strand.
TGGCCCCCCAGTTGCACAGAGTTTCAATCCCTTGCCCTCAGCAAAACGCCAGAGCCTGAACATCTATGTCAGAATGAAATGGGACATTCACTCATGGAGTGCTAATTTTCAACTTCATTCATGCACCCTATATAAAATAGCATATTAAATATGATAAAAGGTGTCCCTTCCACTAAGTAAAATGATGGTGGGGAAAATAAGAAAAAGAAGTAAATGTTTATATTGTTCTCCATGCCCATTGCAGTATGGGGAAGGTGCAACGCATACAAAAAGGGAGGTTTTAGCTGTAACTAAAGAAGAAAACTTTATTTTTAACTAGCAGTAAAAATATTTAAACCCTGGAACTGACTGCCCTCCTAAACAACAACCTGTCAATAGGTGAAGACTTCTAAGTCTTCACCTATTTAGACAAACTATTACAAAAAGGGGGTAAATGCAACTGATTGTACAAGACCTGTATGACCCATGGAGGACCTTCCACCTGTGTTTTTTCTATTCCAATGCTATAAATCATACTATGCCAGTATCTATCATATCTTCTAAAAACATCTCTGAGGCAACAGTATTTAAGCTACCAGTATAATAAATGAGCAATTATTTGGCATAGATGATGATACAGAAAATCTGGAAATACACCAGAAATAAAACGTGCAGTCATGAATATCCTAAAAGATAAGAGTTTGGAACAGTATTCAGCATATTTTTTAAACAGAATATGATATGAGTTTAAGATTGTTAAAATCTGTTCAAATATTTTCCATTAAAACAACAGCAATTCTCTCTATAAGCAAGGCAAGGCTCTGCAGTAATGACAACAAATCGATTTTCTCATCAAGATAAACCCTACTTCATGTACACATACACATACGTTTCAAGGAAAATCTTTACCAATCACCATTTAGATTTCTGTAATGTCTTTTATAAATCCCACAACCTTTCTCTGCAAGTTTGGTACAGCAGACGATGGTCAGACCATGTTTTCATTGAAATCAATTAGGGAAGATGTACAACAGCAGAGCCCATTTGCTTCATCAGAGCAAGAGCAGCTCATTGCATGTACACCTTGGCATTGCTCACTCCACCTCCTGTCCTTGTTCTCCAGAGGAGCTGCCCTACTGAGTAATGAACAACACTTTCCAATAGCCTAAAAAATGGCCTGGTTTTGAGTGCTGGGAGGAACCCAGGTACCCTCAACCCGGTAAAACATAATTTCCACCACAGATACCCACTCATGTTTGTGCAGAGCTGTCAGAATGGGGGGCTCCTGTAATGGTCGAGAGACAACTATGCACAATTTGGACTTAAGCATAGTGTGAACAAAACCCAACTCATTAGACTTAGCAATACATACTGACAAAACTGTTTAGGAACAGAGGAAATTATCCATCTGTTCATAGCGGTTCTTCTCCAGGCTTTTTGTTGTCTATCTCTCACTTGGTTTGTGGGGATTGGTTTGGGGTTTTTGTTTGGCACACTTTAGTATGGGGGTTTTTTATTCTGTTTGTTTGTAGTCAGAAAGATAAACTTCTTCAAAGTCTAGTGTTTTCTTTAGGTTGTACTGTTTACAGAAATTGGAAACAATTTGTCTCTCACTGCTTACATAAAAAAACTAATGAATATGTTGTTTGTGGCCTCACCACAGGCGTTACTCAGAAAATTTTAATTATCTTGTTGGTGATTTAGTGCTGTGTAGAAACATATCCTAGCATGTATACACATCTGCCCTTAGTTATTAAAGTCTGTTAGTTTTGGCTAGCTCACACACATGAAGATACTTCCCACCAACCAAAGCAGACTTTGAACTTCAGTCAGTTGCTCACTGTTACCACCCAAACAAAAATTGAATATAATCAGCTTATATAACAAATGTTGATAATTTCACAAAAACAGTAGATAAAAAATGACGACTAGGTTCATGTATGTAGTTAGCCAGATTTACTTTTTCCCAGCTACTTCCTTCCCTTCACAAGCTTGCACAGCTCTTGGGAGCCTTCCTTTGCCATGTGGTGGAGCAGGCAAAGGTTATCTGGATATTTTCCAGGCACACAAACACACTCAGTGCATAATATGAGAACCATGTAATTCCTTAATTCAGCACAATACAATTTATCACATACACTGTTTATAGAATACACCACATAAGCATGAGGAGATTTGAGGTATATCCTTTGCAGAGGAAGAAAAACGTTTTCCTCACTTGAACTGAAGGGAATGTTTCAGAAGTCCAACTGTGAAAAATATAAAGCATTTGAAAGAAGGTAGGTTTGCAGAGTTGCTGGTATTCTTAAAGGATGGCTAGAGAAGAGGCATACCCACAGAAGGAACTTGATGACAATAAGCACGAGGACAAGAAACACAGCAACAGGTGGGAGGCTGTAGAGCGCAGTGAGTCAACAGATTTTACAAATCAGGAGGTCAGCCTGGGCAAGCCTAGATGCTTTGTAAGTTCCCACAAAATCACGGGATACATTTAGCTCAGACATGCCTTAAGTCCAAAAAGTAGGTAAGAAAGGCAGAAACACACAGAATGGCTTGGTATTGGCCCTCTGATATAGTGATGAACAGAAGGACAGCTTGTTCTCAGTCTTGAAGTCTGACTAAAGATTTTATCTTTCATATTTCCTGTTTCTGATATATTTGATAGCAAGCAAGTAAGCCATACTTCTGGGACCACTGAGAGGCAAATAACAACAAAGCCAACAGTACTTTAAAAGGGACTGATGATACTGAACTAGTCATGAATTGAAGGTCCTTTATGAGAACTGTATTTTACCAGGCATATACAATAAAAACTGCCAAGGAGCCAGGGTTGCCTCAGCCATACCCAGCGGTCCCCTCCATCTCAGGGGGATTTCACTGGTGAAATGAGCCAACATCTGCTGCTGTGGAGGCTTAGCTGCAGCCATGACTGAGGGGGAGCAGTTGCTGAGACCTCAATCCTTGTCCCACAGACGCAGCCACGGCCATGCTGGGCAGCACTGGTAGGTGGGACATCGACTGAGCCCTCATGGTTTCTTTTAGCACAACTATATTTTTCCCTGCCTCATAAATCTAACTTCCCACTGCAGATTGCTGCCTCTCATATTATCCTCTGCCATAATAATGACAGGCAAACTCAATTAATACTGTGAACAGTTTGGATGTCAGCACAACAGGTTGCCAAAAAAAACCCCAAAACCAACCAAAGATAACTAAGAACATTTGCTGCATAATGTAATTCTAGCTGTAGGATCTATAACAAGCCATGTTTATTATGTCAAATTAAGATGTGAAAGCTTGGGTTTGCACCGCTTTAATGTTAATGATTTATTATAAATGTAATGCATATCTAGCTGGGTAAGACCCATATTACACATTCAATGTAGATTTTCTCTCTAAGCTTCTTACTCAGATCAGCACATAGTAAAATGATAAAATTGTGCATTCCCCTGCAAATAATTCCTGCAGAGATTAACAAGAGAGAGTGATGGATCTTCCTTTGTAATAAAGTTCTGTCAACATCATCATAAAATATATACCACAAAATACAAGTGTCACCACAAGCCTTTTTATGGGACATATTTTAAAGGGCTTTCAACATTGATTAGATTTTTATTATTCCTCTGACCTAAAAGTACTCTAGCTAGGCACTAGAAGTAGAAACATTAGGTTTTAAAGGTTAAATATCAGCAAGACATTTCTCAAGATATTAGAGATGAGCACACAAGTATGTCACCAAAAACATGCTTACCCTCCACATATATATATATGTATGTCTGCATACATCCATAAACATATTTAATAGCTACTCTGCACTTACAGTGAGAACTACTCATCTGTAATCTTGGAGCCAATGGCCCAGTAGACTCTGTAAAAGCAACCACCATTTTCTAAAATAAATCCAGCAACACTGAGAAGCAAGAGATACCCTGAGCATGCACCATGCCTTGGCACTAGGAGAGAGGGGGACAAATCGCTTAGTCCAAGACAACACTGACAAAGGTTCGTGACTTCAGGATACAGTTTTCATGTGTTAACAAGCTAGGAAGTAGCAGCTAAAATATTCTTTCTAAATCATCAGCACAGACTTATCAGGAAGTGACATCAAACCTTTTTATCACAGACACTTCTCATTAGAAAGAAATACACTCTTCATCATCTTTTCCCTCACTCAGCCAGGTGAGGAATCTCCTCTCACCAAGCTGTCAGGTGCACAGTGCAATATGTGGTACTGTGTGTGTGTATATAGGAAAGTCCTAAATGTCTTTTTTTAACAGCTCATTTCAGTGCCTGCCTTAGCTTAAAGAGAAGAACCAATTGGACATACACAGTGAAAACAAAAGAGATGATCCAAATTAGGATGAAGGGGGAAAGCAGGCACGCAGCAGGGAACACAAGTTTGGGAACAAAGTATGGGATGAAGAAAGTCCTTCACCTACAAAATTAAGTAAAAGACTACCAAGTATTTTAACAGAGGTTTCTCCTTAACTCCATTATAAAGCTGACAATAATGACAGCATGTCTGTTCTTCCTCAAACAGCCATGACATTAAGTTTTGGGTAACAAACCAAATCGAATTAGGAGCAACCATGAGCAACAGTTACAACAACTTACAGTACAAGAAAAATGTATAAAAACATCAATTGGCTATTGGAATACTGCTGTTACTATAAAAAAATACATGTGTCAACACAGTAGCAGCCTCAGTGCAGTGCATCAGTGTTGATGCTGCAAAGGAGAACTATTTCCATAGGAAAACACAGCTCAAGTGTCCAGACACTTGCAGGCTTCTGGTAGGCTCCTGGGGAGAAGGAAGGACAACACTCAGATACCTACTATTTAGTATAATGTATAATTAAAGAAGCTCTCTACTACTGTATTTATATATAACCTTTGCATAGAATGTTATTCTATGTTTCTCCCTCAGTTCCCCAAGGAGGCTATTTTGAAGATGCAACTATCAAACAAACCATTTCACATACACAACCACTAAAAGAGAGGACAAATTGAGAATGAATGAGAATATTTTTAAACATTCTAAACACTGGTTCTATGCAAACTGTAAGCATACATTTGCTTGGGCATGTTATTTTTAGCAAAATGTTTCATCTCCTTTCACTCTATGGATGGAAGACCAAGGTACTTTGAGATGTACTTTCTCTGATGGAACAACTGATATCACACAGCTTCCTCCTGGTCCTCTGAGTCTCTATTCTGTTCACTGGGTATCAAGCACAAAGGGCCCGAGGTCACTTGTCAGACATAGTATCAGACCACCTGCAGGAACTCCTGTGGTAAACTGCAAAATTGTAAAGCTCCTAATGTATTGAGCTCAACTAGCACACCTGAACAACAAAAACTATTTTTTATTGTTGGCTTGAGAAAACTATATATAATCAGGTTAACTCTTGCACAGGTTAAATCTTCCACAAAGCAGCCATTTATCCAGGTATGGAACTAAGCTCTCCACATGGAACAAAAGTCCTGCTACAAGCCACGTGCAGTACATGTGTGGTGCAATGCCATGTTACTGAGTGCTGCTTCAGTAACAAAACCAGATTTTTCTGAAAGACTAGCAAATGACCAAAATTTGCACAGGCTTCATGCAGACTTTGTGTATCTAGCAACACTTCTGTTCCACTTTCCTAAAATGATCAGGGAGTAGAGAGGAAACAGTTATAGCTTATATGAAACCATGCAGATTACTAAAACCACAAGAAGATGTGGTTCTGCTTCAAATAAAAATAACCCCTTAAAAGATCTGATTTACATACACATCCTAATCTAGATACTGATATTTAAAAGTCATTAAGTGCTCCGTTCTTTTAACAAAAACTGAAGTAGTAATAGGTAAAACAGGTGTCTGATGCATACAAATCATCATATAACAGAGATTAGAAAATATTTCTTATGGATATTAATAAAAGAAATCTTAAAATAGCCTTTCATCTATACAAACCAATTATATACGTGGAAAACAGGGTTATGTGACTTTCATTGTAGTGCAGTTGTCTTAGCGATACAAACAAAACACTTATAAATCTCCATACACATAATTCAAGCATATTACTATAAATGGAGAAAAGCCACAATTTCTACCTCCTTTTTTCAAAATGTGTAAGAGCAATGTTTTCATGCAGATGATGCTAAAGGAGTTAAAACCACAACTTTTTAAAATGTCTTACAAATAACAGTCAGTGATACTTCTCTCAGAAAGGCAGGCTTCGTGTCTTTGCTGACCTCAATGATATAACATCAAATACACTGCACAAACGGGAGTATTTTAATTTTATAGCATTTAAATTAAATTATAGCTATGAACATAGCTATGATGTGTGTAATCTGTGTAACCACATATACGGTAGCCCATTCTTGCACATTTGACAGATACACAAGTTACAAGCCACATACCCATTGACTTTTTCTTTTTCTCAGCACAGATGGTATTTCAAGAGGAATTTTTTAGTGCCACAGCTAACACGAACTACAAAGAAATTACTCTTATTGAATACTGCCTGCTGTTGAAGAGTGTTTTGAAATTACACTCCATTTTTTAAGGGAACTGAAGAGCTGAGAACAAGCCATGCATTCACATCAATGGCTAACAGATAGAGCAGCAGTGCTGACTGAATGCAGCTCTTCACAAACCAGCAACTAATGGTCGCTGCAGATTAGGGACACATTTTTCCTCTGTTCCACTTTAGAGGATTTCATTGAAATTTGCTTGGTGATGAGATCATTGTCTGTTGGCACCTTCCATTACACAGATAAAATTATGTAGCCCTTTGTCTTTGCTACTGGTGGAAGATTTTAAAGAAAAGTAGTTACACTTCAATAGATGAAGACAGATCTTTCTCAGCATTTCCTAGAGAAAAGGGAAATTTATTTATGTGTGTAGATGTATGTATACATGCACAAGCAAAGCCTTCTTTGGAAAATAATATACCTAAAATAATACAGACTCAATGTCAGGCAGTAGAACAACTTAGCATTGCCACACTTAACTGCACAATCAAATTTTCACATATTTTATTTTTCACTGGGTAGCAACTCTGCAGTTAAAAATATGGACACTAACATTGGCCAAAAATCCATATGGCTAAAGTCACCAGCTGGTGTTGGAAGTTCCCTCTTCTAACATTAATACTATGGAAAGGAGGGAACAGTGAACTAAGAGATCCATGTGATGGGCAGGTGCTATAAAAAGCCCCACCAAACAGAAAACCACGTTTTCATGAGAAGAAAGCTTTATCCATGTTCTTGTTAGGCCTGTCACTCTTAAATCATGTCCTGATCTCAAAGGACCAAGTACAGTAAACCAGGCTCAAAAACCACAATCACACATAGTTGCCCTTTTACTTCATTGTGTCAGAATCACTATGAAATGCAACATTACAAGTAAAGAACAGCAAAAGTACTTTGCTTAATTCATGAGATTAGTATTCCTTCTGCTTTGAACAATACTGGGAAAAAAAAACCTTGAGAGTAACATTAACTAATGTAAAATTTACACTTTAACAAAAATACTATCTTGGCAAAATCCTGCTGGATAGGCCTAGGCCAGACAGTATATCCAAGGCAAGCAGTGAAAGAACAAATTGTGCCAGTCACAGACTGGTTCCTCAACAAGTTGCAACTGATTGAACACAATGGTCGTGGCAATGTCAGTAACACAGTCAAGGGTGAGATATCTGCAAATTCTCAGATCTGTGCACTGCACAACACAAAGGAGAGAACTGAAGGAACTGACACAAGTCCACTGAAAAATAAAGATACATTATGCACAATTTCAGAGTGAATTTTTCTACACCTGAGGATGTTACACCTTTTTCAACAAACAATCCTATCCAACGTATCACTGAGGCTCTCTGGCAGTGGGCACTGCCAAATGGTGATGCCGAGCCTGTACCACCCAGCTATGGAATACAAGCTCATTTACAGCAAGCTCAGCCATCCCAGTGGTTAGCCACCATTAGAATGGGACAGCCCTACTTCCGCTCCCCAGAACTCTTGAGACTTGATCCATCTCACAACTTGAAAGGTGCGTTTTCAACAGTTTGCAACCTGTCAGGAATGCTGCCATCTCTCTCAATATCCTGAGGAGCTGGTTCAGCTCTCATGGCAACAAACACTATGCACCACCAGGCAAGTAACCAGGAAGATGGCCTTCCAGTTAAATGAGCAAGGTAACTTTTGGAGCTATGGTTTGGCTCTGCAGTAATTGCCTGCAGAGTTCTTATTTGCAATTTGATCTACAGTTTTCAATGAAGTTTCTGCTACACTGCTTTTGCATGCTGCAGGCAGATGAAAGGCATCTAGAGCTAAAAGGAAATACACAGTCCTTCTAGAATGCAAAGAAAATAGCATGAAGAAATAAGATTTTATTTCAAAATGTCCTAACACATCAATTCTCTGTTTGCTCTTTGGATAAGACTCTTTTTCCCATTAACAGTCTGATCCTAGAAGGCACCACACCTTTTTGTAGCAGACCATGATGCACAGTTTACCATCAATATTAAATAATCAAGCTCTAATGACTGCTTGGGTGAAATTCAATCAAGCTGCACACATATTTAACTAAAGGAGTCTAGCAAAACAAAGCAACAATTTACTACTTCCAATAATCAGCTGGCGTGGCTATTTGGAGAAGCTGCTTTCAAATGCATGGTATTGACAACTGTCAGCACTTTCACAGAAGCCCTGAAATATGGAATTACTCTGAGAGTAATTCTCATTACATAAAAACAATCAAACAATCAAAGTTTCAAACTAACATGAAGGTACAGAAAATGAAATTTAAGAAACAGGAGCACTCAATCCATAGGATGGTGAAAAAACTCACACCTCAATGAAGTGCTTTTGGGCTAGGAGGAAAACTAGAGAGCTCAGAAGCTGACAGGGCTACAGTCAGTAAAACTGATGCACAGCCTGGTTTTTCGGCCTTTTGTTTTCATCCAGTTTGACTGAAAAGCCTCAGCAGCCAACAAATAGTTGATGCCCTCTGAAGTGGCCACATCAATCCTCCCTGCAAAAATTATGCAAGATACAGGAAAGGAGCTCTCCCAGCTGAACCCAGGAGCCTACTAAAACAGATGGGAAAGAATAATGGAAGACGATCTCTAAATAAACACCACCTCTGGATAAACAGAAAAGCTCAATTTGATCATCAGCCTCTTCCCTCCACAAGCAGATTGGGAAGTCCTGCCAGTGAGGTTATCATAGTTAAGCAGATACTGCTTTTGATTTTGGAGTCAGACTCCTGGAGAGTTTGGGCTATGAAAATATGCAAATGTTTCCATTGGAATGCACAGTGCATAATCAATCATGCCCAGCAGGCCTTACGGATCAACAACACACTCTCTAATCAGATGGCTGCCCAGAGCTAAGTTCCTGAAGAGACCAGGCGAGAAAATCGTTTAGGGATGAAAATACAGCCCTGTCTGTACTGTTTCTTTACAACGATGGTCAGAAAACATGGCTGCAATTCATTTTGCCCCAGCTTTCTGCAGCTATTGTAGAAAGCTCTAAAGAGGCAATGGCAGAGAAAATTCCTAGAGATGTTTAATTTATTCCAATTATTTCAGATATTCTTTCAATAAATTATAAACTAATTAGTAGATAAAATATATGTACATGAATTAAAATGAATTTTACAGTAATTGAGCAGCTCTTTTAATACAAAAGCAAATGAAGATAATAAAATCCAATATATTGTCATGGCAAATGTCACTGCTTACCAGCAGTGAACCAGAAGAGCACAAGAACCAGGTTTTAAGCACATTTCATTATTTTACCACTATAAGGAAGTGCTTAAGCAGCTGAACTTTATCTTTGGTTTGTCCTTTAGGAGCAAAAACAATGTAGAAAAAGGTAGTTAGAAAGTTTATTTTGGGGGGTTTTTCCCGATATAACAGAGTACAAGACGACTGGAGAAAAGAAGAATGATGTGGTAACACAAACTTTACAATATGTTGAGGTTATCCAGCAAAAGGTTAACAAAAGCAAAACTATTCAAACGTTCCCACCCATCAGAGGGGTAGAAGTGATGCCTGCCTACTTCCTTCTGGGACACCCAAAAGGGCACCACTTCATGAATGTATTATCCCCATTTCCAGATATTTATGTTCACATTTTACTTAAAAAAGGTAACTTCATCCCTTGTTCTCCATCGCTCACCCTTCCATGCCCATTTCTCTGAGAGGCAGAAGTCATTCCCTGTGTACCTGGCCTGCACTGGGTCCCTTCTCACACCCTCACAAAGTGTCAGCAGTCCAGGCTTTTTCATGTCTTATTGACTTGCTTTGAAACTAAGTCTGCATGTTGATAAGCAACTGGTGAAAATACAAATAAGCAAGAAAGTTCTGTTAACTTCCACACTGCTGCCTACTGGGAACATGATCTCTAATTACATCTGACCTCTACAGATGTAGCTGTCCTGAAACACTGTTTGACCTGGGCTTGTTTCTGCGCAGCAAACAAGGTGATTAGTCCCTCAGTGACACCACTCTCTCTTTACAAAACGACCTTTCACTACTAAGATCCATGATCTGGCTGTGTTTCATTGCTCCTGTTTGAACCTAAAGCATATTTTCCTCTGTTCTAGAGATAAAATCTCAATTCTCAGAGATAATTGCAGTTTACAGTCGAGTGATCAGACCCTTTCCCAAAGACTGCAGTCCCTTCTGCATCAAAACCAGCAATAAATTTACACTTTAAAGGGAAAGTAAGGAATTCAAATTTCCTTATTATATCAAATAATTCATTTACTCAAGCCGAACAGTTTCATTTATGCTTATCTGAGTTTCAAAGTAGGAAAGCTATTTAGCTCATATAAATTTTGTTCAAAATGACCAAATGAAGAAATCTGAAAAGGGAAAGACTTAATGCTGTTAACCTGTCATTACATTTTTGCATTCCAAACATAAAAATCTTTAAGTCACAGTTTCCTCCTATCTTCATCTAAAAGATACTTCCAGTAGAGCACACAACATAGAGAGAAAGATCTGCAGTATTTTTGCAAGATGAAATAGGAAATACAGTGAACTTAAAAATGTAACTTAATTTCAATATTAAAATTCTCCTGCATGCAATAAAATATCTATTTCAGGTCTGCTGCACTTAACCTGACACTATTATTTAAAGAGCTGCCCTATGAAACACCTTGAATATGTCATGAATTTGATTGTAAGACACCTCCTTTCTACAGCCGAGGAACCTGAAACCCCACCTGCCAGGCTCCAGGTAAGAATGTAACTGTTGAGCTGTTCATTAGTATGGATAGACCCCCTTCTCTCCCAATATCATTTGAAACCAAAACTCCAAGGTGTCCATTTTTACCACTGGTCTCCCATTCTCCTGCATGGGAACATAAAACAGCCAACTGCTCTGCAGTCCCATCTCCTGTAATTTCAGTACATCCAACTACCATTCCCCTAAAACACAGGACTCAGATAAGATATTTTTGCTTTCTAAAATTTCAGAGTCTGTAAGCAGTAATGAAAGCCCTGCAACTCAATGACTCAAAAAAACATTTATTATGCTGGTGTTTTCTGAACTGTTAGTTATTTAAGATACAGTGCCTCACAAAGATTTCCATTCCCATTCACTGAGATCCTTAAAAATGGATAATGGCTTTGTTTCATTTTGTGCTCTTACCAGCCAATTTTGCAAACACTTTTTCAGAGCTCTTTTGGAGACAATCATATGCCTCTGTTAATAAGGAATCTGCAGGTTGATAAACTTATGTCTCAAAATCACTTAAATATTGTCTTGGGTTTAGTGGGATACTACAAAATTTAATGTTACCCTTTACTTCAGCATATGAAGTGAAAAGGGTAACGCTCTCAGCTCCACTAAAGTTTTAAAACAAAGTAAATAGCAAGCTTTATTTTCATAGCATTTTCCTACTTCAAAATGATAGCATAGTTTGTTTTCATGAAGAGGGTGTATGTAACAGTAAGAAACTGAAGACTATATTAATGACTTTATTTCTCCCATGCTTTTGTAAACATCATCTGATTAATTCAAGATGACCTTCCACAACTGGGTATAATGAATCTGCAAAGGTGGATGGATGTTCCCATCAGAAGGGAGAAGAGTCAACCCAACGAGTCCTGCCAGGAAGCAAAGGGAGGGAGTAATTCACTTCTGAGGAATGTGCAACACTATCAGCACAGTCCTACACAGAAAACTGGAAAGGGCCTAAAAGGAGGCAAGAGAACTTCAAATGCATGGGCTCTTCTTGGAGAATTTGACAAGAGATCAAACTGTGCTGCACAGGAAGACAGAGTGGGCACTCCCTTCATTACAACAAACATTTAGGAAGATCTCCAAGCAAAGGTTGAAGAGTTCTTCCTGTCTGTTGTGGACAAATGGCCCAAAAACTCACCTCAGCTTAAAAGCGAAACTTGACCTTGACTGCAAAAATGTAGCAAGAATGACCGAAATGCTTATTATGCTATTGAGTTTAGACTCCAGGTTTGTTTTCTGTTTCATTCTCTAATCCTGCTAATGCTGGAGCTCAACTTGAATGTCTGAAAACATGAAACAGCAATAATATGGTAATTTTTATGTTCCAAACAAAATACAGAAACAAAGAACAACCTTAGAAGACACCTTTGCAAATGAACTTATTTCCCACCATCTAAAGTAGCCTGTGTTCACAATTAGTATCACAATTAGCCTTAAGAAGGCATTAAAGATATCTATTCATCCTCTTTTCCAGCTCATTGGGGAAAAAATACCCATCCTTCCAAGGAAGGATGATCTTGCAGCTATAGGAAATTAGGAGCTTGACTACTACTTCAGATGCATTATCTGCCTGAAGTCACACAAAAATACACTTAAATCTTGTACCTTATCTGTTTGAACTGTTAAATGGAAATGCTAACAGATGGTTTGAGTAGGAGGTTGGCTTAGGTGACTTCCTGAGGTCCCTCCTGATCTGAATTTTCTGGTGATCCTATTTGCTTTGAGACAAAAAGGGTGAAAGAGAAGGGCACTCAGACATTACAGGGTTGATTAATGGCGAAAATCTCAAATAACTATCCTAACATTTTCAATTTTTAATGCATAGCTTTTTACTAGATATTCATGGGGGAAAAATCTTGTTGAAATTCTCATCAGCTCTGTGGTTTCCACAAGTGCCATCTATGAGAGCCAGAGGAAAACAGCAGTCACCCTGTCCTGGATGATGTGGCAGAACCTGCTGGTTTATGTTGGTTTTTAGAAAGCAACAAACTGAAAAACAACAAAACATTCATTTCGACTATAAAATTTTTAAATGGCATGATAAAATTGAAAGGTCTTTCACTAAGTGTTATGTGCAAGTGAAGCTACCAGGCAGGTTAAGAAAAAATCTTTGCATAAACTGATGCCGAAAGGAAATCATGAGCAAAAATAAGAAGCACCTGTCATCTTGCAACACAGATTATCCAGTTTGTTGTCAGTTTTTCACCGATGATAGAAGAGATTCTGTTCAGCATTACTGGGTATGTTTCTTTTATATTAATGTGCAGCATTTTCTAAAGGAGTGATTCCCTTTCTATTACAAAGCAGTAATGTCCTTCTGAGAAGTTCAAGGTACAAGACTCTGTATTGCTGAAGGCCCTTCTCTTTAAATCACTAGCCAGTATTAAATTCTCAGTTTTTCCAGATTATCCTTTTCTCTTACTATTATTCCACTTAAATGTGAGAAAAAAAAACCCAGACAAATAAACCTCGAATTTCTTGCTATGATGTCTGTCAGGCAAGAACAATTATTTTTCTCAAAATAATTCACTAAAAATAGTTTATTATTAAAAGTGTAACTGCACAGATGGAAATACTGAAGACATAAACATTTATGTGCAATTGCAACAGATCCTCAAGGAATTAATTAAGAAACTAAAGGAATAAAAATGCAATACCAAAATCCCCTTTTCGTACCAATTTGATTTCCCTGCATTGGTCTTTCCTCACCACAGTTTTCTATGAACTCATTACTTAGACCACAGTAGGATCCAGATGTGTACACACAGATATCACATCCTCACTATGCACTGCACATTCCCATGAGTATAAAGTGCTTGCAAGTATGACAGTAAAAATATTTTTAAAAATGAATTGCTAACAGGTAAGATATTTCTGTGTCTAATTTAGAAGATTACTTCTCAGGGTGAAGCTGGGTCAACAACTCTTCCTCCTAAGACACATCCTGTTCTGCAAGTACCTCAGCTGTACCACACTCTAAAAGCAGAAACATTACAAAAGAAATACAAAGTCCTATTCTACAGCTGGTCTCAGTTTCTGCTCCTAGTGTCTTTAATCTTCTAGCAGATGTCTCACATAGGGGAGTTGTGACTGACTTAGGACTGTTTGGGCATGAATACTGGTCTTAGCAGTTCATGGTGCTATTTACGAAACTTGCACCTAATATTCAATTTTAAAAAAGCAAGGAAAAAAGGGAAGAAAGCTTAAAACAAAATACACCAATAAAACCCAACTCTCCTTACCTTGCTGGAGGCACATCAATATTTGAAGAAACAACCTTGCGCTTCTGTTCCAGAAGACAAACAGAACGAGTGTTTTCCTTTTCATACTCATGAGCTCTATTTAGTTTTTTGGTCTCTGCTGTTTTTAAATCTTCCTCCTTTGTGGTAAACAGGAGAAACTGTTGGTCTGGCAGTTTTTGACTGATGTCACTTCTTACATCCTCCTGTTGAAATGCAGGGAAGGTCATTTCACGCTTGATGCTGGCTGCCTGAAAAATTGAAAGCAATTATTAAATTTTTCTCTAATTCTCCTAAAATGTATGGGGGGAAGGGAACCCAACACCCAAAGGCATTTACTTCTAATTAGTTCTTTGAATTAGTGAATACCATTTCTTTGCCCTTCATAAATTCTGACACTGCCATTAATTTCTCAATACTGTTGAAGACTATCAAGGAAAACAAGCAATTCTAGTCCATTTGCTAAAGCAATCAGTTACTGCTTAATGTTAAATGAAAAAGGTATTTGAATCAGCATTTGAATTAGAATGTCTGAAACCACATTATATACAACATATCTTTAATGTACACACATTTGTGCTGTGTAACTATGGAAAAGAAATCCTAGCTGCCCTTCCAGAAAGGAAGTCAGAATTTATCCACATAAAAGGCAACCAAGAAACTAATGCACCTCAGAGCCACTTCACAGCTGTATTTGTAAGTGAGGATTTCTCCAGGAGCAGGAAAATAATTCGCTATGATCCCACTCAGCTGCCAGAGGGCAAAGGGGATACCGGCAGGATCTCAGTAAGGAGCCTGTCCAACATCAAGGAGCACGGATACACACAGGAGAAGTGTCAGGCTGTCTCTTTGCCTGCCAGCACTTCCTACATCTTCAGGTCTGCTGCTTCCCATAAGCAAAGACTACCTAAGAAAACAGGTATCTTAGCAAATCCACTACCTGTCTGGAACATAACATGTTGGTATTTATAAAGCACACTATTGCAGGGCTGCAGTGAAGAGCCCATAAAGCCATTAGAGCCAAGCCACTCCATCTTTCCAGCACACAAAACAAAGCCCAGGACCCGGATTTCCCTCTGAAATGCCATTCCCTGGACAGCTGCACTTCCCCAGCTTCACGAAGGCAGAGCCATCCAGCAGACAACCCTTCTACCCAACTGAAACAGCCAAGCAAAATATGGCCCAACAAAATGGCAGCTTGTCCCACCTTCAGTAGAGGCACCTCCACACAGGTAGTGCCACACACACTATCTCAGAGAAATCCAAGCACTTCTACAACTGGCAAACTGGACTTTAAAATATTTGTAAATTATTGCTGATCTTTACAGTGGAGACATCCACACTGTGTTGCCCTCAGATAGTAACAGCACCAATAAACTGAAATTCCTATGGCAGCTTTTCTGCCTTTTTTCCTCTTTTTCATCATCCAAAAAAATTAATCAATGTATATATATATATATATTTATCCATAAAGATAATTTGTCTCTCCACAAATCTCTCTGTTTATAGATTTCAGACCTTGGCAGATATAAAAATGGTTGAAACAATTTTATATATTTATGGCCAGACTTTGCCAACGAAGATTTGGGCAGGGCTCTCCCCACGTGGGTGTGCCCTTCCAGCCTGCACAGTGGATTTTTTAGGTGAGGCACAGCGTGCACAGAACTGGCCCCACCGTTTAAGTCCCAAGGTCCATCTGCCACGGCCGAGCGAGCTTGGACAGCGACAGTGAAGTCCTCGGGACTGTCACAGCACCCGGTACTAACCGGGGCTGACCCTGCTGAGCATCCGAGATCTTACGGGATCGGATGGCAGGGAGGCTTGAACTGCCAGGGGACGGTCCCCACTGAGATTTGAACTCAGGTCCTTGGGATTCAGAGTCCAGAGAGCTCTCCTTCACACCAGGGCACTGCCCTTTGAAACAATTTTAAGTTCACAAGAAACACATTCTTGCCAAGGTGGTTTTGTTTTGTTTGGTAAGGTATATTGAGTAGTCAAGGCATAAATACTTAGGACTGATGATTTAGTTGTTTCTAGTGCTTCCACTAAAGGGCTTTTAGCAGTTGCTTCAAGAACAAAATAAGAATTGTTACTTTATGAATGTAATAGTAGAAAGAATTAGTCACTTTACAGTTCTTCACACACTGACAGATGACACATTACCAGGAAAATCTGCCTGGAAGACAAATCAGCTTGTGAGCATGTCGAATTAGGAGAAGACATATAAACAACATAAATTTAATTTTGATTTACTGATTATTTTTAAAGAACTTCTTAGATTCATGATAAGCCCTTTTATCGAAGTCTGAGAATATTACCAGATGTGGAGATGCCTTCAATCTTCTAGAAAATTGACTTAGAAGTGATGTATTAAAGTAAAAAAAAAATGGCCTGAAAATATCCAACTTCCAATATCCAAACCTGGAAGTCTTCAATTTATGAAACTGTAGTATTTTACTCAGTTTCAGCAAACATACAGTGTCATATATTACTGAGTTTTCTTTACAGACCTAAATAGTGAAGACAGAAGGTTGCAGGTTTAAACTACAGCTAAAGCCTAAAACATACATAGCAGAATATTTGTACTGTGATACCAGGTAATATATTCTTACATATAAAATTTATCTACATCCAGTTCAAACACAATTAAATAACAGCTTCGTTTTCATATGTTAATGTGCCATAATTACTAGCCAGCCCCATGCAGCATATGGAAGTGAGGGAGGACAAAAACCACAGAAGCAAATGCTCAGGTTGCAGAGCTGCTGCCAAGCAGTTTAGATTCTTTCGGCTAGATGGCCAGAAACAGAAGACTAAATCCAATGCTTAGACTAACTCCCTCTCCCTTCAGTTTCCAAAAGATATTTGGAAATATTAACCTCTTTCTGAACTTTCCCTTGAGAGCGACTGCATATAAAGGATCTTTTCTGCTTCAGACACAGATGATCATGAGAGAAAGCCAAGAGTTTCCCTTGGTGAGCACTTGCCAGTAGCTTTCTCCTGCCCCACAGGCAGTTTTTCTATTTTAATTCATCCACATCTATGCAAGCCATTTCCACTTGAGACACCTGCCCTGTCTGGAAGGGTACAAGTCATTTGCTGGAAATACAACCACCTACACATTGATGTGGGGAGTGCTGAGGGCCACAGTCACTTGAACGATCAGGTGCCTCATTTTCTGGCAAACAAATAGATTAACAGCCAGGACCCTTCTGATTCCAAGCTCTGTTTCACCAGCACTCACAGTTCAATGATTAACACAGAACATTTCCAATATGTTTTTCTAGATAAATTAACTATTTTGTCATATGTTATCAGTAACTTTTTTTTCATAGATTCTTCATATTCTTTTAACCCCTTTGAGGCTTGTGGTGGCCCTTTACGTTTCAGCACCTTCTGTGGAAGGTCTAGTCCAAACAGACTCCAGTTTATTTCAGCCTACTTCCAATACTTCACATTTCTCTCTCCTTTGCTGTTCTCGAACTCTGTGATTACATTGTTCCCTTATGGTTTGGCTTTTCTTGTCGTCATACCTCTGCATTTGCCACCTTCTAGCCTCCAGCATCAACTGCTCATAAAAACTTAGGTCCTTCTCAAACACTTAATGAATTACCACTCATATAAGCCACTTTATAATAGGCTGGGGTTTATGCAATTTACTATATACTTCCACTCTCAAGCCATTAGCAACCTTCAGCTTACTTTCAACTGAGTCCTTTCCAACCTGGCTTCAGGCAACCAACATCACTTGGAAGTTCAGTCACAGAAACAGGAGTTATAAACGACCTGCAAATTTTAAAAACTACCTTTGTTTCTCTCCGCAGTTACCCTCACCTGCCTTTGACAAGTTCCCTCCCGCCCCTTTTGGGCAAGGGACACGTCTGATACACTGTCACTTGGAAGTGACAGCTCAGTATTACTTGTGCCATTCCTGCTGGAGCTCAAGCACAGGGCAGTGCCAGGGCTGGGTCTGATGTGGCTTTACTCCTCCTGTAGTCACGCTGCAAAACCTGAAAGCAACCTCTTGCTTTGGTTTCTAAGTAAAAACTTCATTAAGAAAGCCTTTCAATTTCTGTTTTGAAGTTGTCAATACAATGGTATATATCTACATTGAGGTGAGGGTTTCACTTCTAAGGTAAAGTTCTTGCTTGATTCATTATTATTAAATGACAAAATTTAATTCTCTATGTGACAGCTAAATGATGACCACTGTTACTCTTTTAAGATAAAATCATAGAATCAGTCGGGTTGGAAGAGACCTCCAAGATCATCAAGTCCAACCCTTAATCCAACCCCACTTTGATTACTAGATCATGGCACTAAGTGCTACGTCCAGATATATATTAATAACTTTTCAATGCAAAAACCATCTTAACCTGCCTATAGAAACTTTGATTTGAGGGCATCTTGCCATAATCAAATTGCTAGTCCTGAACTCCACATGCCCCAGTCAAGACCATGTGTTGCAATGTAAGTCCTTCCCACAACAAGCGTGTTTGACATTGACACAAATTTTGAGGCATTTAAAGAAATGTTTCTTTATTCCTTACAGAGGATGTACAGTCTGCAATTTTTCAGTAGTTTAGGCCCTAACTTATCTCCAGTCAATTTTTGCTATGCCCAAAAGCATGTCCTGGTAAGATGCTGACGTTGCAGTCAAACTTCAGTCTTCAATTTCACTTAAATTTCAGCTTGGATTTTGCCTTGAACAGTAAAAAAAATATTTACCAAACAGGCAACTCAGGTATTGAATTGCCTAGTCAAAGGATCAGCAAACACTAGGGTAAGCAGACATATCACATTTATATGCAAACACAGAGACCTAGATTTGACTTATGTATGTCATCCCTTGAGTACAACCTGACTGGACAGCATCATCTTCCCTTACTTATGGTGGACTCGTGCTTAAAAACTGAAGTTATTTATTTTCAAATAGTTCTCTAGCCTTTAACAGGCATTAAGATGTCCATGTCTCCTACACAATGGAAAGTATTAAACTGCCCAAAATATTAGCATTTGTCTCTATGTGACCCAACTACATGGGAATATATCTTCAAATGTGAAAACTGACTCCCACCTATGTTGTTTCAAATTTCTTTTTTTTTTTTTTTTTTTGTGCAACACCTGTGGATTCAGGTGGGCACACCAGGAGCAGAAACCTAATTTTAAACAGGCTTTGTAATAGTTTACATAGACAGAGGGAAATACAAAAAACTATTGAAAGAATTGCCACACCACATACCTGTTAAAGGTTCAAACACAGGAAGGTGGTGCTGGGAGGACTCCCTCAAAGAATTTTTCTCACCATACCAACACAAAAGATTTGGGGTTGGAGTGCCAGGACTGAGGACAAAGGATGGCTGATGACTTTCAGATTCCAGCTGAATGGTGGGATGGAGGTGAGAAAACA
>JAWWEV010000083.1:122983428-122995207 GCA_035583235.1 Hafferia zeledoni
AAGCTCTGCCAGGGGAAATTGAAGTTGGAGATCAGAACAAAATTCTTTGCAGAGAGAGTAATCAGGCATTGGAATGGCCTGCCCAGAGAGGTGGTGGATTCCCCATCCATGGAGGCTTTTAAACTGAGATTGGATGTGGCACTGAGTGCCATGATCTGGTAAATGGACTGGTGTTGGACCAAGGGTTGGACTTGATGATCTCGGAGGTCTTTTCCAACCCAATCGATTCTATGATTCTATTATTTTAAGTTGCCTGGATTCAAAACAGGGTGTTAGGCAGCAAGAACTGGAGTCAGCAAAAAGCTTATACCCTCCCATCATCATCACATGCCTGTCAGCACTTCTGTGGCTAAATCTAACTCAGCTTTGCCAACCATGTACCCCAACACCATTTTAAGGTGGTTCTGAGTTACAGAGCATTTACCCACATGAACAACAGAATCTTTCACTCCCACATTTGAAATACAGAACCCATCTGGGTACCTGTTGTACTCCAAACAGAACAAGGACCAATCGTTTGACATCTGAAATTCTGTACTAACTGGCACAAGAAGCATAAATGTTACTAAAATTGGACAGAAAGGTCTTAATTTGATTACAGGGGAGATGGCAAGTAAGACTGGGAATCCATGGTGCTCTCCATACACCATTTTCAGGTCTAAACAAAAATTATTCAAACATATTTGAGCCTTTTTCTCTCTACCACATAAACAAAGGGATGAAGATGTGAAAGTATGGCAGCTTCGTTTCCCATCCCATACAGGCATTGCAAGTTCATCACAGAAAAGTACATGACATAACTTCTAAGGTAATCAGACATCAATTAGTAGCCATTACCAAATTTTAATAATAGTTACTAAATGTGTGAATCTTCAAAATTTGCTTGCAATGTTTAAGTCTCAAAGAAATACTTCCATGTTCTGTATTCTGGATATGTTGTGCATGCAAGAGGATGACTTGCAGTCCCTGCTCTGCAAATCTGGCCTCCTGGGTTCAGCTGGACCTTGGGCCCCAGGCTTGGCATCTCTGGCAGGATCTCAGCAGAGATATTTCAGCCCTGTTTTCCTTTTCTTAAATAGAAGTGCCGTGGAAACACACTGACTCTAAACATCTAAAAAAAAAAGACACTACCTTGGAAAGCTTTAAACACAAGGAAAATGGAGGATCACAGTTGCAAAAAACAGGTTCATTATTTATTTAGCAATGCTGTTGCTGCACTTCAGTCTTTGCTAAGCACACTCACTACTCAGTGCCTGGTACTCCACCACGTTAAAAAGGACTTGCAGGCCAGGAATGGACAGCCATAATTGCCTTCCCAATTACGGGTTTCACAAAAGGTGAATTTAAAGTTAACTAAACCACTTATCACCTATTTTTTTTCTCATAGGGATCTATGCTCCTGGCCTTGCAAGTGGGAAGGAAGGGAGCCTGCCAAGCAGCAGGGTTCCCCTCACCTCTCCTGCAGTGAAGGCAGCGTGAGCAATGTCCGATGCCACTGCAACCTATGGCCACTCACAGGCCAGGAGAGGGCCTGGAAACGTGTGCCCTGGGCTGCCCAAGGAGCAGAGAAGGAGAACAGAGGAGGATACACATGGGTCTTGCTGGTCACCTCTGGGAAAGTTTAAAAAAAACTGGAACTGGAGATAAAACCAAACATACTACTGTGGGGTAGCAGGGAAGTTGAATTAAACTTTTTTGTTCTTACAGCTGCAATTACAAACTGCAATTAGTGAGTGACATCAAACCAGGTATGCTTACTGTTCTTGCTGAAGCACTGCCAACTCATGTCACAGTATCTTCTATAATATGCCTATGACCATCTATATTCGATGAAATGGCAATTTTTCCTACTTGTAAGAGATACAAAGAGGGTTCTAGAACCCAGTATTAAAGTATCTACTGTCTCTGCTGCCCCTAATTTTGGTTCTGTCTAGACTAAGATGTTGTACATAACAGCTTATGTAGCTTAATACAGCCTTGTGTATGGACTGTCATATAGATAGGTGTATCAACATGGCCTTTACTTCCTAAATTTCATGTGCAAATAAAGTGTCTTTAAACCATTTCAAGACCATTGCTGAAGATGCACAAGAAACTCCACTTGTTCCTCTTTTCATTTGCTAGTGGTCTAAGATCAGAAGGATGGCAGCAGCTCACAGAGGTACTCTCACTTCTATAATCTCACTCAGGATCAGGCAAGTAGACCTCACAAAAATCAGACTATAAAAGCAGCAGTAGGGAGCTCCCCACACTTAGCAGGTTTTGGAAATGCTGCGGTCACCGCTCCTCAGTAAAAAAATCTGGATTGGTTCATCTGCATTTGAAAGCCCTGCTCCTGCCTGGACAGAGATATATAGCAGGATATCTCTAGTGAAAATAAAAACAGATTGGCTTTATTTTCAAGATCTCTTGCAAATAAGATACAGAGGTGTGATATTTCTGCGGTCAGAAGTTACTGTCTGACTTTGGAAGCAGACAGCTGAGATGCTACACATTTTAGATCACTTAAAAGGGTATGGAAATGTAATCCATCTGCTTTAACATCCTGGGAGGAAAGAGACTTTGCTCTTTTTTTATATGTTTGTTTAAATGATGGGATTTCAGTGAAATTAAACCAAGGAAGTTCACAGATATATCCAACTGTCGTAACTTCTGAACAAAATAGGCGCTGTGAGTGAAAAGTTTCAAGGGCCAGTGCTGATCCTGAAGTTGAAAGCCTGAAGGAGATAGTACAAGCTCAGAATTAAGCCCATGTCTTTATGTCCTCTAACAGATCTCAAGCCTGGAAGTAGAAAGCACAATCCTTCAGAGGAGGTGAACAAGCAAGAAGCATTGCCTCCAGTTAAAAATATCCTCCCAAAACTATGTTCAGCTCAAGGCAAAAACATGTAGCAGTTTTCCTGTTCAGAGCAGGAGAGGTGCCAAAAAAAAGAGTTTATTTTTGGGTCTGACTATGCAAAGAAATAGTATCACAGAATTACAGCTCATTATCCCTGGACACAATACAATAACACCAGTAAAATATGCAGAGGCCAAATGCGACCTTTTCTTCTTCAGACACCACAGAAATCCGCCCTCTTTCAAACCACCACAGGGCTGCAATGGTATCTCATGGGAGAAGTGCCTTCACAAAGAACCTGAAGGGCCCAAAGTTAAACACAGTCCAACTGTTGCACAGCTTCTGTTTGCTGAAGGATGAAGTCTCGCTCCACTTCTAACCTTCTCCTTCCTCCCTTTGCATGTCCTAGCTGTGATATCCCATCTCTCCCTCTGCACTATCCAAATGCTTGACAAGCCTTTCCGATTCACCTTAACTGATGGACAATACAGACTCTACAGACTCCCTGCTGCACATTTCCCACTGTTTCAGTAGCCCTCAAAAGCACACAACTAATTCTGGCACAAGCACAAGGTTGCAAATGAGTGGCTGGGGGCTGGAGGAGGCATAAAAGAACACAGAGAAGAACATTTTACCCTTTTTGGAACTGATGAAACATAAAATCTACAAGCATTGTCTGTTTTACCCAGTGCCCAGGCACAAAGCACTCTATGCTGGTCAGGCTGCTGCTCCAGCAGTCAGACCTACCAGCATGGAAAGAGAAACTTCAAGATCAACCTTCAAGATCAACCACTTCTCTCCTCCTCTGAGAAAGTAGTCATAATTATATTAAAGAATTGGTTGAGAAATATCAGGTCTAAAGCATTTTTTACTAAAAATAGTTTTTGTCTCCCATTTCAAAGGGATATGCATATATACGTAGAAGATCAGGTTGGCCCAAATGTTTAGCTTGCCAACTTTACACAGTCCAGTTTATAGAAGTGATTGTACAATTTGCTCTCTAAGTCAGTGTGATGTAGACACTTTACCTGAAGCAGAAAATAAAATTTAAGTAACCATCCAGTCTTACGACTGCTTGTCATAACAGCACTGCCCATCTAAAGTTCAAATAACCTTTTATCCCCCATGTTAAAAA
This sequence comes from Hafferia zeledoni, assembly GCA_035583235.1. Taxonomy (NCBI): domain Eukaryota; kingdom Metazoa; phylum Chordata; class Aves; order Passeriformes; family Thamnophilidae; genus Hafferia; species Hafferia zeledoni. Next base: position 122,987,403 of record JAWWEV010000083.1, read on the forward strand.
ATACACTAAAGATGGTAACACAATGAGCTACAGAATTTCACACTTCGGTATCTAATTATTGAGTCATTTTACCTTCCCTCTGATTCTATGTTTAGTGACCATAACTGCCTTCTATAGTCTGAAGCAATACTTAAAAATTTTTAGGACTGCTGTGAAAAGGTTTAGGAGACTAATGGATTTACACTTGTGGTTAAATAATTGGGCTGAAATCCCAAAACTGATTAAATTAGCCAGACATTTCCATCAACTTCAGCTAGGTCAGGATTTTATGGAAATTGCATTCTTTATGTTTTACAAAAACACAAATAAAAAGATTGTATTTTAATCCAAGGTTCAAGCAACAGAAGTTGTTCAGTTTCCTGTCTTCATTAGTTTTGTTGTTAAACAACAAATACCACCCACACATGTACTTTTTAATACAATGAGACAAATGTCACTGCAATCATCATTTGTGATTGGAAAGTCTGGCAAGGTGCCAGAGCAGCAAAAGTGATCCCACCACAGATTGTTCAGCAACAGCAATAGCGTTATATTCCTACGGGCTCTGTTCAGCAACATGCTACAGTGAAAAACATGAACACAAGTTCATGAAATTGAAGCTGCTCACCAGAGGAGCTAATGAACACTCCTTTAATTCACCTTGCACTTCCTGTTCAATTGCTGTAAATAAACAGAAACACTTATTAAGAGTTTCTCTTTTAGCCTGCTGTCCTTCTGTAGTCTTTGGGTTGGCCTTAAGCTGCAGAAATAGTCAAGCTGTTCACTATTTTTAGAAATAAGCAATTCAATAAATCACTGGAAAGTATTATAAAGTCAAGGGGAATTCTTATTTGGAGGGGGAAAAGAATAAAAAAGCAGGCACCAATTTTCAGAGCAGACACCAGCACGGACCAGACTGCTCCCTTGCTGCCCAAGCAGCAAACCTCCCATCTGTGAGACACTGATTTATCTCGCAGTCCAATGAGATCTCTCTGGTGCTCTCGTAATATTGGAATTTATAATCTAACAGCTGAGAAAACACAGAGTAGGACTCGCAGGTTCAAAGCTGATTTACAGGACTCAGGCTTCTCTGTAACCTTGGATCTGAAGAAAGTTGGAAGAGCACAGGATCAAGAAATGCACAGATGGTTTCCGCATCCGCACTTGTCATAGGACACATTACAAATGTTAATTACCAGTCCATGAAAAGCACTTTCTCAATACTTAGTTTTCAGATGAAAAAAATGACACTTCTATCTTCAAGGAAGCCCCAGGGAACTACAGGCTGGTCAGCTTCCCCTTGATCCCTGGGAAGGGATCACAAAACAGGGAGGAGTGGCTGATACGCTAGACAGTCATGCTGCTACCCAAAGAGAACTCAACAGGTTAGAGAAATGAGCCAACAGGAACCTCAAGGAATACAACCTTGAGAAAGGAAATGTGAAGTCCTGGACCTGGGGAGGAATAACCCCAGGCACCAATACATGCTGGAGTTGGAAAACAGCTTGGTAGAAGAGGCCCTGGGCTCCCAGTGGACACATGAGCCAGCAATGAGCCCTTGTGGCAAAAAGCTAAAAGTCCTGGGCTGTGTTAGAAAAGGTATTGACAGCAAGTGGAGGCAAGTGTCCCTCTACTAGGCCCTGGAGAAGCCACACCTGAATGATAGGCTCGGTTCTGGGATTCCAAATACAAGGAGAGACATGGACATACTGTACAAAGTGCAGCAAAAGGCCACCAGGATGATTTCAACCAGGAAAAGAGAGTGCTTCCGGGAGACCACACTGCAGCCTCCCAGTATCTTAAGGGGACTTACAAAGAGGAGGGAGAGGGATTTTTCATACGGGCAATACTGACCAGGACAAGGGGCAATGGTTTTAAACCAAAAAGAGGGCAAGTTGAGATTATATGTTAGGAAGAAATTCTTTACTCAGAGGATGGTGAAGCACTGGAACAGGCTGCCCGAGAAGTGCTGGATGCCCCATCCCTGGAAGTCTTCAAGGCCAGGTTGGCTGGTGCTCTGAACAACCTGGCCTAGTGAGTGGCATCTCTGCCCATGGCAGGAGTCTTGGATCTTTTCATCCCAAACCATTCTATGATTCTATGATTAAGGGACTGGAATATCCCTCCTATGAGGAAAGGCTTAGAGAGCTGGGACTGTTCCGTCTGAAGAAGAGAGGGCTTAGCGGCATCTTACAAATGTCTGTAAACACCTAAGGGAGGGTGCACAGAGCACTCTTGTCAATGGAGCCCAGTGCCAGGACCAGAGGCAATGGTCACACACCCACAGAGAAGGGTTCCCTCTGAACATCAGGCAACACTTCCTCACTGTGACGGTGACCAAGCACCAGAACAGGTTGCCCACAGAGGCCAGGAAGTCTCCCTCCTTGGAGATGTTCCAAATCCATCTGGACATGGTCCTGGGCAACCAGCTGTAGGTGACCCTGTTTGAGCTGGGGGGTTGGATCAGATAATCTCCAGAGGTCCCTTCCCTCCTCAAGCATTCTCTGATAAAGAGTGAGTAGCATGTATTTATTCACTTGTATGTACTGAAAGCTGCCCACTGATCCTTCACAACTGAACATATTTTAGACTAAAAAAAGTATAACAAATAAGGATCAAAACTGTTAGTGCCTTCACCTTTATTCTTACCTAGTTACAGTTTTCTAATACAACTCCTTCTAAGGGCAAAGTGGTTATGTTTGGCTTGAGTCCAAACAACAACAAAATCACATAAAAAGCCTTCAGCAAATTACTCCCATTCATTTTTATGTGAAAGTGGAGAAAAAATACCATCTTACAATCTCACCACCCCTAGTCCTTCCTCCAGTAATCCATACTATGCATAAACCTTTTAAATTTTTCATATGAAAGAAAAAATCCCAAGTCTAGTATGCATTTTCCACACCAACTTCACTAGGCAGGTTTTCACTCAAGAACTGTGAGAAATCAAATGACAGGTGAAATTTAAAAATTAATTAAGTTTATCTACTTAATAATAATGGGTAAGCTGCTGGTGTTCATCAGCCTCTCGTCTCCCTTCAGCTGTTCCTCAGAGTTCATCAGTATCCATTCATATCTTCTGTGTTTTCTACTTTGCAGAAGAGGGTAGAGCAGGATCATGCTTGTTCCGAGTTTGTACTACTCTAACAGGATCCTGCTCCAAGATCCAAACATGAGTTCTAGTGGTTCTAATAACTAGGAGTATTTATAAAAATAACATTATCATTATCAGTCTGAGAGGGAACATTTCATTTTACTCTTAGGTTACTGTGCAAGTTCCTAATATGTCTTACAAGTTCTCTCCTCCACCAAGCAAATCTGGTATTTGCATTTTGCAAACTGCCTGTTAAAATACACTTGTGCACACATACAAAAGCTAAACTAAATAGCACTTTGATAATCAAGCAAAAAACCCCACTTTGTTTTGTCCATGATGAATCCATTCAAACAGCAAAGCTGAAAGTCTGATTTAAAGAACAGCAATGAATTCACACCTGGCTTTAGAAAGAATGCAGAGAAAAGGGGCAAAGGAGCAGAGGGCGAATTCAACCCAGTTAAACAACACACCCAAGGAACAGGGAACTGATTTCTTCCACACAAACTGAAGATTCTTCTGCATCCCATATAGCACACAGATGTCTCTATCTTTAAAACGAAAAGAGGGGAAAAAAATCAACCCAAAACACAACAAACCACAAAAATCACGTCCAAAAGCACACTTTTTCATGGATGAAACTGCAAACCAACATCTGCCATCCCTGCTCTGAAACCTCTGGCACAGACTCGTACATGCTCTGTGCTGTGTACCTGACACAAACTTCACTTCAGGAGGTGGGTAAGACTAAGCCCAGTGGGCATGAAGATAAAGTCTTGCTTACACAGCTTGGGCTTTCATATTCCTTCAGCATCACCAAACAGCTCCCTGGGCCTCTAGTTTTCAAACTTTTCATCTAATCATTTTCCACGATTTTGAGAGCTACATATTTGCAAGAACAAACATTTGTGGAAAATTCATCTTTCTGAACTTCCAAGAGGTGCTCACAAACAAGCCAATATCTGGAACAGGTAATTCTACAGGTGAGGAACAGCAGCAGCACCCATAGTCAGCTGGGTTAGGAATGTCCTCTGTCCGTACTCTAAGCCTGGGTACAGAAACTGGGCTGGAGATAAAGTAGCAGCTCAGCTGGGCTGTACAGAAGAAAACACTAACCCATTTACTATTTATAACAGTAGAGAAAATACTTAAACATGATGGCATGTTATCACGAGCCCATGTTCACTACTAGCCCAAACTCTTAATCATAGTGCTCTAGTGGTTTACAGGCAAATTAGTGTAGCTCTGCTACCTGCAGTGGGGTCCTCTTCCAAGGACCTGATAAATTCAGCATTGCATTGAAGTAGGGTCCAGTGCTGATGGACCCTACTTCAAAACCTCCTCTCCATATTAACAAAACCAGCAGTTTCCACAGAGTGCATTAACCCTACCATTGTACTAATGTGGCATCTAAACCAGGCTCCATAGAAAAGATAAATTAAACAGCACTGCAAATTAATCCATACTTCAAGACAAAGTACTGGCAATTATACTATTTATTTTTTTCATGTAATTTCAAATGGTTGGAAATCCAAATGCAGCCAAAGCCAGTACGGGCTGCAAAAAAAGAGTTTCATGTGTAAAACAGCACCTTGGTGTTGTTTCCCTATACAGATTAAAGAACTAGTTCTGACAAAGTAGGAAAACACAGCACTTCTCAACAAGGCTTTACAGGCTCTCAGACTCCCTGGCTGTTCTGCTGTTACCCATCAGCCACACACAGCACACTCTGACTCTTCCAGCATGTTAGAATAGCAGGCGTGAAAAAGCAACAAAAATGTTCACTGGTGTTCTGCATTTGGACATCTACATGGCTACAGCAATATAAAGGAGCAATTTTTGTATCTTCCCCATGACTATCAGTCTCTCTTACTCTCTTTTTTGTCATATCTGTTCTCTCCTTACAAGGTTGCAGAAATTGGAGAAGTAAGGTCCATCTTTATAAAGAACTTCTTCCTCCTTTTCTATCCCCAGAGTGAAGGTCAAAGACTACCAACGGTGCAGCTACACAGTGGACTTCTTTCTGAAGGAGACAAGATGTCTGTAAGACCTAATGGTGCAGCTTTTTTTTTCTGATCTTGACTACTGGACCAAATGTAAGGCATCTTTTAACAGTATTAGTCGCATCGTGGACCCTACGGTGCATTCATCCATGTATCACAGGCAGGCCACAGAAGAGACTCTGTCGAGAGCCTGTGAAACCTCTAGCTTTAAAATATCATTCCACCCAAGGACACAGACATCAACAGTATGTGTGAATTACCTGTACCACACACCAGAACACTGCGTGATGCTTTTTAATTCCATTATCTGAATAGCACACACTGCAAAACCAGTAGCCAGACCACTTTGCTTTCAAATCTGATTTAATTCTGAAGCTCTTCAGGACATATCTTGTTATGAAGAGTACTGGTCATTGCAATAATTTACATCCTCTCTCAGCAGTGGACACCTCTTCTATTTCTTTTGCTCCCAGTCCGCAACTCAGAAGGCCAGTTCCGGGGGTCAAAAGCTGCTGATCCCATGCTAGTTCTCCATTTGGCAGGAGACTTGACAAATCACAGCCAGACTGTGCCAGTCCTACTACCCTCCCACAGTTTTACAGTTGGACCTCTGCATTCATTTTATGCCCACTTCTCTAAAATGTAATCTGTTGCTTTAAAATTACTTGGAAGAACCCACACTAACAATCCCTAAAACACTACACAGAAACCAAAGGTAATTTCTTTACAATGTTAAATTGTAAGTTTTCTTAGTTTATAGTACTCAAAAGTATAAACAGAGAAAGCTGATACCAGGTAGGTCCTGACAGTTTGACATGTTCTTCCCAAGAGTGTAGATCTGTGCACGTGGTTACCAAGGATGACTGGAGAGTTGATTATGTACACTAAAAGTAGCCTAACAGGTACTCCACTCATCACACCTATGAGGTAGGTTTACTGTCCAAGGAAGTAAATACATGCAAGCAATGTATGCACACATACTCCTAAGTGTAAGGGAGAAACATCAGCTGCTTTTAACAGTCCTACTACTCAAAAGCATGTTGAGGGCTGACAAAGAGAACAGTACACTGTGATAACCCACATTATATGCAGATTATACCTATGTAATTCAGTTGATAGCTCAGACTACTGTGATACACTTGAAAATTTCACTTTTATTTTCTATTGGTTATACCCAGAAGTTCTTCTAAGCCTCCTTGACTACTTAAGAGTTTCGGTAAGGAGGAGAGATGGATGGGACCAGAAGCCCATTAAGGTGCCTCTCATCCTAAGGCTGCCAGGCAAATGTCAAAAGGTTTTGACCCAGCTGCATCAGATCGATTCTGTCAGTGCTGTAACAAACTTGCTCTGAAGCAATGTGTGGATACCTTGTAGTTCTGGTGCTACTTTGCTTCAGGGATTTTTTGTGTGTGCTGTTTGTTTCAAATTTGGTGGGGTTTTTTTTCCCTCACAACTGTGAACACAGGGAAGACTCCAATAAGGCACTGCTATTTGGCTAACCCTGAGCCCTTAGGGAAGAATCATTACCTAAATTAAAAAAAATAAAAGTAATTCAAATGGATGCTCTTTAAACTTCCATACACATTTATTTTCCATAACCATTGCACACCTATCACATGAATCCTCTGCAGAACTACGCACAGACTTAATGGTACTACTCTGCTTATCCCAAGTGGAAAATAATTACAGAAAACTCTCCCTGATAAAATCATTAAGCCTAAATCTGCGGGATCTCAGCCAGTGGGTGTGTTCAGCAGGTTGTTCCGAAACGGAACGAACTCAGCGCAGTGCCCGCGCACGCTTCGATGGGATGTGGATCGGGCCTTTGCACACACCGCTGCATTCCCAAACTTCCCACAGGCCCCCGCCCGGGTCTCCTCGCCACGGCCACCGCCGCTCGCAGGGCACGGGGCTCCAAAACACCTCTGCGCACTCGGCCGGGTTCAACATCCTTCCCGCCGCGGCAGCCCCGCGCTTCGCGCAGCCAAGTCTCCACTCCCAATGTTCCAACTCCTTCAGACACCGGCGATGCCCCACGCCCCCCTCCCGCCCTAAGCCGCCTTTGGCCGCCCGCACTGGCCGCCCCCGGCGCCGGAGCCGCTTCCCCTGGGACTTGTTGAGCGCCGGCCCGCCCGCCCCCGCCGCCGGCTCGCTGCCGGCCCCGCTCCCGGCCGCAGGCCGCCCCCACGGCTGCACTGCCGGCACAGCCCGGCCCGGCCCGGGACACCGGCCCGGTTCGGCCCGGCCCGCCCCGCCCCGCACCCCCTCCCGGGCCCCTGCACCGCTCCCGCCCGCGCCGTCCTGGGACGCACCTTGAGGCTCCCCCGGAGGGGGCCCTTGCCGTGGCCGGTCAGCGCCGAGGGGGCGCTCCCCAGGCCGCCCTCCTCCTCCTCCTCTTCCTCCTCCACCTCCACCACCACGTCCTCGTCCTCGTCCTCCTCCTCCAGCGCCGCGGCGGAGCCCTCCCGCCGGGGCGGCCTCCAGGCGCTCTCGGGCTTGGGGGGCCGGACCGCGTCCACCTGCGCGGCCGCCGCGCTCAGCCGCCGGCTGCCCATGCTGGAGCGCTTGGCCAGGCGCCGCGCCTGCATGGTGCCTCCGCCCGGCCGGCCCGGCCGCCTCCCGCCGCGCTCAGCCCCGGCCGCGGCCCCGCCGAGCTGCCCGAGGGGCGGCGGCGCTCACCGGGGGGCGGCGGTGGGTGTGTGCGCCATGGGGGCCCGCGGGCGCGGCCA
>JAWWEV010000083.1:122996503-123138301 GCA_035583235.1 Hafferia zeledoni
TCCACTGCGCAGGCTCGAAGGGCACACCCACGTGGGGAGAGCCCTTCCCAAATCTTCGTTCGCGAAGACTGGGCCATAATCAACAAGTGAGTTACAGTAATTTCAGTATTCAGTACCTTTCTCCCTGCACATTCTGTTTCAGAGACATGCCAACAGGCCAAATGTACACATAATACGTTAACACAGGGCGAAGATTCACCCTGGTTTAATTTGTTCCTGTCAAAAAGTAATTCTATTTTGCATTCTGGAATATAGCATACAGCACTTTCTAGTCAAAAAAATGTAGATAATACAGTACCCATTCTTAAAGAAATAATTAAGTTACTTTTCATGGCCTACTAGGTACGTTGTTTGACTTTTTCAACACAATTCTCAAAGAAAGTTGTTTTCATTCATAATGTCAAGGTTCCCAGAGACTGTGCATCTCTGAACAAGACCCAAAACAAAATTGTTGGCAAATTCTGGCATATCAGGTCTTCCATCAGTATTTCCCCACCCATCCAAAAGTGTCTCTTCCAGATGTTTTACCACAGCTTTGACCACCTGCACTGCAATGTCAGCTCAGCCCATCTCACAGCAGAACAGCAGCCAAACCCCCTCGTACATTCTGCCACAAGGTGTTCTGTCTTTTTTCCTGCCACTGCATGCATACTTAGCTTCGTGACACCTGGTTGAGTGAATCACTCATAGTTTTCTGAAGCTTACATTGATAAAAGATCTACTTTTGAAAGAAAAAAAAAGGAGAAATGCTTCCCCCCCCATTTTATTCCTATGCTGAATGTTCAGATTTAATGTTTTGATTTGACGTAATTAATTTATGCTTAGGTGTTCCATTAAACATGAATTCCAATATGAATGTCAATGGATGGTATTCTCAGTTCCTTAATACTTGTACCTCAAAGGCATGGAAATGGAAGTATTCCAATACCTCCTAGGCTTAAAATTATTTAAAATATTTTGTATCATTTGAATACCACCTGAATGTAATTGTGATCTTCTGTAGTGGCCTGTGTTCACAGCTATCTGAATTCTAATCATGTTACTGAGAGTCCCATTCCTATCTGCCATGTGTTGGGATATATGTTGAGAGACGTCCTTGACTTTTTCAAAGGCCTAATGCTTTAATTGCAGCACAATCAGAACCCAAACCTAGAAATTATATGCACCAAATGTGTATGAGCCAGCATGAACACTGCAATGGAGACAAAAGGATCTCTTGCAGAAAACAGTGGTGATACAGGATAGTTGGGCTTGCACAGGCATGTCTCTTAACTCCCACGACAACTCACACTTCAACCTCTGTTTGAACTCCTTATTCAGTCTCTTTGCCAGGTTAGTTCCAGGACCTGCTGTACAGTACAGCTGACGTGGTGCCTCTTGCCCTGAGGTTTGGCGAGTGAACATAAAAGCAGAGATTGTTAACCAATAATCAGGCCTTTACTTGTCAGGTCAACAATTGTTTCAAAAATTAGTGGCTGATTTTTTCTATTTTGGAGGCAGAGCAGAGAGGCTCAGACAGGTTCTCAGGAACACCCAAAACATCCCAGGCCTTCCTGCCTACCTGCAGGAGGGTGCTCCATCCCCAACATATGCTGCCTCTTCCCCTACAGGACTCCAGCAGATGATGACCCCTCAGACCTCAAAGCAGAGCTGGACAGCAGGGCAGCACTGCACAGTTGGGCAGAGGAAGAGTGTAACCATTCTGGTGGAGGGAGAGGTGACACAATGGTTTTGAGGTCAGCGGGGTTAAGAAATGGCAGTCCAGAGTTCACTGAGTTGATGGGCAGGGCAGTCCTGGTAAGGGGCTTAGAGAAGACTTTCTATTAGTCATCTGAGCTGCTAGGGCTTCTTATTCCTGCTAGGTTAACAAATGCAATGAGAAGCCAGTGTTGACAACTCTACAACAGATTGGTTAAAGATTTCTAGCACTTCTCAGTCGAGCCAGATTGGAGCTGTAGTAAGAATAACTTCTCTCACAGTATTTGATACAAACAAAAGATAGAAATGACTGTTTGCTCCATTTCTCCCAGTCTGTCTGACTTGCAGTATGAATGGAGCTGAAGCTGAACTCATGCCCTTCCAGGCTTCCCAGGGGAGCTAAATTATGGAGGAAGTCTTCTAAGGACAGTCAGGGAGTCCTAGATACAGTCCTTTTCAGCATCTTTACATTCAGGAGATTTTTAAAGAGTCAAACACAAGCCATAATTCACTATCACACATCAACATTTTTTCCCCGAGACTCAGTCTTAGCACTCTTGGGGTGAACTGCTGAACAATTCTGGCCCATAGCCACAGCCTGACATCGAGTAAATTGTTGTGATATAGGGGGTAATATGGTATCACTTAACAGAGATATCTCATAATTTTATTACAGCATAATATGCCTCTAACAAAAGTACAGGCTCTGGCTAGAATAATAGCTGTTTACACGTCAATGATTTCCAAGCTTATTAAAAGTTAATGTGCACATTCACACCCCCTTTGTATACACAGCTCTCCAACACAGCAGAAGTGTTTCAGATGCTTCTTTGCCTCTAACCTTAACAATCAGTTCATAGTTCCAAAGAACTGATTGTCTCTCTCTCTCTCGAGATATAATTCAGATGATAAGTACATATAAGCATATCTCTCTCCCTCTAGACCTTCTTCTAGAACAATCTGTGAAGGTGAATTACAGTGACAGCTTTTCAGTTCATCTTGAATAATTATTATCTAACTTCTTTCAGTATATCCACTGGGCAGCCATGTGCACAGAAAAAATCTAGCTTTCCTTAGCAGTGCCTTAACTGCTCTATACTGATTAATATCAGATGGAGTTTTTGTATGATAGTTATTTTTTCCAAACATTTTATATAGTCCATCGCTCAGTTAAATATTCCTCTCACTTTTAATATAATTATTTACTGATCTGTTTTGACACTTTGTTCCAGTCAGCTACTGCTACTTTGTACAGTGATCATCACTGCTGACAAAGCTTGCCTGACACCACACTGGGGAGTAGCTTCCTTTTCCTTTGAAAAGCAGATACTCTTTCATAAATGCTCAGGGAGGTACTGCTCTGTAATCTCGCTCACTGGTCCCAGAACTGCTTCCACCAGGGGCCATCACTCAGCAGTGCAGCTGCCAGCAGCAACAAGCAGTAGCCACCGCTAACAAGCACTGGTACGGGTGTGCTTTAGTCTGCCTCTCACAGGAGCTGGTGGATACATCGCAGTGTGCATTTTATTGGCCCACCCAGAATCCTGCCTCAGCTAGGTCTCCTTTTAATTTTTTTATTTTAATTTTTAAAATGTGCCTGCAAGGAAATAATAAATTTCTTGTTATTGTCTTTAATATATTAATATTTTCCCCTTGTCCATGAGTGCCAGTTTTTCATCACTAGAGGCAAGATCTTTTCTGCCCCTATGTCCTCTCAGACTGATGCTATGCTTCAGTTCCTTACCTTTAGAAAAGTCTTAACAGCAACAGGAAGCAAAGAAACCCTTAATTTTCTGCACATATAATCACTGCAATTTTTTCAAAAATAATCTGCTCAAGTAGTCAGTCACTTTTCACTTTTTAGTGTGCAACAGATGTATTTGTTTGAGCTTCAGTATTCAAACCAGCATATGTACTAACCGTGCACGTGTGTTCCACTTCCCTCATAATCCCAGGCATTTGAACCCCTGCCAACTTCTTTATTCAGGGACCTGCCTTCTCCACACCCCCTTTGTAAACTTTGCATTTGTTTTGCTTTACAGTGATCATTGAAGTTCTCACTCCAGCTGGGAGGACAGCCAGGCACCTTCAAGAACAAGGGAATGATTGACAATATTAGGCAGAAAATTGTCTACCAGATGCTGCTCAAAAGGAGAGGTGGCAACCTTCCGACCCTCTTCTCAGTAAGTGAAATCGTCCCTTCTGTAACATGCCTCTGCCCCACTTGTCAACTGAGTGGGGAGCATAAGGTCACTTCTGTGTCTGGCTGTTGTGCAGTGAAATGCCACCCTGCAGACAAGGCTGTGCCTTCTGCGGGAAGGAGGTCCCAGTGTCAGCCATGCGTTGGAATGAAGCAGCAACATTCACCAGCCATTACACATTACTTTTTCAGTTACTGCTCTGAAACATTGACTAGGTCTCAATAATCTTAGTGGTATAGAAAGGAAAGGAGTTCTAGAGAATCCAACCTTCGATTTTGAGAGAATAAACATCAACCAGAGCTGCACTGATTTTTAAAAAAACCTTTCCTAGAGGTTTTGCTGTTGTGATTAGTACTTTCACATAATTTATGTTTATGTCTCTTAAAAGGTTTTGTTTCCCTCTCTTCAAAAAAGGTCAGCTCATTGGAGTTGTACCAATACAATGACTACAGTTCCCCTTTTTACAAATTAACTAGTCTAAAGAAAACAAAGACATGAACTTGAAAAAGGTAAGACTAACATTTTCTTACTTAATAACCTGACTAAACACAAAGGAAAAAAGAACAACAGAGAGAGAAAACACTTTTTCTTAACAAAAGCAGTGCAGAAAACAAACCCAACCAGTCTATACTGAGGGCAGAAACACAGGACACATAGGCCTCTGTAAGGCAAATGTTTGAGCACATAATAGAAATAACTATATATACATAGTTGGATTTTTTTTCACAAAGAAAAAATTTGGGGGGAATTTTGAAGTTGTTTGTGCTCATTCATGTGTGGCAACAGCCATGTGTGTGAATAATGACCCCTGAAATGACACCAAAATTAAAGGAAGGATATAGGAATCTAAAGATAATAATTGAATGCTATTTAAAACAAGTGTATTCAATAGTCATCTTAATTCAGATGGAACTTCTCATGCAACTTAAATATATACTAAGAAAGCTGCAAGATTGGCATGTCAGCTTCCTCCTTCTCAGTGAAGTGTCGAAGAACTCAGCTTGCCTCTGAAAGTCAAAACTGAACTTGCAGAGGTAGCAATTACAAAGAAAATAACTAGCTGTTCCTTTCAAAATGAACAAATGAGACACTCAGAAAAACATAAATATTACAGGACCACATAAAACTACTTTCAGACACAGTTTTTATATGGAAACCCCATTGTAAAGCTTGTGCAACTGAGAAAAAAAAAGACTACATAGCTGTCAATCAACGCCAGCAATAAAAATATTTACAACAGTAAATTAAGCAGTGGGTACAATTTTATTTTGATCATCTTGCTACCTATCATAAGATAATACAGTTTTATTTGCATAAATTCTTTATCTTGGAGACAAACACTCTGCTTTTGAAAGGGCACTCCACATTTTTGGGCTTGTGTACCACACTGACATCAACCCTACAGGCTGTTTCAGTAAACACAGTGACCAAAATTTAAGGGAAACACAGATAGCCACATAACTTGAGGATCACCCAAACCTTCATTAATGAGCTGCAATCCTGGTCACTAGCATGAGAGATAGGAGACTTTTTCTTTGTTCCTATTTTCTAGTGAGTACAGAGCATTCATTAAAGCTAATTTTTGGTGCTGTGGGAGTTTTTTTGCTTGGTTGGGTTTTGGTTGCCTTGGGGTTGGCTTGTTTTTTCAGGGAAGCTTCCTGACAGAAATTCTTTTGGAGATTCTCCTTCCAGTCCACTCCTTAGCAGTTTCCCGGAAAATGGACAGTTTTGATGGCCAGTTTCCCCCTAAAAGTCTGAATGAGACTGCTCCCGCTTTACTCTTCCGTCCTCTTTCGAGAGAGCTGCCCCGTTCTCCACGTGGAAACGCGGCTGACCTCTTCCTTCCTCTCCCTCTCTGCTCTGCTCCATTAACAAAACCCCCGCATAAATAAACAAACAATCCACACGCACATCGAGCTGGAAAGGCACAAATAACGCGGACTCGCTAGGAAGAGGGCTGTGCCCCCAAGACCATGCCCCTCGCTGTCACCCCGCCGGTCTCCGCACATGCCGTCGCAGCGCTGCCCGTGGGCGCTGCTCCCGCGGCCCTGCTGCGCATCCCCGCTCCATACTCCTGCTCCATGCTCCCGCGGCCCCGCTCCATGCGCCCGCACCCCTGCTCCATGCTCCCGCTCCATGCTCCTGCACCGCTGCCCCATGCGCCCGTGGCCCCGCTCCATGCTCCCGCTCCATGCACCCGCATCCGCGCTGCATGCTCCCGCGGGACCGTTCTATGCTCCCTCGGCCGCGCTCCATGCTCCCTCGGCCCCGCTCCATGCTCCCTCGGCCGCGCTCCATGCTCCCTCGGCCCCGCTCCATGCTCCCTCGGCCCCGCTCCATGCTCCCGCCCGCGATCCTGTTCGGCTTTTGCCTCAGATTCCCACCGCCGCCGGCAGAGCTCGGCGTGTAAACATGTGCGGTCTGTCGGGGGGGCCCTGCCCGGCCGCGGGGCGGGGGCGGCGGCGCCCGGGACACCCCGGGCACCGCCCGGGCGCTAGGAAGAGGAGGGGACAGCGCTGGCCCCGGCGGGGAGCTCGGTAGAGGGGGGGGGGAGCGGTCCCGCCGCCCGCAGTGCTGCGCGTTTCCTGCGCGGGGATGGGGGCGGCGCTGCTCCATCCCCGGCGCTGCTGCTCCGTCCCCGGCTATCCTGCTCCGTCCCCGGCGCTCCTGCTCCATCCCCGGCTCTCCTGCTCCAGCCGCGCCCCTTGAACCCCTCTCTGTGCCCCTGTGAGGCTCAGGCTCTGCAGTAATCGCCGCCACAGCTGGTTATAAATAAACATCGTAAAGCTCCCGCCGCTGACATAGGATGGTGTGTAAGACTTGAGTCTTCCTTAAAAAAAATACCCAATAAAACCATTATAACCTTCCTCCCCGAGGGGAGAGGGGGAAAAAAAGTTTAAAAACTGCATGCAACAGCTGAGAAGTCGGCGAACACACAAAATGACCCAAACGTGGCGCTGTCACAACTCATGACTATTGAGCTAAAATTGATTACCAGGGACCCTGTGACGTGAATGCGGTTGATACAACTTGTACTGGAGCATTTACCTGCTTTACAGGCACCATACAAATGTAAGCCTGTACTATTAAACACAGTGGTATTTGGACACAATACGCATAATATAAAATGCAGTCAAGGTTGCAGATAATGGCTGTGCAAATGCAATTGAACTGCAGCACACACCTCCCCCCCGCCTCCCCCTCGGGAAACAGGAAAAGGTCTTAAATTCCACATACTAAATCTCACTTATTTCTCTTCCTGGTGGTTAGGGCTTTGGTTTTGTTTTCAGACGGAAGATGTAAAATAAAAACCTGCATTTTGAAGTGGCAGTTTTCTTTTGATTACCTCTTCAAGTGTAATGTTTTGGCTTGAATGTATGAGTCTGTTTAATTACTTTTTGGTTGCTGAATGGTTGGGTTTTGTGTAGAAATGCTTGAGCTGTTCTGCTGGCTTCTTTGGTAGAGGTGTGTTGTGTTTTAATACATGATTTATGTAACCAAAAAGAAAACCTTGTGGGTACTGACAGTGTTACTAAATACAAAGGGTTCTTTTCCACTGTTTATGAAATAAACTTATTTGTGTATATATATTTTTTAATATGACTGAACTGCTATGCCAGCCTTTGTTGTGGGAGGAACAGAGAAGCAGGGAAGAGCAGAGCACAGAAAGAAGCCAACACGAATCTTCTAGGAGGCTTTCCCTCCATTGGTGTTAAAGATACTTGGTCAAAGGATGCTAACACAATGTACAAGTTTGGTGAAGATGGCAAGATAAAGAGTATCCCTTGAGCTGGAGTTTAATGAAGTATCTACTGCCTTGGCTGAGTTAGTAATTTGGAGCAGTCACTTGGATAAAGGCAGTGTCAAAGTGGAAAACAAAGGCAGAGTGAAGCAGCTCAGGAAAGCACAACATAGCGAAGGAGGAGCAGGAGTGGCAGAGGATGGCTCTATACACAGAGAAAGATCAGATGAGTGGAGGGGAAAGGGGATCGAGTACCAGGAATAGGAGAGTAGTGCCAGGGCAGCAAATGATAGCAGAGATGCTGATGAAACCAAGAATTTTGTTCCTAATATTTATTTCCTCGCAATTTTCCCTTGAACGCAACTCTTCTTCCTGAGCAGTTTGCTGAGACAGAGGACTAAGTGATCAAACTGACATTACACCCTTGTGAAAGAGGCTTGGGATAATTACTTAAGACACAGGTAAGTGTTCTGAAGACAGCTGATACAGCTGTTGTTAAAAGTTTGGATCGTTTTCTTTCTGTGTCTCTATTTCTGTGGTCACATTGCTCCTTGTGTTGCTGAAAAGTTCTGCCCAACAGACTTAAGAGACTTGGGACCTAGATTACCATTTTCCTACAGTAGCACGAAGTTCTTAGAGAATAACAGGCACTCATTTTAGAGAATTAACCTCTTCTGCCACAGAACATTGGGTGAGCAGCCTGTCACATGAATTATTGAGTGTTTTAATTTTAATAACTCAAGTGTAGCATAGTTCTTTCAAAAAGGAGATTAGTTAACCGACACCATCTAACCCTACTAGTTATATGCAAGTAGATTACAGACAATGATACTCAGTTTGCACACGCATTTTGCAAACGTACTCCTCGGCTGTACTCTTTATTTTGCGAATTGCAGACATTGAGATGAAGGGTCTATAATTTTCTAGCTTGCCTTTCTCTAGGAACACTGGTGCTGCACTGGCACGCATCCACTTTGCTGTGACTTCATTTGAATACAGCAAATTCTTTATTATGATGAACAAAGGGTTGCTCTCTGGTCTGCTTTGAATCTCAGCCTGCTCATGGAGATTACTGGGTTTTGAGCAATGCCAAGTCACTAAATATCTCTGCTTCACTGATCTCAAAGACATATTTGACAATGGATTTAGTAGTCATTTTCATGCATGTTCTTGCCTTTGAATGGATAATACCTTAGTAGTTTTGCTCCCCATTGCTGTTTGATTCTCCATTTCATTCAAACGGGTTTAGATTCAAAACTTCTCTTTACTCATATGTTGCTACTTTGAGATACATAAACACATTTTTTAGTGGTTTTAACCCTTGAATACAACTTTCCTTCATGTCTTTGCTTTTATTTGCAATTTTGAGTTTATTGTCATTCATATTAGTAAGAAATACCATGTGGCTAAACACTGATGTTTATTGAATTACTCTGTCAATGTATTGGACATAATCTTATGTAATAAAGCAGAATTCTGAAATTAGGAGTTTTAAATTTTCTCCAAGAATGGTGGTCAGCATTTTTCTCGTTCATGAAAATTTCTTAAGACAAGGACTATTATTTTATCTTGATGTATGAGACAGAAAATGAGAAAACCTTCAAAAATACTGGGTTAATTTTTCCAGAAGCAAACAGATCCAAAAAGCCTTGTGTTGCTGCCATGTCAAGCTGTGGACTTCTTTTTTAGTTGCTCCAGGAGAGCAGCAATTTATCTCCAAAGGTGGGATTGGTTTCAGAAAATGGATGAGCACAGTGAATTCCTACTTAAAGAAAGTTACTAAACCGACTTTCTCATAAGAGTAAAAGCAAAAGTGTTCAGAGCTCTCAGTTTACAGAAAATTCAGATCCCCTAAGTAAGAGAAATATTAAGCAATGCTAAAAACCCCCAAAATAGCCCTTGATGGTAGTTTCTGTACTGTGAAGTTGCTCCCAGTTCAGGATTTGGCTGTTGCACTACCAATCCACGTGCAGCAAAGGATATAATTTATTCATAGTATTTCAGAAGCTTCTTCTGTGCAAATCTTGGAAGATTTGTCTTACTCAGTATTTTTACCTGACTTCCAAAGGCTTATACTGTCCTTTGAGGTACAAATTTCCAGTGATGAATCCAGTGGATCGGCCAGGGCCTTTGCTTCTGTACATAACACACTCTTACGTCAGCAGCATAAAACCAAAGGAGGTGGCATAAAAACCTTCCAAGAAAGCTGTATCAATGTTGTGCTACGCTGACAGCAATAAACCACCAAGAACGTGTTCAAGGGTAGCAGCCTGCCTGGGAGAATTGCTGTCGCTTCTCTCTCACTCCGAGTGCCAGATCAGCCCGAGCTGAGCCACTGATCACTTTCACCTGCTCTTCATGGTGTTGGGCAGGAAAGACGCTGTGACTTTGGGCTATTAAATCTAGGGCAAGGGTTCACCAGAGGCACTGTTTGAATTGTCACCCAGCAATGTGAGGTCACCCTGCATCATTAATTGTCCAGGGATGTAGCAAATCTTGCTCAGTCGGATTTGTATTGCTAAAAAGTGTTAAAAACCTGGCTTTTGTTTTTTTACTCAAATACACATTTTTCTGGAGTGTGACCCTGGAGTTTGCTACTCAGGTAGCCACTTTCAGCTCTTCTTGCCTGACCTGGGCCTTCCACATATTTGTTTTGTGCTGTCCTCTACAGGGATCACATCACCTTTTAGATTTCCATACCTTCCAGCACAAGTCACACTGTAGCTGAGACATCTTTCAAATATCAGCATCCCAGGTACTAAAATACAGACCTCTAATCCCTGAGTTCTAATTATGCTCCAACCACCTTGATTCCAGTGCACTGATCTGGCCTCAAGATGCAAGTAATGGCAAGAGATATTACTATTTTAGTGTGTTTCTTCCCTCCAAGCATAATTATAAGCCACAAGTTTTGCGTGTACATATGTACCAACAGAGGCTGGGGCTGTTCAAGTTTTTTCTGTTGATCGAACATGAATTTCATTCACAGTTCCAGTCACGGAAGCAGCTTCCAATGCATGCACAGAACATTTGCTTGATAATGAAGAATTGTAACACCTGCCCATGAAACTTTGTAGTACTGGATGAAGCCAGAAGGACTGTTATTGCATCTGCCCAAAATTCCCACTGCTGGAAAGAGCAGGATGATTGAATAAAAGGCAAAATTTTCCAGTTTGCCTGTCAGCAATTATAAGGAACAGGAGATAATGAGGAATAAACTAAAGGCATTAATTTCAGGCCAGAGCAAAAAAAAAACCCCAACAGTGCATGCTTCATCACAGGCCTAATACTGTATAATGATTGATGATGCTGTAATCAGAGCCCACATAGAGAGAAACAGGCTGTAAATTAAATGGTGGCATGTTTCACAAATGGCTTGGAATTGTAATGCAATGATCAAGAATTTACAGAGTAAGACTTTATGCCTCTTTTTAACAAGCTGCAGTGCTTCTAACAGAAATAATTAGGGTTCTGACAATGCATTTGTTTGAATGAAGGATTGAGTTTGACCATAAAAAATAGCTTGTAATCTGCATGTCACATGCAGCTTTCTACTGACACACAGCCTTATAGTCTAGTGCACCAGCATTCACAGCAAATTAGTCTCAGCTTTACTGTATTCTTTAACCACAGCAAGTGGTACCTGGAGAAGAAATAAAGTTCTTTTACTATGTCACTGTCACTCAGGTAGCTCTTAAAACTGAAAAATCATAGAATGATTCAGTGATAGTTTTAAAATAAATGTCTCACTATGGTTTGAACTTTCTTTTTTAGACTTAGTAGTAAGGAAAAAGTAGGAGGAGAAGGAGGAGGAATCAATTTCTTTTTCTCTTTTGAAAACCCAAGTTTGGCAAGCCAATGGCTTCTTCGAGCAATTCACTGCAATTCCTTCCTGGAAACCGTCCTCCTCTCTAGAAGGAAAGCACTCTTCTTAGCTTTCCACAGAAGTGGAAAAGTGCTTATTGAAAGCAAATTACAGCATTCATTTGAAGAAATTAATAGAATTATGGTTAGTACACTGGACTCACATAAGCAAACATGCATGAGAGTCCATGTCAACTTGGGCTAAACAAAACATGTGCTATATTCAGCACTTGGGCAGATCAGCCATGCAGCACACATAATGTCTCTGACACCTCTAGGAAACATGGGGTCCATTGCAGCCT
This sequence comes from Hafferia zeledoni, assembly GCA_035583235.1. NCBI lineage: Eukaryota > Metazoa > Chordata > Aves > Passeriformes > Thamnophilidae > Hafferia > Hafferia zeledoni. The sequence continues at coordinate 123,008,311 of JAWWEV010000083.1, forward strand.
TCCAGAAAATTTGAGATGTTCATGAAGTTTTGAATTACCTTGCCTGTGTTCCACATAGCATGTGTACATGTTTTACATGGGAAATCCCACTGGCAGCAGCCCTAATTCTTTCTAATGTTAGGTGTCACACTGCAGCTGACTTCTTTCTTGAGGCAGTCTAAGATGCAGTGCAACTGCCACTTCTCAGAGGCTCTGAATACAGTTTTTCACCAGCTCATGAGAAAACGGGACAATGTTATTATCCATCTCTTAAGCAACTAATAAATAGAAAGGAATCTTCCTTTCTGTGATGGCTTAGGTGATCATAGAATCTATCAAAACACTATTTCTGAGTTACTTAACCATTTGGTGGACCAGCCTAATAGTTTGATTCAGAGGAAGGTAATTCTGGCAATGACTACTTCTGGGCATTCAGTCTGAGTCTGCTCAAGCTGGGACAGTCCTGACCAGTGGCATCCATCTTAGTGAGAAATTTATAAGCCTTGTTAATACCTTCTTTTGTCATTCCATTTTAGTAATGATTTGTAACAAATTCCTAGCTCTTAAATACCTTACAGAATTCTTGTCCACTTTTGGACAAAAACCCCCAATCCTTTTAATATTTAATTCAAGGAAGTACCTACTGTGCTTTTGACTGACCATGAGTATTTAATGCTCTTGTGATGGTTTTAGGGCTAGAGACAATTTTGAGGGATGTTGAGCCAACACTTTTCACACACACTCAGTTTATTTACACTGCAGCTTGTTTTGTGCATTGCCTACAAAATTATGCTTCATAGAAGAAAAGCCTGGCAACACGAGGGAAATTGTTGTAAACAACCAGAGTGAACACTCCAGTCCATGTACAATAGACATGCTAGAACTCAAAACAGCACCAGAGGGAAAAAAACCCCCACCCCTAACAAACAGTAAGAACATTGTTTGTTTTTAAGAAATACTGAGCTTTGTTTTCAGTTTCTAGATTAAGCCCAATTGCCAAAAAAGCCTTTGTGACCATCTAAACCAAACTCAAGTTGGGAAGCACAGCCAATAATTATTTCAATTAAGAATGTACCCTCAAAAACCCAAGGGGGGAAATGCAAGAAGTGAACAGTTTTTCAAAAATACGAGCCTCATCCTCTGCCTGTCCTTTGTCTCTTTTTTTCCCAGGTGTAGGAATTGCGGCTTGAATGAACAGCAATAGAAACTGACTGAGGAAAACCGAGTTTCAAAACAGAGGTTTTGGCAGCAGTCCCCCTCCCCCTCTTTTTGAGATCCTTAGCACATGCTGAAGTTTTCCTCTTAACACTTGCCAGGGCTGTTGAATGCTGAAGTCAACGTTTTGAACTTAAAACCTCCCAGAACTCTGAGACATCTGTATAGAGGGTGCTGCATATCTGCCAGAACCCAAGACTAAAATTTTAATCATAGATTCAGCTTTGCAATCTTAGAAATGAACATTATCTTGACTATGTTCATACTATGTTCTGTCTCCCATGGTTTTCTCTTTCCTCCTGGCTCTTCCACCCCATCAAACACAAACAATAGCTTTTCTTGTACTCTCTAGTACCCACTGTCTTCCTGTTAGGAACAGAACACTTGGCAACCTCCTTGGATGGCCATGCTGGTCCAAAATTGTCTCTGGGACACATGCTTTCTTTTGTGGTCACTGGAGTGAGGGGTACATCCCTTGAAGCACAAATATTGCTCACAATAAGATGGGCAGGACCAGAAGCCGTTCACCAGTGGCTGTTCCTACAAGCAGATGCATGTTGTATAAATGGTAAGTATGCTGAATCTGCCCAAGGCCATGGATTCTGGGGATTGCCTCTCTTCTCACCCTTTTGTTACTGAATCTGTTCATCAGATACATGAGTTACAGAATTATTGTCAACTTAAACTATCCTCTCTGGCTATGAAGAAGTTCAGCAGTAGCAAGAACCCCTTGTGATGTGATAGTATTCTCGTTCTTTTTCCTTTGTTGCAAATGTACTTTAAGAGGAACAAGTGAATTAACTTCATCATGAATTAACTACAGTTCAAGTGGCACTGTTTGACTTGCCTGGTTTTCAGTGCTGCAGCTTTATTCTTCCTGCAGTATGAAAACTGCTTATACATCACTGGAGACAAGTCCCTCAAGATGCAGTTTCTATTTTTATTTCTGAAACACTAGAGGGAAATCTGGACTTCACTGGAATCAGTGAGAGGTATCCTGGCCTGACCAGATCTTAATCTCAAACAAGTTCAAGCACTCTTCTAAATCAATTCTAAATGCAGCCTAAAGTGTTACACAGCACTTTACATTTCTTAGCATACTATATTGGAGATGACACATACATTAAAGCATTCAATTCATGTAGATTTGCCAAGAGGGCAATGGTTGCACAAATAGAGATGTTTTTATCTGAAAGGACATGTGCTCCCCATACGGATGCAGTCATGGTTGCTTAGTCTCTGAATGAGTTCATACTTGCACTTGTCCAGAAGAGAACATGTGCTAAGTATTTCTTCAGGCTAATTTTTTCATACTACAAATAGTAGTTGTCATCATCTGAACCAACACACAGGTTTCAAGACACAAGCTGTCAGAACAAACTGGAATGGTTTGTGTCTGTGAAAGATGACTGCCAGGAAGTACCTGTGTATTCTAGGCTGGGCTGGCACACCTTAATATTGTCCTCTGTGTTCCTTACTGACTCTGACCTCAAGCAGTTGGTTCTCAGTCCATTACCTGTTTGAGACTCCTTTCACAGAATCATAGAATCATAGGATCAGTTGGGTTGGAAAAGACCTCCGAGATCATCAAGTCCAACCTTTAATCCAACCCGACTTTGATTACTAGATCATGGCACTAAGTGCCACGTCCAGTCTCACCTTAAAAACCCCCAGGGTCAGAGAATCCACCACCTCCCTGGGCAGGACATTCCAGTGCCTGACCACTCTCTCTGTAAAGAACTTCTTCCTGATACCCAACCTAAAGCTCCTCTGGCAGAGCTTAAGCCCATGCCCTCTTGTCTGACTGCTGGTTGCCTGAGAGAAGAGACCAATCCCCACCTGGCTATAACCTCCTTTCAGGTAGTTGTAGAGAGTGATAAGATCTCCCCTGAGCCTCCTCTTCTTCAGGCTGAACAACCCCAGGTCCCTCAGCCTTTCCTCATAGGACTTGTGCTCAAGTCCTTTCACCAGCCTTGTTGCTCTTCTCTGGACCCGCTCCAGCACCTCAATATCTTTCCTGAACTGAGGGGCCCAGAACTGAACACAATACTCAATACACAATACCCCAGGTCCCTTTCTGCCTGGCTGCTCTCCAGCCACTCTGTGCCCAGCCTGTAGTGCTGCATGGGGTTGTTGTTGTGGCCAAAGTGCAGGACCCAGCGCTTGGCCTTGTTAAACCTCATCCCATTGGAATCAGCCCATCTCTCTGCAGAGCCCTCCTTCCTTCCAGTAGGTTGACACTCCCTCCCAACTTGGTGTCATCTGCAAACTTGCTAATTATGGACTCAATCCCCTCATCTAAATCGTCAATAAAGATGTTAAACAGGACTGGACGCAACACAGACCCCTGGGGAACACCACTGGTGACCGGCCGCCAGCTGGACACAGCCCTGTTCACCAGCACTCTCTGGGTCCTGCTGTCCTGCCAGCTCCTAACGCAGCACAGAGTGCCCCTGTCCAAGCTGTGGGCTGCAGCTTTTCCAGGAGTATGTTATGGGAGACAGTGTCAAAGGCTTTGCTGAAGTCCAGGTAGACACATCCACAGCCTTTCCCTCATCCACCAGGCAAGTCACCTGGTCATAAAGGGAAATCAGGTTGGTCAGACAGGATCTGCCCCTCCTAAACCCATGCTGGCTGGGTCTAATCCCTTGTCTATCCTGTAGGTGCTCTGATTGCACTCAAGATGATCTGCTCCATAACATTGCCAGGCACTGACGTCAGGCTGACAAGTCTGTACTTTCCCAGGTCATCTTTCTAGCCTTTTTTGTGGATCGGCATGCATTCGCCCACTTCCAATCATCTGGGACCTCCCCAGTGAGCCAGGACTGTTGGTAAATGATGGAGAGCAGCTTGGTGAGCTTTTCCACCAGCTTCCTCATCACCCTCGGATAGATCCATCTGGTCCCATAGACTTGTGAGGATCCAGGTGGCTCAGCAGGTCTAAATGTTACCTCCTGGATTACAGAGGGGCTAGTCAGTTTCTTATCTCCATCTACAAGCTCCAGAAGCCAGTTATCCTCAGGACAACCTGTCTTATTGTTGAAAACTGAGGTAAAAGAAAGTGTTAAATACCTCAGCCTTTTCCCCATCCGTGCTATGTTCCCCCCATATCCAACAAAGAATGGAAGTTTTCTTTGCCTCTCCTCTTCCATGTAGATATGCAGATCTTGACTAGTTTGGTCAATAAACTCTTTAGAAGGAACTGTTTCAGAAGTATCTATTGTAGGTCTAATATGCTTTTTAGCACCACAACACACACAGGGATTCCTGTTTTCTGCCTGAACTGGCAGTTCTCTGTTCTTGTCTATCAGTCTTTCCACAAAGGCCGCACAAAAATTCCAGTTGTGTGAGCTATATGAAGGGTCAACCTCATTTATGTAATAACCAACTGAGAAGCAGTGCTAAAGTATCGTGCCAGCTAGAGTGGTACAAAGATCATGTCACTGCAGTTCTGGGCTTTTGAAACAAATCTGTCAGACACATTTGCTATCAAGTGATGTCAAGCCACTCGTTAGCTTCAATGCTTTCTAGTTCAATATAATGCTATGCTTCATGAATAGAGGGTGAACTGTGATTTTTTGACCGAATATCTACCCAATTAAAAGTAAATTGTCAGTCACACTTCACAGGGAATAATTCTATTTTAAACACCAGGTGTCACTGTAGCATACTCCTGGTTCCATAACGAGCTCCCATTAGGTAGAAGCGTTACTTTTAAGCGATGTCAAAGATCAGTGGAGAACAAAGATGCTCGCACTTTCTATTCCCGAGTGTTGGCATGCAGATACGTGATTAGCCAGAACTTGGGCAAACTGTTCAGTATTTAAACCAGCCAAATTTATAGTTCTGCATGGTTGGCCTAAAACCTGAAGCTAGCCATTGTGATTTTATGCCTGATAGCAACTCTTCAGAATGATGAACTGAAAAAAAATAAAGGTATCTGTGATACAGTTCTCCTGACAATAATGCATGCATTTTTCAGAAAAACAGCCTGTACTGGGTAATACTGAGGAGTTGCTTAATAAAAATTTTATATTAAATTACATATTTTGCAGTTTCTTGGTCCATGAACAAATGTTCCATAAAAAGTAATCTTCATTTACACTTATGAGATCCAGAATGATTTTTCACATGAAATATTCTTTATTTTTACAAATTCCCTGTTTGACCTTTAACTTTGTACCTTTGCATATTAAAATATACTTTAAGAGCCATCACTGTGACAGTGAACAGATACTATTTACCTGTCTAATTTTTTCAGCCTCTCAGCCCAGCAAAACTAATCCCTGTCTGCACTGTGAATATTCCAGGAACCTGTTAATCAGTAACAATTTAGTACCAAAGGGGTAAAGCTGGTCTTTTCTTATATGCAATTGAAGACAATGAAGAGGAAGGTGCAAGATATGGAGAATGCAAGTCCCAGCAGACCAGGGACTATTTCAGCCTCATGCTCTAGTGTACAGCAGCTTTCTTCCAGTGGCACACTTACAAGATGACATTTCTTTGTGTTAGATTTACATGCAGAATCTGTGTTACATATTCAGCTGTGGTACTAAGTCAGCTGCCTCTGAAACACTTCAGGATGCTTTTAAAGTATTTCTACATAAATTAGAGTCTGGCTATTGACAGAGCAGTGCAGCAAATGGCTGGGGAACATTACCTAGAGAGTTTCTTTAGCAAAGAAAAAGGAATCAAATGCCATGGCAATTTCATAAGGTAATCCAAAAGGCTGGTAACTGCAACCCTTTAAAAATGCTGCAAGCTGCACAACTTTCAAAAGCTCAAACCCAATACTCTTACCTGCATTAGAGTGCATAGTGCCACTATGTTCATGTGAGCTCCTGCTTTAGTCTGGAGACAACTTAAAATTGGTGCTGTTGTGTGCATGTTTGAGTCTTGACTGGATTGTGGCTTTGTGAAGAGTAAGGTGCTCCATAGTACAAAGAGGACTTAATATTTCTCGTCAAATAATGAAATCAGCACAAAATGCCCAGAACAAACAAAATTCTATCAAATAATGCAGATTGTAAGACCTGCAGGAGAAGTGACTACAAGGACTGAATAAAAATACTTGTTAAGAAAACAACAAAAAGAGGCACAGCAAAACCAAACAAACACTAAACAAAAGACAAAGCTTATTTATTGTTGTTTATTCTGTTTGGCTATTGAATTTATATAAAGATTTCAATCCAATGAATTTTGCCAGGATTTTTGAAATTAACTAATTTCATTGCAATGTAACATGTTTCCCATTTGACATCATTTACATCGATTGCCAATAAATTCAAAAGTTATTTGCAAATACATTAACCAGAGAAAACAGCAGAGCCTCTTAAAAGCTTTCAGAGAATACAGTACAGAATGTTATGATTTTTTTCCTGCATATAAACAATAGGATACTACCGTACATAAATAAAACCTGTGTTTTATATTATTGACCTAGGTTCTTACTTTTAGACAACTGCCTCATATGTTCATGTAGCATTTTTCCCCATGAAGTATTTACATAAAACTTATCTACATTTACAGTAAATAATCATAATTGCCTACTGTGCTTTCAGCAGCCAAAAGCTGAATTGGCTAGAAACATCTGACGAAGATTCTTGAAATAAAGGTATGACTAAATTACATCAACTTGTGTATACTATTACAAAACATCGAAAGGAATTTGATGGTGTTTGTTAATTTACAAAATGCAACTTACTGTTGGATCTGAACTGCTCTTAACAGTAGGATAAGCCCTGCAATTACAGTCAAGCTACAATTTATGGAACATACATTCTGCAAAACTACATTTCAGAGTGTGCAGTGGTTTTGATAAAACTGTATTGATTTCAAGCAGGTAGCAAGCCAAGTAAGCCTTCATGTAGCAAACAAGCCTTAGCTAGTGCCATCTCGGAAGTTGCATGCATTGACTCCAGGTTTATACAGCATAGTCATTTAATCACTAAAGTGCTCTCACTGCCTACAGATCTGAACTTCACAGTATATTTAACTGTATTCACTCTAAGATAGCCAAAGACAGTTCTAATCCTCTTTTCACAAGCTCATAGTGGTTTCAGGATGTTTTGCAGTTCTGTGTCAGTGACCAGAGGCTCAAATGGTTGTCCAGAAAACACATTTTGTTGCTAGAACTTTATGTAAGAGAACATTGCACAGAAGTATTCCAGTAATACATATTTTTTTCCATTATAAAACAATGGACAAAGTAAATGAAAGTGTTTGTAATTACAAATACTTATCTACTATGTTCTAAGTATGCAATGTTCCATATGTAAAGCAATTTTATGCTGGAGCTCTTATAGCACCCAATTTTAAATGACTCTTACAGAGGCATTATTTAATATTTAGCTATTAAACATAATTATCCATATGCCAGACTATTCTTTGTTTTTCTTATAGAAGTCATATCAATTCACTAATATAACAGAAACATATTTCACTGAAAACACAAACAAAAATACCTAGCACCAGACCAAACTTCTTCTAAACTCTCTCTTAGGGCCCAATCCTGCACCTTTGGCTTATGCAAATAATTCCATTTAAATTAAGAATCCAGTTAGGGCTCATTTTTTGTTTATTTTGGGTTTTTTTTTTGCTACCCCCCCTTTCCCCTCCAATCTGTGCAAGTCCAGACCTACACATTAGTGCATCTGCATTTGTCCACGTTGGATTTATGATTGAATAAAAACATGTATTTAGAATCTATTTATTCATTTCAATTCTTTTGATATGGAGGCTTGATAAAAGATAATCCAACTGCATAATAGTTGCCCCTGCCTCTCTAGGTATAGGGATTACTGAGAGGAATAAACAGTTCCATCCATCTCCTGTGAGATGCCCTTTAATTATAATCTCTTTTACTGTAAAAATCTTTCTAAACAGGTGGTCTGTGAGATGGGTGAAATACATATGAAAGTTAGCTATTGTTCCTTTACCTCTCTCTTCCTACCTGCTGCAGTGGGATGTACCTGTCTTGTCCTGACAGTGCATGCTCTTTTCTGGGTCTGCAGGTGGGCTCTCGGCACACTTTCCTGAAGAGAAGCAGCTCACATCCCCTTTCTTAAGTTAAAGAGGTCAGAACTGTGAAGCCAAGGGCCATTCCTAAGTAGTCACTGCCACACAGACAAGATAGGCCCTGCTGGAAATCAGGAAGGTAGTACGTGCAGAAACTCAGGAGCCACCAGAGTGATCCAGATGCTCATTCAAAGACTTGTCTGCTGGCAGATGTTCTGAGGAGACTTGTTATGTGACTGTTCCCAAAACAGTCTTAGATATAAAGACCAAATTCCAGTATCTTCAGACATGTGAAAAAGAAGATTCTTATGCTCTTAGGTGTTTTTTTAATAATAGGTTTAACCATTGTGACAATTCACATCTTACATGTATCTTTGAATGTCAGGTGAGTACTTGCAAACTACAGAACTTCTTGCCTTGAAAGAAAGTGAAGACCTCCACAGATATCCTCCAGACAAAATGCTATTTCCCCAAAACATCTGACTTACTCCAGGCTCTTAAATCTCATGGGTGCATTAAAAAGATCCCATTCAGAACTGTTATGAGATGCAGTTGTCATACTTCACTAAGGATGAAAGAGATACTCAGATGGTGACAGTTGAAAATGATAAGAAAGAGCAATTCCATAAATGAGAGGGTAATCCAAATCCAACCTCTGCTGGAAGTTAAAATATGACAGTCTCTTTGTAGACATTAAGAATTCAAAACATCAGTGCTGTCTTTTTTAAGTAATAAGATTTGTAAGGTTTAAAACCCCCTTCCCAGTATTACAAGATTAAAAGGATAAGAGTGGTTACATTGTCTTGCAGTGAACAGGAGGCATTCTGAAATCGCAAAGGAAGCATTTTGAGGTGATATTTACATACTTTATAAATAATCTAAGCTGATTGTTGCATTATCATAAACTATAAGAAACAACACAGTTGTTTTCTAAACTAAACAAACCCCCATTTTATATTTTCCGTACAAACATATGCTAGTTAAAATTAGCCAATGAATTTGCAGAGACAAAACCCTTGTCAGATTGTGCTATTAGAACAATAAATAAACATCACAAAATGAAAGCCAACATTTAGGAATGTGCATGGCAAGACAGCACCACATACTGTAGTCAGGCTGCTGTGCAATAACAATGAGCATGTTTACCTTCACAGAGACATCTGTATTTTTAGGCACTTTGCTGTCATGTTTTTAGTGACATGGCCAGTTTAAAACTGAAGACCTCCAAAAGCAAAAACCTTGGAGCTTGAAAAAACAGAACTGTAATATTTATATTATCTACAGACTGGGCACAGGCCAATGGGTATGTAATGCAAAGATAATCCAAGCATTTGCTATGGAAATTGGGGTGCCAGAGTTAGCTATGTGAGCAGGTCAGACCAATTAAAGCATTAGATGGTTCTAGTGATTCTGCTTACAACACCTATGCTGGATCATTTATAGTTAGCTTAAATATACCTACATTGTGCAGACACCTTTGCTGACCTTTGGATTGTATGTAAAGTAAGTTTTATCAATTAATCAGTGGAAACTTTGTATTACAAATAAGCTCTCATCTTTCTGCTGTCCAGAAGAAAAGGACAGTGTCTAGTGTATGTGATGTCCTAATGCACTCCTGGAAAATTACCACATAGGCAATTAATTTGTCTAATAATTTTTCTAAGCCTGGATCTTTCACACTGATCCAACCAAAAGGGGTTCTCTCTCCTTGAAGAAAGGGAAGTCTGTGTTTTTATCACTGTGATGCTCCATTTGTAGCATTTATCTTTACCATAAGCCCTTAACAAATCTTTGTTTGCAAAGCCTAGGCATACATACATACATATACAATCCTGAACATACGTTGCTAGCTAGCAAGGGATATATATTTTATACATATATATATTTTTTTTTTCTGAGGCTGAGATCTGCTCTGGCACTGTCTTCAGCCATGACCATTCCAGAAGAGATACTATGAATCAACTTCAGCACCAGGGTATGAAATCATACAAATAGTAATTATGTTCTGTGCACCCAGGAAGAGACTTGCCCTTCAAAGTCTTCAGCTCATCACCACATGAGCATCTGTCAGGCAGAGCATCTTTCTGCATTCTTCTGTTTTGCAGCAGAGTACACACACCAAGTTACTTGTGAAGCACATAACAGCCTTATTCAGGCATGTTCCAACCTAAGTAAATAACACTAATCTGAAATAACTCGTTATTTGCCTAACAGCAAAAGTCCCTCATTAGTGTGGCCTAAATTGAAATGTTTGTTGCAGAAACAGATTTCTTACAGTCACATTGCGAACAACTGTATATGCACAGTAGGAGACAAAAATGGCTGCTTTTGAACTCCCATGGCCCAATCTAAGCAGGTTGGTTACATGTGGTGATTCCACTCTTGTTGGGTGTGGGATGAACAAGAGACAGGGCAGCACTGTCAGCTTTTGTAGTCAGAGTAACACAGTCAACACAAAGTTCTGGGGAGCAGACAATACCAGAGAGAGCACTCCATGTCACAAATTTACACATCGGCGTTCAGAAAGCACATGGAAACCATTTATCCAGCATCTTATAAAAGCACCATTGAAAGGTTGAACAGAGAGCACCGTGTATACAGAATTGTGATCAAAACAGCAGACAGGAGCTTTTCAGAGAGCCATGGAGAAGCACACAGCCCAGAAGAATCCCTGCATGATGGATTCCCTGAAGGCACAATAGATGAACAAGGCAGCTGGTCATTCACCAGGTGCAACTTTGGGGATGGTCCAGCTCTGAGTGACTCATGAATACGAATCCCAACTACTCATCCCTCACTCCATGAACACTGCTACATATAGCAAACCTGCAATTTATTTTATTAGAAAGACTGAAGCAACTAATTGCTTACAGTGGACATGAACACCATCTCCCTGAATGTTCACTATTGAAAAACAGGTTCTTCAAAAGACGACTGACAATTCTTATTGCAAAGCGTAGTCGTCATAGCTACATCACTGGGCTTTTTAGAGGATGTTTGTGAGTGACTATTGCTATTGTAGGGCTAAATGAGGTCCAGTACATTAAGTGTGTCTCTATAAAGATGTTTCCAACCTAGACAAGTAAATGTTGGGGTTGTCCTTTTGTACTTTTGAGTGAAACACACACAGTATGGAAAAGAGTATGGAAGTACTAGCTACTTTGTAAAAAAGGCACTATAACTGATTTAACTGTGGCAATCAGGTACAGGTCTGTGCTACAGGTATCTGCAAACAATCTATTTCTCTCAGTGACTGAGAAAGTAATTCGACTCTCATAGTAGAAAGGGATGACTGGTTTATATATGGCATTAGCACTGGTTTAAGTATGTGGTAATAACAACTCCCATATGAGACACAGACTCATGGAAGAGATGTCTGAACTGCATTTCCTATTTCTACCAGTTCCCAGAGAAAAACAAAAAGACCTTTTCACTAGGGCACTTACACACACGTTGAAGTGTCTCTTGGCCTCACTGTGGCAATTTGATGTGAGATCTTATTATATAGTTGTACCAAAAAATAGAAACAATGAAATAGACCGTGAAGCTTCCCCAGAAAAGATCAACAGGTAATAAATACTGCATTATGTATGTTGACATTTTATTTAGGGATATGGTGAAAGAGGAAAATATAGTAATAAAGGTACAAGCAGAAGAGACTCCCTTTTGTTTACAGTAGGATTATTCTATCTGGGGATTACTGCTGAAAAATCTTTCTATTCAATGTATTAGTGAAAATGAAGCATTGGCAACATCCATAAAGGAACAGATCGTACTTCTGGGAATAGCGAACTAAAACAGAAGCTTGATTCTTTGTGAAGAAATGTAATTATTCACTTAAGAACCTTGGACTGAATTCTAAAATATTTTTCTGTAGTATTAGACTACATGATGGAGATTGTAGGGGAGTTATGAATTTCCCTGCACGTCCTTGTTCAGGAGGGTAATTTTTTGCAGTTCTCAAGTCCCATATGTGTTTGTGTCTCAAGGCTGAATGCAGGTACACACCCCAGGAGCAGCAATCCAAAATCTGAGCTGCCTCTCCATGAGGCTGAGGGTCTGGTTGACAATTAAAAGGTTGTGACCAGCCTCAAAGTCATTTAAACAGGAAGGAATGTGCCAGCACCACAGGACTGCAGACATCGTACCAGCTCCAAATGCAAGGCTGTATGATACAGATTAAAAACAGAAATCAAAGAAAGAAGAGAGTGGGGCAGATTTCATTGTGAAAAAGCAAAGTCTGGGGGATCTCAAGGTGCAGCTGTCAAAACAGAGGACAGAAAGGAAGGAAGGAACTGGCTCTTGTGTCCCTTCTTCCAAACCAACATTCTTGATCCTGCTGTGAAAGATTGACAGGATAGTCCCACCATTCTCTGACTTGTTGATCTTGATGGGGGCACTTCTAGAGTGATGTGTACTTTTCTTCTTTTGCACCTTAGAATTTTACAATCAAGAGTTCAGTATTATTCTTTTCTATCAACTAGCATTATCTCTATCTTTGAACTGGTCTTGAAATTGAAACTGGTGAACCTGGCAAACCTCATGTTCCTGCAGTTTCTCCAAAAGCAGTCATCCATGTAAAGGGACAACTACATCTTATGTAATTGTGAATTTCAGGAGTTGAGGTATGCCTGCCACTGAGCTGCAGGAGTCAGACTGAGGACTACATATATAACCTGGTACCCCTGAGCAAACACATAGCTAAAGACTTCAGAAATTCTCCAGACTTAGCACAACATATCTTCTAAAACATGGCGCATCTTATCTTTGGCCTTAAATAGAGTGAAGTAGAAGAAGAAAACAGTCAAAGGCGAGCTTCATGAATTCACATTCAAGGGAATAGAAAGAAAAACTTTTATAAAACGAAAATCTCCAGTAAGGAGGATCAAAGTCAGCATTAAAAAGCATTGCAGAGAAGTGGAAGCAAAGGGCTGTCAAAACATGGCAGCATGGTCAAGAACAAGAACAAGATGGATGCAGACTGGTTTGAACTGCTTCTCCTCCAAGGAAGAGAGTCACAGATCAAGTGTGCTGCACTGTGGCACAAGGTCAGGATCCACGATGCTTGAATCACCCTGTGGGCAGAGTTTGACTGCACACTTGCACAGCTCCCCAGAGCCGGATGTACAGGCGAATCCCATAAATCAGCACACTTCTTTCAGTTACAAAGTTATTTCTAATAAATCTGTGTAACCAGATCTATGTTTGCTCTTTCTAGTACCAAGTAATGTTGAGCACTGGCCAGGGATGTGAGAAGGACTCAGTGTGGTGTATCAAAACCCAGCATCAACTGAGCTGAAACTAAACCTGTTTTGCCTACTATGGAATAAGTCAACCTCAGTTTATGTGCCGTTTATTCTGAATTAAAAATAAAATGCTCTTCAACCACTGCCAGCTATTATTTGTATGTGAAAGGTACCAAGCTTGGACTGTAATTTATACTTGTGTCCAAATTACAAGTGTATGTTTATATACATGGGGATGTGTGTACACATGTACGCACACATCTCACACAATGGCAGTTCTCTACTGCTCGACTGTTCTTGTACCATTGTACTATACTTGAGGAAAAGAATGTACAAATCCAGTACCTACTTATTTCATCCAAGCACTGTACTTCATTTTTCATAGTAACAGTGTAACTTGGCATCTTTAAAAAGCCAGTGGCTTTTGAACTGCTTGTCAGAGGCCCAAGAAGGTCTTGGTTGCCCTCCTGCTTCTTTTAGCAGAACAAGGAGGACTAGTGGCTATCCCTGACTAAATTCCACTGTCTCTTCTGCCTCTTTTTGCCCTTTGGCTGTGTTCTTTTATAGAGACTAAATTATTTTGAGCTTAAAAACATAAAGGTGTGTTCCACATCCCTGCTCAAGGAGACAAAAAAGCCAATAAAACAACCGCAAAGCAATTGTTCATTGAAACAGGAGAGCGATTTTAAAGAAAACCAGAATAAGCCCAAAGAAAGAATGGGATTCCTCCTGTAACAAAAGCCAGTAAGTTAATCTACAAAAACTTTGAAGATCAAAAATACGTTGTAAAAAATAAAAATATTATCCACTCAACACAGTACATAATTTTTCCTATGTAACAAACTAGGTAAACATATTAAAATATTTTTAGTCTTACAAAAGGGCAAAATTCATAAAAAAGTGACTCAACACCATTAATGTTAGACTAAACATTATGCCAATGCATTCATTTGCACAACATTTTGCAACATGATAATTGACTGGGGTGTGTATAGTTAGGTATTTATGTTCATGTGAGGGAAACGGTGCAAGAACACTAAGGGTGACAGTTGCCATTTTAAAGTGGTAATTCACAAGTAATCAAAAGAACTCCCCTAAAAGTACCAGTACACATCTCAAATACTGCAGGTCACATTGTACAGCCCTTGACATTAAGAAAAAAAAAAAGAAAAAGCCAACAGAATTAATTCAAGTACATTTGGAGTAGGTCCCTTGTGAAGAACTGCTGTTTGCACTTCAGTTGCAATGAATGTGGACAGAGTTCCACAAAAGACACAGAAATAAGCGTGCCTTCCCCAGCCCTGCAAAGTAAGTCCGAGTTGAGGTACAATGATCAGTGATTTGCTCAACATCGTGGATGCGCAAACTTGAATGAAAAATGATGCTTAAAAAACACTTTGAATAAAATGACATAAAGTAATCTCTCCAAATGAGAAGTTAGCTTTGTGTAAAGGCTGTCTTTTTGGTATGTAATCCTATCGGAACACCAAGCATGGCACCCACTCCTTCTCAGATTCTGGTTGCCTCAGAGCTAGCAATAAAGAAACCTTTACGTTGTCGGGGTCATCCTTCTTACATGACGTACCCTTTGCCATAAGCCTCGATCCACCACCCAGGATAACCTAGCAGGTGTCACACCCTGGCTGAAACACACATTGCCTCTTCGCAGCTTGTGTTCTATACTTAGCTTTGTTAAACGAGAAGCACTTCCCTCTCCATGTTTCACTTGTTCCTTTGAAAATACCAGCAGAGAAGTCTGATGGAGTAGTTAAAGTCTGGTGAATTCCCTGTGGTGCTGCAAGTCCCCTATGCTCTCATAGTCATTCTCTCCTGAAAGAGCATTGTGGTTTGTGTTAGGCACAGACAAGGTCCTGTCTTCTTCTTGGCTCACTGACTGGATAGCTTCATAGTCTGGCTCAAGCTCCCCGTTTGGTCTGTCTGCTGACTGAGGCACAGTGGTAGAATTTAGGGTGTTTTCAAAGTCTTTCACACTTGCATAGAGGCCACTGCAAACAGACGGGGACCTCTGAGATGCAATTTCTTGAATACAGGTGTAAGGAGAATCCAGTGCCTTGATGGCCTGTCCTGGCTTACTCACCGATGAGTACATGGCGGAGATCTAGGAAAAGGAGACACCTGCTGAGTATCCAACATGGCAAAAAGCTTGTGCACCAGTCTGTACACTTGTACCACAAGGATAATGGTTACTTAAGAAAAGACAGGATATTCTTTTAAAAGAAAGAGATTATTTCTTACAAATCCTTTCTTTTCTGGCATGCCTTTATAAATTGATTTTCTTTCAAAAAAAGAAGGCTTTATAAAATAAGTTTATAAATGGAAAAATTCTTTGAACATAAATCCCTGGCAGGCAAATCAGACCCGGGAAAAAAGAGATGGCTTTGTGAGCCGGAGCTCTTGCAAATTTTGCTGTGGTCCTGGAGCCAATTTGGACTCAGCATGGAGACAGGCAACAAAGGGATGATCAGGTTGAGCTGCTGTAATGTAGGAGAAGGATGCTGTCTGATCCTTGGGGCTTTTAAAATTGTTTTTGTTATTATTTTTAATGGTAGTGTCTACTTTTCTGCTTTTAGAGACACCCTAGTAGGAGAGTAGTTAATTGTTGTGTTTATAGGCAGGACTAAGGAGGCACCAAGTCATGTGAAGAAAACATTAAAAATGTCTTTTCTGGTGACTACACTCTGCCTACAAAGAGGAGCTGCCTCTCAGTCACTGCATATCAGAACTTTATGCTAGACACTGAAACCTCTCAGCTATAAACTTAAGAAAGGGAGGAGCCAGCATCTCACTCCTAGTCATAAAAATCCCCTCTGGTGAGGTGGTACACTTCAAGAAATGCACAAAAGTGGTGCTTCATGAAGAGGTGAAGGAGAAGCCCACATCCACATATGTTCCTCTGCTCAGGGCTTGTTGTGGCTGGTGCCAAGAACAGGGATCAGTCTTGACTGCCTCTCCCAGTCCAACCAGGCACCAGCCCTTGCACAGGGCCGATGTCTGAAATTCCCTGCACTGCTTCCTGGTACTCAGTATCAAAATGCAACATAACTCTTCTCTTATATTTAATCTTCCCAAGCATACAAGGCCACTCTGGATTTGCAACAACCCAATTAGAAGAAAATATTGAGATGAAAATGTCAATTACAGTTAAGCAACACTGACTGATGCAGATGAACCAGACCACTTCTCTTTAATCTGGAATGGTTTTTCTGGTTTGTTTGATTTTGTTTGGGTTTTTTTGTCTGGTTGGTTGTTTTTTGTTTGGTTGGGGGTTTTTTAAGAGAGACATTGAATTGTAGATGGCAATACTTCTTATGTTTTACTGATTTCAGCCAACCAACAAAAATGGCTTTTCTACTCATGTAATAATTCAACCCTTTTCACTATTAGATTATGTGAACCCAGTTTAAGGATCACGTTATTCATTAAGGTCTGGGAGTGCTTCTCCCAGCAGAAAGCATTAGTTCATTCATCTCATTGCCAAGTTTGTGTTTACTTTTATGTCCAGAGAACTTATTTACAAATGGCTAGGGTGTATTGGAGATTATCACAACCAACCTTATTTGTGTTTAACTCTTCTGTCTTTGTTTCAATCTCCTCAATTTATTTGAGCAACCAACATTTTAAAGAACAGTTTATGTTCCAGGGCTTTAATTGTGCTTCCAAGAAATCCAAACACTTTGCTTGGTGAAGGTGGAGCATACATTTCAAAAGGCTGCTGGTTATTATTCTTAAGTAGAGCTTGTCATCTAAATGAAGAAATTGCCCTAATGATGTATGAACTGTGGCCTCCTGTTATTTTCTGACACCATTTTTAACGTATTGGCCTGATATAGCCCTAAACTAGAATACTTCTGATTTTAGGCATGTTGCACTACAAACTCTGTGCAGAGAATCTTGGGCTTTCATTTTCCCTTGAAACAAATTTCACCTTTCTTAGATTCTGCTTAATCATGCAGAGCTTATGCTAATTTCTGCCTAAAAAATGGTCTCTAGTTAGTTATTGAATTTCATGCAAGAAACCTACCTCATCTTCTGTAAGAGATGGATCTTCCTCTCGAGACTTGTAAGACACTGAACTAAGCCTCTGTAAAAAAGAAAGAAAAGAAAAGGCTCATTACCCATCAACAGTGTGAGACCTATAATAAAACCCTCCCATTACAATCAATGCATTATATTTCATGGTCATTTGCTCTCAAGTTTCATTTTACATAGATAATAACCCTAATATCCAGAGTACATCTCTGAAGATAACAGCCCTGAGGTTAGTAAAGCTTTTTAATGTATCTGCTCTTGTCCTGACCTGAAAAGGGTAAAAATGATGTAATGATTAAAACAAACTCTGTTCTGCTGTACCTCAGCTTTTATACTTTTAATGAAGCATCTGCAAAAACTTCTGAACAATTAGAAGTCAGCTGTTGTGACACACCAGTTGCCCTTTTATGTGATATTTTAGATACGCTTTCAGATGACAAAAGAACAATGCTCAGCTGGCACCTTCCTGACGACTGTTACCCTTCATTCTGACAATCCTGGAAGGGCTGCACGGGAGACACTGTGTCCTCCCCGCCCCCGGAATGCAGCCACTGTGCAGAGGTGCCCAGCAGCCTGGCCACAACCTCTCAGACCTGCTGCAGCGCACCCTGAGTGGGAGCCAGGTCACAAAGCACACATACTGAAGGATGGAGGGCTTGGTCTGGTATCAAACCCAACTTGATGCACATGAAATGTTCTGTGGAAAACAGGACATGAAACACTTGGGGAAAAGCATTTTGCTGTTATGAGAAATGTCTTTGGACCTTCACGGCAACAAAGACGCTGGCTGCCACACTGTGGCTGTGGGATGCCTCCTCCATGGGGCAAGAAGACCTGCTCCACAGTGATCCAGAGGCAGCCTTCCAGCACTGTAACAGGCTTTGGACTTTAACATGATTTTGCCACCTAAAATACTTCGTACCTCCCCCACTGCAAATCAGCATGGAGGAGTAGAGCTATTCTTAGCACAGTCAATCAAATACCACTTCCAGGCACACAAAAATTGGTGGTTTTTTTTGTTTTTTTTTTTTTTTTTGCCACCAAGGCTCATTACAGTAGATTCTTTCCTACTTCCATTTTCTTGGTGTTTTTACTTCTGGTAAATAAATACCCATCTTCAAACTCCTGAGCACTTCTGGCAGAGACCACAACCCAAAGCACACTGAAGTTTGCCTGCTACCCCCCAGGAACTTCCCCAACACTGAAAACTCCCCCTGCTTCTTTCTCACTGTCTGGAGAACGTGCTCTTTAACCTGTGGTTTGTTTACTCATTAAAAGAGAAGTTCAAGTGTATTTTGGCCTTGTATTAGATCTGCTTTACTACAGCAATTCAATTTACTCTTTCTTATTTGCATGATATTTTTTGTGTTGGGGAGTAAGTTACTAATTTCATCCTCACACTTTAAAACAAGCATGTGCTCAAAAAAATTCTTCAGTGATTTTTCTGTCATCAGTGTGTATATAAGCACCATGTGTCAGGATCCCTTCTACAGTTTCCCACTCAAGTATTGATAAATATCCCAGGGTGCTGGCCATCCTGTATTTTTTCCCTGGGATCTTATGTTCTTTCTTCTAAATATGAAACCTGTGACACATCAATTTTGAAGGATATTGCTACCTCAGAAACTGAAAAAACCCCACTTGTTCCTAAACATTTCGTACCTAGTGTTAACTATGCCTGAAACCTCAACAGCAGCAACACAAGCATCACGTGTCCTCTGCCTTCCACTCTCCTTTCGTTCCGTGACAGCACTTGATTTTTTACTCTTTGGCTCAGCTGCTGTTCCTGACTTGGGCCCCAGAACAAGAAGAATGTTCTCCTCTGGTGCATTCTGTAAGGGATACTTGGCCCATCCTCGGGCTGCACAAGGCTGAAATCAGATGGCACCAGCCAGATGTACACACAGAGAGCATTTCTACCAGTGCTCACTCAGGAAAGAGCTGAGTGAAATAGAAGATCCGTACTTCCTTTTTTTTTTTTTCAATTCAAGAAAGAACTAAATCAAAACCACTCTGCCTTTCCAGTTCTATTAGAAATCTATGCTCAAATTTTGCAGGTGATAGAGGCCTGTAAGAGGCCTTGTACTATTAAAGGTCTCCTTCCTCACCAAAGTCTTCCAAAGGATTCAGCTGGGTCACAGCCAATAAGCAGTTTGGATACATTTAATTTTCACTTGTTTGTTGCACACCCAGCTCTTAAAAAGATGCTTCATCCTTTTCATGCTGTTATATGCTGGAGCAGTCCCTGGTTTGGTCCACCTAGCTCTCTTCCCAAATTTGTCTGCTCCACCAATTGGCATAGGCTGGGGATCACCCTGGCTACCCTCTTTTAGAAGGCGAGATCAAAACAGCTTGGACATGGTCTGTTCTCCCTTTTTTGTGCCCTATTAAAGGAAAGCCTCATTGTAGTGAGGGAGCCTTGCATGACTTACATACAACCTCTGTTTTCGCCAGGGTTAGGGCAGAAGGTTGAAGAGTTTGGGATAGAAATGTTGTGCTAAGCAGGGCAGCTAAGCAGCCCCACAGGAGAGGAAGCAAAAAGAAACACCTATGGTGTCTAACTAAAAGAGTTATCAATATAACATATATTTCCATAAACTTCTTGGTTTTGGTTGCCACATGGAGAAAAAATAGGCATTGCTCTGCATTGTTTGAAGCGGCAAAACAGAGGGGAAAATTATCATCACAACAGAAAAACAATCCTGCAACCACCTCCCCACACAATGCCAACAATAATGACATTTATATATTCCATCAATTACCATTTCCAACTCTGTTGCAGCTGTAGCTCTCAAGGACAGGACAGGCACACACTTCCATGCATAATGCATGTACCCAGCAGCGAGCGCGGGAATGATCTGATGCTGCCAAAGCTTTAACTCAGAATGGCTTCAGCTCTGAATAAATTTTAATTAGACAAACACCTTTTTTCTGGCACTTAGGGGACTGCATGTGTCATCTCTTGATTAATCCTTCAAAACCTGAACTATTTTAATCAATTCCCACTCCTTGCAGTTACTGACACGGCATGCATGGTGTGCTGGGGAGTTACAGAGCAGCAAAGGCTTCTCCTTTGTATCGGTGCCTGGGAAATACAATGATTTTCTGCAAGTCTTTTCACACCTGGTAGGGAAAATATCACTCTTGTGGAAAGCTGTTTTGCTAAAAGTTTAATTAGAAACTACGTATGGCCTGAATCGGGAAGGGGGTGGGTTTTTGTTGACAATCACGTCTTAATATTTTACTAACAGGGTTATTATTTGTAAGAATGTGCACTGAAGAGCCCAGCTAAACAATTTTTGTGTTATGAGTAGTCTTCAGTTTATTCATTTGGACTCTATTGTGCTTTACAGGTTAGTTAGTTATTTAACAAGAGGTTTTTTGGCCTTCTGCCTGGATTACTGAACTACTTCAAGTAAGAGAACAACCAGAAACAAGTAACAGTACCTTAGCTCTGCTGTAACTTTTCAGGTAAATGTTTACATCAAAAATTCAGATGGCAACTTATGATTTTTTTTACATTTTCATTAATACCTAATATTATTTGATGACTCAGACACCAAAAATCTGCTAAAATCACAGTTCTTTCATTCAAAACTAAGAAGATATCTAAACTAGTTCTGAAAAATGCAAAATCAACAGTTTATTAAAAGTCTGTGCAATGATCTGAAAGCATCCTTAAAATGAATTCTTGTTAAAAACTACAAATGAGAAAACAAATTGCTGAAAATGTCATCATTCTACTTTTCAAGGAGTTCAACACAACTTGTTCCTAGGGAGAAAAAACAAGCTCCTGAGAAAACTTAACGTTCAGCCATGACTTCAGCAGGTAGAAATTCATTACTGTGTTTATATGTGACATACAGCATTTGACAAGTATAAAAGTCTCCTACTGCAATCTCTCTTTCTGTCCCTTTTTTTGTACACAGAGAGACAACTGACTTTGAGCAGGTGCCTAACATTTGCACAGCTAAGTCAAGGTGGCTCAAAAAAGGAGGCTCATCTATAGTTTGGGCATCCACCAAGAATGTAAATTGTGGTTTCATTAGAAAAAAAAAAGAAGAGGGGGATTCTGAATGAGATACAGATGCTAACAGAGATACTGGATATCCACTGCTAAAGCTTCCACAAGTATAATACCATGAAACAAAGAAGCAGAGGCCTTCTATGTAATTCCTGGATAATATCTGGGAAAAGCTTTATGTAGCACATAAGTGCAACAATCAAAAATACTGGCTGCAACAGAATGAGTACATGCCTATAATGCAAAGACTATGTGGTACATTTCCATATTTTCATATTTTACAGTCTTGCATCACCCTGAGCGTTTTTTTTCTTGCCCTTTTTTCTTACCAGCAAATAAAATCCTCTCCCACCCATATGTTCTCTATCATTATTTGGCTGTTTGATGAGGACAAGTACTTGCAGTATTTACCTTCTCTGGTTTACTCGCTCCTTCTGTCACTTCTTCCACTTCTTTTTCTTGCACATTCTCATTTTCATCAAGAAGTTTCATGGGTACCGGAGGGGGAAGCTCATCCTCTACATCTGGTACACTGTCAAGAGGACTTTCTGAATTAGCACTGTGACGACTCTTCTTATTTCGGTCAACAGATGCATATTCTGCTGATTCAATTCTGCACTCAGGAATCTGATTCTGACCTTCAGAAACTGTCAGTGAAGGCTTTGATTTGCTGTTACAGTTCCCTTCCATGCTGACTACTGCTCCTACATCTTTTATTTCCTTCACAGTTTCATACAAGCAGTCCTCAACTATGTTCTCCTGAGAGGAGCTGTCTTTCAAGACTTCGTAAGGCCCTTCCATTCCAAGACCTTGATCATTTTCTGCATTTCTAGCTGAGATGATGGTTTCCATGGTGTTGTTAGGGGGAATACTGGGCAGTTCCCGGCTCTGGTGACATTTTATAGACTTTCCAAGACTATCCTGTTGATCTAGTAGATCAGAAGTCTGTACTTCTTCATAAGGCTGGATACAGGCAGTTGTACTGTCCTCAGAAAGAACTAAAGAAAATTACAAAGACGTATTTCAAACAAATGTGTAAGTAAAGGGTGAGTGCAATTTGGTACTCTCTACATCACTTTGTTTTTGTGACACATTAGAAAGGATAAATGATACTACCTCCTGGAAATGTCTAGTGGTCACCATACTTTTTGTTTATCAAAAGGTTTCAGTCACAGAGATTTCTGCACTCTATTGTTAAAATACCTTCCTAAAAACATTTAAAATAGTCTGTACACCCCCAAGTCACATTATATGGCAATGGCATTGGCATTCACTGTAAGAACAGGGGATGGGAGGGCAGGTGCAGGTGTGCATGGATATTCAGATGCCTTGTATTCAGTCTCACTGAATGCTTACAAAGTGCTCAGGAGTCTCAGATGGGAAACAGATGGGAGGCCTTGAACCAAGTGCCTTATAAAAAAATCCCTATTAGATTTTCCTGATTTCATTTCCCTATTCTTTGGAATCAAAAGGAAAGTGTTCTTGCTTTCTCCCTACCCATCCCTTACCTTGTTTAACATGCTGGCCAAATTCTCATTGGAATTGCACTTCACTCAGCCCTGCCACAGCCAGACTCCCTGCATGCTACACCAGAAGCTCCTCACCGGAAGGCTATGCCATACTTCTCTTAGTCTCACAGCACATAATGTAGATTGACAACCTACTAACAAGCTCACCATATGCACAAAAGAGAAGACTAGAATTCAGAAAGTAGTGTTAGGCAGAACATGTTGTTTTAAGTCCCAGAAACGGGCCATGTGTCACTATTGCTAGAGGATATTAGAGACTGGAATCTCAGGGGCTTCTCATCTTACACTGCACACATATGACACTTGCACACATTTAGGGATGTATACATGGGCTTGTATACATACAAGCACGTTTCAGGTAGTGAATGGTATGTAACTTCACCTCACACTATTTCTTTAAAAAACACTTCTGAACAGCTTTACTTTTCTTAGTACAATTCCTATGGTATTGTCTCAACAAAATCAACCCATTCTTCAATGTACTTCTATGGGTTTGGCATAGAAGTGTTGCCAAAGCAATCAATACCCTTGATTTGGTGGTTGCCATAGACGTTGCTTTCTCTTGAGCTCAGGGCATGCAGATACAGTCAGCACCTGCAGGGAGCCATATCCTCACTGCAAAACTCAGGATGGAACTGGAGGTATGAGATGGTAATCACTGTCTGAATAGGAAATGGGAGAAGAAAAACATCCTCCTTTATTCACTTGGCTCCTGCATACAACTGGGGAGGAACAGAAGATAGGCAAGTTGTCCTACTCACTGTCCAGGATGCCTGCAAACTTTCTGGAGGACATCTGGAACCATCCTGGAGAAGGTGGGACATGTTTTGCCCTCCTGGCTCTTTGCTTCTAGGGATTCTGTGCTGTGCACAGCATCCCCACAGAGCCCAGAGAGCACACACCTCCATTCATCCTGGAGGGGATAATCAGAAGCAATGAGAGCTCATGTTTCTGTACTTCTGTGGTTCCATGTAGTAGCACAGAAGGGGTTGGTGAAGCTATGGGGTTGGCATAGCTATGACAATGCTGGCAGATTGGGTAAAGGAAAAAAACATAACATAACAAAACGTAACATACCGTTTCTGCTTCCACAGCCCTGCCCCAGCTCAAAAAGCTAGCAGAAACAGTAATAAAAAGAACTATTAACAAAAAGAGTGCCTGAAGTAAGAAACTAAAGCACACAGGTTCCTGTTATTCAGAAGGGATGTTATGCAGAGTGTAAGCTGAGTAATACGAGACAGTCTGAAATCTCTCTGCTGGTTGACAGCACAAGTTTTAGCAGCTGCTCTGACAGTTGCACTTGTGGTGACTCATGGCAGAGAGAAAGCCTTCCCTTCTGCAGGGCTTTGATCTGCATGTTGAGTGCCGCTGGGAACCACATACCTACATACACAACAAATCAATGGATGGGAGCCGCTATTAGCTGCAAAAATGAAGTTAAAAACGTCTTTGGATACTTGTCTCTGAGGGGTAATCACTGAATAGCTTAGCCTCAGGTTGCAGAAGGAGATGAGGAAGTGAGCTGTAAGATGGGGTGCAGCCCCTGGTGTTGGTGCCTAGTGTGAAGACAACAGTTGGCTCCCAGAGGCTCTGAGCTCAGAGTGAGTTTATTTTTAGGTAGAGCTGAGTAAGATATTTTCCACTGATACTTCAGGGTGAATAATTTTGAGTGTTCAGCAAAGTTAAGACTAAGGAAAAAAAAAAGGAAGCCTTCTTACATTGCCTGTTTTCTAAAATACAAAAATATAAGCAACAGCCTCACACAGGGCAGAACTATGATCCAAAGCAGTAGTCCCTGGAGGAGGACATGAAGTATTTCCACAGCCTCCTGAAGCATTTCTGAAGCTCTAAGGTACATCTGCATCTTCTGGTTTTACTCCAGTTCCATAGCTTTCCAAGATTGTGGAATGTCCTATTCTTTTCCTGATGGCCTGGTCACCCTGCAGGTATGGCTTGGTGACACAGGCTTGGTGGCCCAGAGGAGGACCTTAGCACCTTCCCACTGTTGGCTGGCATGGAGGACTGGGAGCTGGGGTGGAGGGCTGTGCCAGAGCACACCCAGCAGTGAAGTGGAGATGCAGCCTGAAACACCAGCATGAACATGGGATGATCATCTCCACTGAATAATCAACAAGGCAAATGAGTTCACAGCACTTTTTAACTTGATCACAAGTTTTGTGAGATCTGGTGTCAGACCTCCAGAGGTGAGCAGAGTATTCAGACAAATGGTATGACTGTGTGCTTGGAAAACTGATGGCTAGAAACCTGAGATGGTAGGGATCATCCATGTGTAGCTAAGGTGGGAGCTGTGAGCAGTGGGACAGTGCCACTCGCTCACCCCACCTGCAGGGGCTGCCACTACTCACCCTCACCGTTGCTGAGTGCCCCGTTCTGTTCACTGTTGGGGGGGGGTTCCGTAGCCGAACTTGTGATGGAATGGCTGAAAACCTCCTTGTCGGAAGGCTGCAACACAAATTAGTGACCACTGGATCAGAATAAATATTCACATGAATAGATATGTAACAAATTTTATCCTCATCTCTGGAGCTCTGACTCGTAGGTGTTACTGGAAGGACAGTCCAGCCATGCCAACTATACTCAAAGATTTAGGTGCCTGTGTTTACAGATTTTAAAGCAAATAAATCCAAGTATGTCCAGAGTGATCTGCCCTCCAACCTTTCCAGTAACAGACATTAGTGTGGCTTTAACCCATGAAAGACAGCAGCTGACAAAGGGTACACTGCACTTGTGCTGCAACAGAGTGAAGGAAAGGCAGGAGATCTGGAGCACAGTGGTGGAAGAACAGGCACTGAGAAAGTGCAGATTATCAGGATCTACACAAGTTCTCTTCTTCTTCCTGTTCTGCAACTTTTAAAGGTTTCCTTGCTCAACCATCTTGAAATTCCTGAGCTATTTTCTAATCTGCAGTATTTTGCAAGGAGCTTGGTACAAACCAACCACAAGACAGACATAAGCTGCCAGAAATAAATACTTACGACATTCATCAGATTTTCATGATCTCCATTCTGATGTTTGGCCTTCTTTTCCCTTAATGAAAAAGGCATACAAACTGTTACTACAAATTATGCTAATATACAAATGCCAATTATTAATAGACCTTACACAGGTAAAGAGAACAGAACTGCGATTCACAATAATACTGAAAATGGAATAACTGAAAGTTATTACAGGGATTGGTATGACTTCTGTGTGAGGACACAATCAAGGCAGGATCATGACAAACATAACTGAAGAAGTAAAACAAAAACACACAACCCTTTTTCTCATTCAGTGTAAGATCACAGTGAGGGGTGACTGATGATAATTATGAGATAATGTAAATAATTACAAGAGCAAGTAGAGATAGATCAAGGGGCAATGGCTTCAAACTGAAAAAAAGTAGGTTTAGAGTAGGTATTAGAAAAAAATTCTTTACTGGGATGTTGGTGAGGCACTGAAACAAGAGGCCCAGAGAAGCTGTGGATGCCCCACCCCCGGAGGTGTTCAGGGTCAGACTGGATGGAGCTCTGAAAAACCTGGCCTAGTGAAAGGTGTCCCTGCCCATGGCAGGGGGGTTGGAACTAGATGATCTTTAAGGCCGTTTCCAACTCAGAGCATTCTATGATTGTGTGATAATAAAAATATTATTATCTTCAATTTAGTCATATCTGAAATGCTCAGATACACATGTTTTGGTGACACGATTACCTAGGGAGTTCCTTAAACTGTATCAGTAAAAGATGTTTATCCTATGAAGAATTAGAAAAGGCCACAAAATCCAGCCTACTCCCACTCAGAATGCTAGTTAGAATTAATAAGCATGAACAGTTCAAAAAGGCCTACAAATTTCATAGCAACAGAGCTCTACATTTTTAAAGGAATCTTGTGTCACTGGGTACTTCACAGGACTCAAAGTTGGATCACATTTCCATTTGGAAAGACAGCTTTTATTCAGAAATATTCTAATAAAGTACAAGCTTAAAATAATATTAGTACTTCCCCTACATGAAAAGGCAAGTAAAAAGGTGAGAAAATATTGAAAATATGAAATTTGTGCTTCTTCTAAAGTCTGCAGGGAACTGTACTTCCCACATAAGCAACTGTTAAAATTCTACCTAATTGGAAAGGAAGAAAATAGCAAGTAAGGCTCCACCAATGCAGAGGCAGTTAAATGTTTAATTTCCTCTATAGCATTTTTTCTGACTCTGATATTTTAGAAACAACACAGTTTATTTGGCTTTCCATATCCTCATCCATTTTTGAAGAGTAAGCCAGGAAGAAATTTAGTGTAATTGCATTAATGCATAAAGAACCAGCCCTATAGAATGACCAGAAATGAAAGATACGGTGTCCAAACTAGCAACACAAGAATTTATTAAAGAACATCACCAGAATATTTCTGGCAGTCTATCTCTGTAACTGTAAACACATACTCAGTGGTTTGACTCATCTTTCTAGAGATGTTTCAAGGACTGGTGTGTTACAAGGCAAAATACAAAATCATAGAACCATTTAGGTCGGAAAATACCTTTAAGATCAAATGCAGTACCTAAATGCAATGTTTCCAGGCTAAAGAATTTTTAAAATAGATTTTCTACTTTTAAATAAGTTAAAAAATACACATTTCTACTATTTTTTACAGATATATCACAGGAAACTGTGACACTGGAAAGATACCAAAGTATCACCTCACAGCTTACAAAAGCATTTCTTTTGAATCACAGGCTTTTTAGGGTTTCAGCCAACTTCTGGAGTCTGGTTTTGCCCACGACTGTCTTCTGCAGTGTGGGCATACTGCTGAAAACCAAGACCTTCCACTCTAGACACACCTTATGCCAATACAGTGCATTTCATGCCTGTGCAGCTGCCTCAATGCTGGAGGGTGAAAGCACATGTTTCTATTGGCATAAGCACCCAAACCACAGATTTTGCTGCTGTACTCAATCATCGATAGGTGTTTTTTTCCCCATACAGTTGGCTGACCGAGCTATGCTTGTAAAACATATCAATATGGACCACAGCAGTCCCACTCCTCATAAGGAAAGGTCTGGCTGGTCTGGCCTGCTGGAAGGGCACAGAGGATGGAGCACAGGCTCCCCTGTGCAGTCAGCAGGGCTCAGCTTACATGTTATAAAGGAGCCTTGAAATGTGCATAAAAATGTCAGTAGATGTGCCTGTGTTGGTGAAATTGAATCCTCTTATGGAGAAGAAAATAAAGATAAGGTGTAAGACATTAATTAGTTATCATCATTTGATTCTTAGTTTTGCTTTAGTAGCAGGATCAATTCCCTAGACTACAGGAATGGCCAAAGCAAAGCTGAAATAAACATAGTTTTCCTTTCCTTTTTACCTATACTTTTTTGGTCCTGTTCACCCCACCTAACGTTCTTTCTCAGTTTCAGCTTACAGGTGGATCTGCTAACAGTCAGTGTCCACCTGTGCTCCAGGCTTCAGCAGAGGGGAAACCACCAAATAAACACAACAGTGTACTTATTTTATAGCAAAAGAAAAAAAAAATTCATTTTAGAACGAACAGAAATGTTCAGATTTAATTTTGCTCTGAAAACAGACTTTGTACTGTATCTTTTTTCATCTCTGTACCTAAGTCCTCAGTATTTCCTGCTAACTATTTATTAGTGAAGCTGCGTCAATCCCTGCACTAAGTGACACATTACTGTGTGCTAAGCCCCTGAGCCTTACCCGTTGCAGCTGGAGCAAAGGAAGATGAGGAAGGTGAGGAACAAAAGTGTTGTCATGGCTGCCAAACTGCCCCACAGGATGACGTGGATCTGTGCACTGCCTAAGAAACCACCCTCTGGCCCCATGGTACCAGCAGGAACTCGTGTCACTTGGGGATGAAGAGGTTACTTCTTGGAGAAGGCTGGCATCTGTGCTGCATGCACCGTCTGTTTCTGCAGGAAGAAAAACACCATTAGAGTTAATAGAAATTTTGAAGATAATGGACCTGACAGCTACAAGTCTGGCAGGAGACATTTTCAAATTCAGATCTTACAAAAAACAGCTTCAAGTACAAGTCAGCCAGCCAGCCAGCCAAAGAGATTTTCAGCCACATTTCTGATGTTGACATAGAACAAATTTGTCAAATATTAACACAAGGTGTAACGTATCTACAGTCTCAGTGTGAATAAAAGGTAGTGGAGTATCTCCGTATTTGTATTTTCAGGAAAAAGTTTGTAACTTTGATGGACAGTAATCTATTTTGTGGTGATATTTGCTAATTTGATTGGAAAGTGAGGTGTCAAAACCAACTACAACTTCTGCAAATGCAAAAAGCAAAAAAAAAGCTGCATCAGGCATTCACCTCCTTCCCTCTCAATATCTCTTGCCTGCATGTGACTCAAGGCTTAAAGTGTAGTGGCAAATAACCAAGGTAAGTCTTTGAAAGGAATACCACAAAAACCTTCTTGCAGCAGATAAGATCTAGTTTTATTTCTGTGTGACATGCTTATTTTCTTAATAATACGTCTGGAGAGTAACAATATGGAACTTTCTTATTTTGGTTTTCCCCACCTGAGTCTAAGAAAACAACAGAGAAAAGTAGGTAGGATATTTTTTAAGAACTTAAATAAACACAACTATTGCTACAGCAGAGCAGCCCCTGGAGAAATACCCCGGGTAAACACTATTTAAGCTATATAAGTTTTGGTATACAACATATTCTAGAATTCTTTACATATTTTTAATGTAATACATTGTTGACATGGCAAAATTAAAAAGAGAAAGAGGTCTTTCATTCCACACTGCTGAATATACCAATTTCTCCATAATTTAGGAACAGGCTATGCAAAGTCTATTTACAGGCTTTCAGCCAGACTTCAAGATGGATAAAACACTGAAACAGAATAAGGTGGCTAAAAAATGAGCAGGTATCTCTGGGGAATGAAAAAGTAGCACAAATATAAGACTGAACAATGTCCAAAGCCACTAAGGCTTACTTTAATGCATATACTTCCATAGATGTATTTTTACTTATGAAATATATACGTACACATATATTTTCTCTGCAGGAGAAGCATACTTTGCAACTGCAAGTTCATTTAGGTATACCTGTATCAGGAAACATACCACCATTTTGTTACTAAAATCTTACAAGAAAAAAAAAGATTTATTTCCAGAAAAAGACTACTCTAATCAAAGGAAGCCTGTGAATCAGAGAACGTACTTAACAACTAAGCTATGTGACTGGGCAGCTATCACAACTAACTTTGCTGTTCCAGCATAAAATGCTCTCACTGGTTTTGACCATGCAGGATCAGACATCTGGACAGAAGAACCGACTCTTATGAATTAATCCGCAGTGGATAAAAGCTTTTACTTTTTTTTTCTTTTAGATATCAGTGGCATAGATATAACTTGAAATGAGAAGAAACAAACAAAAGATGGAAAAGTTGCTGATTTTGGAAAGACCAACTTTAAAGTGTAGTTAAATATTTCTAGTTTGGCCAAATTATAAGAAGGTCGGATAATCTGTAACTTTCTCCAACCCCCTAATACACAGGATGAATAGGTGGCACACATCCTGCAAAAGCTCAGCTACATCTTCCTGATAGTCTTCAGCACTGACACCAAAGAGCCACAGTTCTTTGGGCATGAGCATTGCAAAACAATGGGCCTCTCAGGCTATCTTGGCAGAACCTGAAAAATGACACATTTAAAAACAGTGGCAGACCCTCTAAAAATGATGTATTCTGCAGATGGGAATCTGTTACAGCCCTGCAAAAGTTGGGTTATTTCTACACTGAGTCATAGTCACATCAACATCATTGACTGTGAAATGGAGAGACCTTAAGGGAAATGGAATCAGATTTAGTCAAGAGAAAACCTGGTGAAAACATCCGCAAAGACCTCTCTGATGAGGTACAAGGGCACGGTGTACTGGGATGGATTTCTGTAAAAGTGACTCCTGTAAAGGTGACTGACTGTCCTCATTTAGAAAGCACACCACACTGGATGCCTTAACTAGCTCCAAACTTTGTTTTCTTTTCAACTGTTATTTTTTGTGAATTTTCAGACATTTTCTGCCCTGTTAAAAAACTATCCTTAAAAGTTCTTTTACTTTCTCTTTTCCAACCCTTTTATCTTCATATAAAAGTGAAATGTAAAAAATGGAAACTGAATCAAATAATTTTTCAGCATTTTTGTTGTCTTTTCTTCCTTAGTTTTCCCAAGAAATACAAAGAATTCAAATGAAAAAAGAATTCCCCCCCACCCTCCCCAACTATTGGGCAAATAAAAATATAAGAAAAAGAACAGGGATTTAAAAATCTTTTTCTTAAAACATAAAAATATATTTATTTTTTTTAAAGCAGACACAGACCTGTCTTGAAAGATATGTAAATCATTCTACTACATTCATTATGTTTGTACCTACTCTTAAGAACAATACTACACCCCTTTCAGAAGACTAAGCAGTGTAACTTAAGCTAATAGAGTAGGAAAAGTTATTCTTTTATTCTAAATATATATTCTTAAGGGTCCTGGCCTTTAAATAAAGATAATATTTGAGCTAAAGAAAGCTAAGGCTACATGGATAGCAGCCCCATGGAAAAGCTGCATCTTTGAAGACTTCACTACAGAGTTAGAAGTGTTGGGATGAGCAGGAGCAGATGGAGTTCAGACTGAACTTCAAAAGGACTGAGATCAGAGAGACACAGTCAAGGGACACCCTACGTGTGATGTCAGGAATGAAGTGTGAGACTGATGCTAGACATCAGGCATCCCACCAGGCAGAAGCCAAAGTAGCAAAGGGAACGACCAAGGACAGAAGATGTAGTTAATTTCCAGGAAAAGAGCAAGAACTGCTTTCACCATAAGTTGAGAGAAAGAGGTCAGAAAAGGACAGAAAAGTACAGTGGCACTTCAACCAGGGGAAGCAACCACTGGAGACATGCGAGTAGAATAGAGTAATAACCAGTAAT
Organism: Hafferia zeledoni; assembly: GCA_035583235.1. Taxonomy (NCBI): domain Eukaryota; kingdom Metazoa; phylum Chordata; class Aves; order Passeriformes; family Thamnophilidae; genus Hafferia; species Hafferia zeledoni. Next base: position 123,040,310 of record JAWWEV010000083.1, read on the forward strand.
GGACTGTGACATATGAAGCCCTCCTCAAAGGAAAATGAACAGTGACTCAGTTTCCTGAAAGGCAATAGTTTGGCATTAAGTGCTAGAGGACCTAGAAGCTGTTCAGCTACAGGACAACCAGAAGTAAATATAATACAAAAACCCCCTAGTCTTCCCCAGTACCTAAAGGGAGACCTACAGGAAAGCGGGAGAGTTTTTACAAGGGCATGTAGTGACAGGGCAAGGGGCAATGGCTTCAAACCAAAAGAGTGTAGGTTATATTAGATATTACGAAAACCTTTTACAGTGAGGGTGGTTGAGCTTGCCCAGAGAAGTTGTGAATGCCCTGTGTCTGGAAGTGTGCAGGGCCCAGCTGAATGGGACTTTGAGCAACCTGGTCTAGTGGAAAGTGTCCCTGCCCACAGCAGGGAGTTGGAACTAGATGATCTTTAAGGTCCTTTCCAACCCAGGCCATTCTATGATTCTGCATTCACCCTCAGTGAACTCTTCTCATGTAGTGACATCAGAGGGCTTACTCCTTCTGATTAATGCCTCCCAAAACATGAGGCTGAAATAGTATTCACAGAGGCTGGTGCCTTTAACGTAAGAGAGCTTCTGAAATAATTGAATCTGGACTAGAACTCATCAGCTGCCTCAACCAGCCCTAGGGAGACACCTGCCAGAGAGACACATTGAAAACACAATGGTCTGGACTCCTTATTCTGCTAGGTGAATGCCTGGACTGTACAATATTAATGTATGCCCAATACCTTGGATTTTGGAGCTGCTCCAGAGGCAAGCTTTAAAGAGAAACTTATTTGCAATCATAACGATGGAACAACAAGCAGTTAATTTCCAAAAGCTCTCAGACAGCTGAAATGTATTAACTCCTGCTTTTATAATAAAAAGTGATATTGTGCTGCCCCCTGGTGAATCTCTCCTTCGAGGACTGGGATTTGTGTCTCTTGGGAGGGTGATTCAGAGCTGGATGCAAACCCTGTTGCTACAGATGGAGTTCACATGGAACGCTTCATCTATCAGGCTGGAAAAGGTCCTACCTCCGCCACTGGAAGGCTGTCAGAGTCAAATAGTTCAGCCTTTCAGAGAGACATTGCTGAGACAGAATAATGGGCACTGGAACTGTTTTGGTTTTTTGTTTTATTTTTAAATATTTTCCTATATGATGATCTTTTAAGACGAAGATGTCTTCCATTGTACCGTTCCACAGATACCTCCACACAAGCTGCTGGAGATACTGAACTCTAAAGAACAGTAACAGAAATGGGCCTGGAACATCTGAGTAAGAAACCTAGTTATTTCATCTATGACAAAATGCAAACAGTCTGCATTCATGTTTCAAAGTCCCTATCACTTCAAAAACTAACCCTTACACTATATTGGACAAAATTTCTCCTTCTTGTGGGAACTTCATCTTGCTTTTTAGACATCAATATTTGCCATTATTGGAATCCATATGAAAAATAACACTCGTAGCTATTTCCTCAAAATTGCACTTAAAGGCTCAATTATGTTTGTGGTTTCAGAACAACAGGTATTTCATTGCATGACCTGCACTTTTATGGTAAATAACGTGTTATTTTTGCTTGCAGCTGTTGCAGGGATAAAGCAGAGCTGAGGCAGTTCAGCCTGAGTTGATGATGAAGGGAGTGTATCATGGGAAAAGTGCAAAATTGGTCCCAAAAAACTGTATCTGGAGTGAAGCAGATACATAGGCTGCAACTTTGGGGAGCACATGGAGTGTAAGTTTTAACTAGTAGGGAGGCTGCTGCTAAAGCTTGGACTGAGACCTGAACACCTTTGAAGCTTGGGATCTGAAAGACCCAATGAACTTCAGGTCCAGGATCTGGCCTGGATTTTCTGAGCAAAGACTGCCTGAGCTGATGGTAGTGCACATACAAGATGTGCTGGCAAGAGGCAGATGCCGTGCCCTGTTGGCCCAGCAGAAGATGGCAGTGTGTCTTTCCCACCACCTTCGCCTTGGCTTATGAGTTTTAGAGCAGTTTCATTCATGTCCTGCTGCAAACCAAGCTCTGCCCACGCCTTCCAAAGAGGGAAGAGTGGAAAAAGCCAACAGCTTCACCTCTCTGGATTTCTTAATGAATTATAGATGGAGCGCAGGCAAGAGAAGAAATTGTTCTGACAACTGAGCAACTTCAAATGTGAGAAGCCAAATGCGACAGGACAGGAGAGACTCGTGGAGAGCTTTGGGACTGCGACTCCCTGTCCTGGGCTGTCAGGCTGTATCCGGCTAACAGGGACACTGCCCAGGAGCTTCACGTGCTCGCCTGGTTACAGGGCTGCTTTTTGAACTGCTCAGTCTCCTACTGCTCTCTGCTCTTTCCCACCCCTCCTACACCCAGTGCCTTCAGTTATCTGCTGCTAAACTGCAAAACAGATCAGTGAGATCACCCACGTCAGAAGATCCCTTCCACCCCAACAGTGCAGACCTAGCAAGGAGCATGGAGAGTGGGAAAGAAGGCTGGAACTTTTAAATGAGATTTTTATTACTTGTTAGCAAGTCTCCAGAGAGATGTGTTAAACCAGAAAATGGGGAAGTACAAGGTAAGTGGACCCATAAACTGAAACAGGGGCTGAGAAGTATGAAACTAATGTCTTCTTGTCTACATCCAGCTGCAAATGCTGTCATTTGACCACAAAACCAGACTGGAAACCTCGGCTACAACAGACAGCAGCAGAAATTGTCCTGCAGGTGTGAGTAACACCCCTTGGCATAGAGCCCTTTATCTTCTGTTCCTCTAAATCCTGAAAACATATTTCTCTGTGAAGCCAGTGTCCTACTGGAGACCTGAGGAGGATCTGTTACCTTACTCCCTGTCCAGAAACCTCCCTCTACAACTTCTGACCCAGCTCAGGCACCACTGGGCACAGTGTTATCTCCAAATGCCCAAAGGCTGAGCACCTTCCTTGTATGTGACACCCTCAGGCCACCCTAAAGAAAACACCCAAATGCAGGCAATCCACAACTCCCACAACAACCAGAGTTCACACCAAAGTACAAACTTGATTTAGAGAAGGGGGAGGACATGGCACACATATTTTACTTAATCCAGAACTATTTCCATGTCAGGAGTGTTCTCTGCATGCATGGAAATACCATGCCACTGGCAGGGAAATGCCATTTGTGCTCTTTGCATGACCTTAAGTGTAGCACTATGCTGAACTGGGTTAAAATGAACTTAAATCACCCTTTCTTCACTCAAACAACCTCTATTTACTCTTGATTTTCAACTGAAAGTCTTGTCTGACCTTTTCCACCATGTGCCTAACCAAGCTTTAATGGCAGAGCAGCTGGAGGAAACTCTGCGTGTCTCCATTCTGTAACTTGCCACAGCTGGCGGACTCCTGACAGCATAACCTGATATGACACTACACCCAGATTTTCTGACATCATCAGGGCTGCATTTGTTCTTGTGTGGGCAAAGTACTCAGGCCAAAATTTTCATAGGTATCTCCGACTGCAAGTCCTGGTTTGGAGCCTGTTTGCAGGAGTTGGCGGAAGTTGTGCTTTGAATATTTTAAGGTTAGGTCCATAGCAGTAAATGAAACAAGTCAAAGATAATTGTCTTGTACAGCCCAAGCCCACACTCTTAAACTTTCTTAATTCTCCATAGAATGGTAGTTGTACCCAAATTATCTTCCAGGATAAGTGTTAAGTGAACAGAAGCAAATGCAATTAAATGCTTCTGGAGGCAGTAGGCAACAGGATTACTGTTTGGTCTGAGGTCCTGCCTCGCAGAGCCTCTCCTAACACCACAGTATCACTAGCATCAAGATTTGTGAAGTTTCTTCAAATCCACTGTAAAAAAGTCCTAAGATCAATTTGTACTCAGTCAATTTACTGTTCCTGCATTTGTGATGCCTTTTTTTAGTTTCTGGCTGCTTATATGTAGATCCAATACTGAGCTACACAAACATTAAGACCAAGATCCCCTTTCTCATGCCTACTACTGCCTTTTGCTTGAAAGGTTCCTGTGCACTAAATCAGGACAGATTCTTTCCTACAACAGCTTAAAAGTCTTCTGGTGCAGTTATGTCTTGAGCTGCTTGGCTTGGCAGTGCCCATTTGAGAACAGTTCAAGACAGACACATCTTACTCCAAACAGTGAAGACCAGATGTGCACATAATTAAGATCTGATCCTGAAAGCTTGATGCTAGAAGGAATTACTGATATGGACTGAGCTGCTCTTGCAGGCTGTCAGACAAGCATTGCAGAGACTGTGATGCCATAATCTTTCAAAATAGCTCATTTTTGCTTTGTGAAGCAGCAGAATAATGAGGTACTGATCTAATTCCTGAGTGTATCTACTTTTACGGAAATCATAGCTGGCCTATCTCAAAGGATGTGTGTGCTCTGTAATGCAAAAATAGATCTAAGACAAAACTGAGCAGTCCCAAGCCATTGGTCACTTTTAACCTCTTCCAAACCTTAAAATCTCTTAAAGGGAAACAAAGTCTGTCTGAAACCATCTATCCATGGCATTGCAGAAAAATTAAAAAAGGCTCTTGCACTAGCAAATGCTGATCTACATCACAATCTGCATTCATAATCCAAGCAACTCATTCATGCCTTGTCAGACCACGTCACCTCAAGGTTAACATATTCAAAGTTGACCTGACCTCTCCTTACAGTGTTTCCTTTCTATTCCTACTAGAACTTTAGCAAGTCCACACAAGCCTGCAGTGCAGGCAGCCTCTCCTACTCAAAAGGAAATTTGAGAAAGTGGAAAGAATCAGGAAAGTTGTATGTACAATTAAGCACATGAATTCAAGACCTTGTTTCAAGGCAGTGGAATAGTTTCTATTAAAATGGTGGTGAATTTCAGAAAATAAGAGATGTCACTAGCATGGTTTTCTAGCAGGCTGTAAACTTAGATTTTCAAAGGAACGTGAGCATAATTGCATGTGAACGTGATTATGTCTCTGTGAAACACAATCTGCATCCTGGGGTTAATACACACGCATAATTATGCACCTAACTTGTCATGTAGCTAGCACAATTATTTCACACATTCACGAGCTCTTTCCGTGTATAAAGCATACGCTGAAAAATCTCCACCAAAAGTAGCTTCTATTATAAATCAGGCCTTGAGCAAACAGGTTTTTAAACTAGTAAGTTAAAGCTCACAGATTCATTCCACAGTGCCTAATAATGTTACCCCCATTCCACTACCAGCAGTACAAACCTTCCCAAGCACAAGCAGGGAGCAGTGGAACACTGAGGTCACAGCTCTCAAACCAGAGCATCGGCTGGGCTCGGCCAGCTGCTGAGGAAGAAAATGATAATGAAGCCTCTGTGCAACAGCTCCTCGAAACACCACCACATATTTTCCCCAGGCTTTAGCAGCCAAATAATGACTGTTTCGAATGCAACAGCAGAAAAGCTTTATCTGCTGAGTGACCATGCCAAAGATTACAGCTTAATTGTAGCATTATTATGTTCTTTCCCACACCCCCACAATATCCCATATTGCTTTCTGGCTGCAGTGGGGTAATTAGACCACGATTACTGCATACTTTAGAGCATATAGAAATGAAAGCTGTCTTTGTGAAGTGTTTTCCAGCTCTGACACAACTACTCCTGATAGCTTTGCTTTTCCTGGAACTAGATGCTCTTTCATATTAAATGTAGCCTGTTTATAACTGCACTTTGCTGTTTATGTAGTTCTGCTGTGCCAAGTCCCTGTCGGTCTTTGCAGTGCAACCACATTTCAAACAACCCTTTTCCAAAATCAGGTAGTAATAATGGAAAGAGAGAAGTTTCCCCTAGCCTGGGAAGTGGGCACACATAGAGATTGACTCAGCCATCTGACCTTCTAAAAGACCTCTAAAATACACGGCAATCATACTTTTTCTCAAATTGGTGTTTGAATCAGGACTATGAAACACAAAAAAACAGACAGTACTTTTCCAGAGGCTTCTTGCAATTTCCAAAGGACCCTGATCTTACAAAATTACAAAAGATTGCAAAATATGCAGCAGCAAAACATAATGCTCTGATTGTCCCCAGTGAAATGTTACTTAAAAAAAACCCCAAACTGAGACTTCTACTTAAAATGGGATTCCTCTTCTGTATATTTTCACCTCTAAAAACAGGCTTCTGTTCACCCAGATGCTATCTACATTGTCCCACCTGAGAGATCTCACCTCTGTTCTCATCGTAGGCGCAGACTAAAGGACTTCCACTGATACTGAACTTTTAGATTGCTGAAATGCTACTACTTATAGTAGGATTAACTCTACGTAAAATGAGAAATTTAAAAAATGTCTTGTATCCAACTATCGGAACACTACAGCATTTTAATGTGCCTTGAGTGAGACCCCCCGCAACATGAAGCATGTCAAAGTCATCCCAATTTTGAAAAATATAATCCAAAGAGTTTTAAATCTAAACAGCCCAGATTACTGAGTGTCCATGTTAGATTATATTATCAATAGATATAAATGTCTGGAAGACAAGAGTGTTCCAGGGAAACTACGTAACAGTCCTTGGAGGTAAAGCACAAATTATGTCAGAAGGGCCTGTTATATTTAAGAATAAATAATCCTAATGGAAAAGGAATTAGTGAGGGGTACCTTCAAAGGCAGCTGTGAAGCTCTTATTTAGTCTCTTACAGACTAGTGAACTTTCAGACACCTAGAATTAGGAGACAATGTATCTATAAATCATGGACAAAAGCAAGGGAGGTTAATGTGTGGAAAAGGTTAACCTGCTGGAAAAGGTCCATTCCTTGGAGCTGCCCTTCTTGGCTAACACATCAGAACAGACCATGTGGCTAACTAAGCCTTTGGGCGGTGGGAGCAGCACTAACAGACCCCATCCTTTCACAGCCTCCTGTTATTGCACAAATTCATCCCAGTTTCTCTCCAAGACTAGCATAATGGCATCACTCTGTCCTTTCAACAGGAAGTGAGCTGTGGTAAATGAAAACACCACTTGCTTTGGCTTCACCCCCACTGAGGTGCCCTGTTTGGCACCCGCAGAAGAAAGGGGTAGAGAGGCAAAATAAACCCAACCGTTTCCTGCTGCTACACACCAATGTCCCACCACAAGGAGCATTTTTATTCACCTTCTCTCCTGCTGTGGAGGGGGAAATATAAGACTGGGCTTGATCCCAACAGAACAAAGCAGCAGAAACTAATCATGAGTCCTGCAGGAGTAATCTGCAAGCTCCGTACCCCCCTCCAACACACCCAAACCCCTCACTCCCTCATCATGACACACAGCAAATACAATTATAAGATTTAATCAACTGCAACTAATGTAATTCTGAAAGTCTTCACAGCTAATGAAAACCAGGTCTTCCCCTTCTCGATTAAATTGAGATGTTTGGTTCATACACTGTGGAAAAGAAACCCTCCATAAAGCTATGTATGAATACTGAATTTACACATCCAGCCTGTCATTGGGCTCTTTCTGTTGGATATTTAATGGTAGAAAACTATCTGTGAAGAGAAATGGACTTCACAAAATAAATACTTTCTCACATTGTTTCAAGGGAAATCTCCAGTCTGAATGTACTAACTACCACTTTGTAGCCTGAATGTGGTGTAAACAGAACATTTCCCAAACATGAATAAATCATAATCCCTAGTAAAACACTCCTCTGGCATTTAAGCAAGAATCAGAAGACAGAATTTGGCCTATAGCTTTGTAAACTTGAAGTTGTTGAATAAAAAATTACTAAAAAAAAAAATCCTTTTTTCTCCTTCCTCCAGTCTGTTCTTTTTGCTGCCTGTTGGCATCAGTTTTTCTGCAGTTTAAGCATCACTAATGCTGTGAGACTTCCTCTGTTTCTATGCTTTCCCTCATTACTATCATTAGCATTATTTTAGCAGGAAACTCTACAATATGAGCAGCACTGCAGAAAGAAAAATACATCATGCATCCTGCAAAAACAGTTTTGCTACTATGAGTTATGAGCTGCCAAAGCATGATGACAGAGAGGCAATGGCCAGTGGCAGGACAAGCAGAGGATCACTTCATGCAATCAGTAATCAGCCTGGCTTTGCTTCTTCCAGGTTTCTGCTTTATGCTGACCCAAATCACTACATTTTCTCCACAGAGGCGGTCTTGTTACAGTTTTGAAAGAGAAGAGTAAGACTGGAATTTGATGAAAACCCATAAAAATACAGGCTATCTGCTCTCCAGGGACAGCAGAGACAGTCACAACAGAGCAGGCAAGAACAGTCTTGCACTGGTGATGTATGAGGGAAGAGCAGATAGCAAGCTCAAAACCTTTTTATGACTGATGAGCAGTAGGCACATTTCACTCACAAAGCAGCTGAGAGGAGTCTTTCAGCTGCATAGATGTGTAGTTGTGATCACAGCCTGCACATTAGCACACACCACAGTCCTGTGCCCACATCCACGTGCATGCTCTTCACAAAAGCAGCTACTGCCTCCACTCTTGCATGGCCAGGAAGCTTCCACCTCTATCATCCTCCTGGTGTCTTTACGCACCCACTGCAACCCACGGAGCCTCTTTCTTCCTTCCACAACTGCCTCCTCCTCCCTTCCAGATGCCATGCCATTGTTGCCACAGTGCCAAAACTTCAAGAGCTGCCATCAGTTCTGCACCCATTTTGAGGCTTGGTGCTTCTAGCTCAGAGCACTGCTACTCTGGCCATTAGCTGAGTATTTCTCACCCTGGGCAACATTTTGGGTTTAGCACTTCTCCCTTGACTAATTTTTCTGTCATAATGTACCAATCAAACATAGTCACACAGACTCCTTACAAAACTATGAGTACTGATAGCAACATCTATTCTACTAGATCTACTTTGGTTATAGCCTATTAGTATCAGGATGCCCAAATGGTGAGAAAAAACAGGGCATGTCAGAAATACAAAGAGCAGATGGCAAGAAATATATGAAAACACTCTCTCAGAAAGAGAATGAAAGGACGGGAATTAAGAAATGGGAATGCCTACCTAAAATATAGTAAATAACCTTTAGCAACACACAAGATACAAACATATACATGATAATGAGACCTCAGCTCAAGAACATATACAGCTACAATACACCACATCCCTCTCCCCTCACCAAGTAAGTGCAACAGCTACATATCTTTTACAATTTTCCATTACAGCACTGTTATAACACCCTGTCCAAGTACAATTTTCCTTCAATAAGCAGTCTGGATTTCATCTGCTTTATTCTTTGAGAAATTTGCCATGCTCAGGCCTGTTGTAATACCTTCTGAACACAGCTCATTTTAAAGGATAAACTAACACTATATGGTGAACAAACCTTTTTTATCCTTTTGCATCACTTATGGAGACAGTTTTATTGCAAAGCAATCTGATTCTGCAGAAGGAAACTGTTTTCAAAGAAACCATTCATAAATCCAGAGGGAGACCATTAGTTATTGAAAGCTGAAACACTTACAAGTTGATTTGATGGCAGTGATAGTAAATTAATTTTTCCTATTGTTGAAAGATTTTCTCGACTAACAGCCGGTAAACTCCTTGAAGAGCAAAGGTCATCAACCTCTGAATATACCTGGATTCAATATCAACTTGATGCACTACTTTCAGAAAAACAACCATGTCATCCGTTTAGAGTCCTTTTTGAATTTTCAGCTGACTTGAAACACATGACTGCAGATCTTAGTTTGGGGCAGCTGCTAAACTACTTGCTTTGCTATGTATTTCGATGAGTTATTCAACCAACAGCAGAACTGCAAGACTTAGTTCATCTGGAAGAAAGCAAAAACAGCAGAAAGACTCATCCCTCTACCCCATTTTCACAAGTAAGAAAATAGCAGAAGGGTGCTAACAGATATTATGTGGGTAAGAAGAAGAACTAGATTGGTGACAAAAAATTTATTCTTAGCAAATCCCTCATTTTGGAATGGTTACACCCAGACATGTACTGACCCAAATAGATCATGGCTTCTATCACTCTCCAGTGCATGCAAACAGATAAAATGCTGACGTGCATCAAAAAGGTTTGGGGCAAAAAAAAGCAAGTACAATCTGCACGGAAACTGCCAAAAAAAGAAAAAGCACAGCAGCTGGTACACAACTGCTAATAGGCAAAGACAGCACTGCTGGCAAACGCAGGTGAAGCGAAGGAAACGAAAAGGCAAAATGATGTTGGGAAATTCAAAGGCCAGCCCAAAGGGATGAAGAAAACAAGCCAGTTACCCTAGGGTACCTACTGCTGTCTCTGAAGGACAGTAATTTCACCCATTTCAGGGCACACAGTTTATGCCACTGTTTCGGTGCTGCTCAGTGATCAAGCCTCAGGGCCACTGACTTCCCCTTGTGCAGCCTTCTGAGTTGGCCTGATTGCCCACCCTGCCATTTTGTGGCTATGCAGATAAAGCAGGAGGATTGGGATCCACCAAATCCACAGTGCATCTCACCAGCTGAGTTACAGAACACAATGCAGCAGTAACATGGGCAGCAACTACATTTTTCTCTCCTTTCTCCCTCTCAGCCCTGCCATATTTTTTTCATTTTCTATCAACAAAGCCCCAGGCAGCACTGCAGGCTCAGTGAAATGTTGTAGTTGTGACGTGATGGGTGGGAGTCAGCCACCCATCAGGAGTTGTGTGACAGGCCCAAGTGTGTCTGCCTGTGAGTGATGTGCCTGAGCCTCCTGTGTTCCCAGGGACTATCAGGCAATGGAGCCTCATAAGGCATGCAGCTGACCAATGCAGGGGGATGCTGTGTAGTTGCCTAAGCACTGGCAGCTAGAACCACCTGTGTTGCCCAAGGCCATCCAAGATATCTGTATGTTTATGCAGATATGTCCATAGAGTTGAACAATTTGAAGCACGAACTGCAGGAGACTTATGCCCTTCTGGAGTGGCAGCTGGAGGCCAAGGGGAACAGCCTATGGCATTTCAAACAACACTCAATGCCCTCTCTTTTCTGCAGGTAAAATCTGAATCTGGATGTGGTTAGCAGACACGGCACAGGATCTACAGAAAACTCTCATGCTTCTCAAATAGCTATTGAAGACTATGAAAAATGTACCAGGGCATCTCAAAAGGCACCAGCTGCTTCTGTGTGAGCAGCTGAAGGGGACTCTGATCACCACAGACTATCACAGGGCCTGAAGGTGCCCTGCAGGTACTTGCCTAAATTTAGGAGTTTTCACTTGCACTTGAATCTCACACCAGTAACATCATGCTAACTGTCACACAGGCACAAACACCTTCCTCTAAAATAATTTCCTACAACACAAGGCTGAATGCTCTTTGCACTAAATCCTTCTCAGGAAGCTGTAAGAATTTATGCAGGGATGAGAAGTTTTAGTCTTAATGTCAAGAAAACACTCTTCTCCAAGTAGAACAACGTCCGAGCATCACACTCCTTCTAGCTGGCAGGACAAAAAATTAATGTCCAGATTTTCAAAAAATGTTCACTATCACAGACCCTGTAACATTTAATTATCTAATGGTGTTTAGGACTATGGGTAGAGAAGAACAGAAGCAAACAAAACAACGCAAATCTAGACATAATATGAATATTCAAGAACCCTCTGCTGGAACATCAATGTGTGGGCTCATATCAACATTGTGTTAAATGTCCCTGTGCAGCTACAGAATACACATGTAAGCATAAATTAAGCAAACAACTGTCAAAAGACCTCTATTCAGAAAAAAAAGTTCTCCTTTCATGAACATTTTTAAACAAAGTGGTTTTTTTCCCTGTAATTTTTCCCTGTTAAAATTTTATGTTAGTGCAAAGAGATAGCATGCAGGGAACTTTTGACCCAATTTTGTTCCCAACTGCTCTTTGAATAGTAACTGGAGGCAAACCTTGTTCTCTCTGCAGTATTACCTGCAACTCTTTCATTTAATGCAACATTAACATACAGATATATAGACTAAAATTGTCTAACTTACGTTACAGGCAAGTACTTGTCCAATTAGTTCACGTAAAATTAGAATAAATAATAAAGCCTCTTACTATCCAGTTAAAGAAACCAGCAACATTTATAAAGCTAAGAGAAAACACAGAGACCTTAAAAATACAAAAGTATTCCTGCTGCAACAGAAAGTTTCCGGGAATTTCAAAATTCTAAGTCAAGTCATGGACTTTTTTTGTAGGCTATTCTTGCTTTGTCTTTAATACTGGTGTGCTGCTATTAAAAGAATAGCTAAATGTCCTGCAGTTAGTGCTGAGCACCAGTTACTGCTTTGTGAAAGTAAGTTGCAACTTAAATGTCAGGCTTCAGAGTAAATCTGCTGAGATCAAGTCTATCTTCCCAGAGTAAATCTATTACACTTCAGTAAATAGATGAGATATAAATAAAGTAGGAACTCTGCAGAGTTTAAAACAGGCATTGCCACTGTATTAACAGGCTTACAGCAATGTTACTTACCAGTATTTGTTTTAAAGTCTCAGCAGGTTCATCCTGCTGAACGTTTTGTGTAAAACCATCTGCTGAACAGACAGAATCGATCTCCGAGTGTGTCCTGCTTGGTTTGTAAATTTACCTACTGTGACTAAGTACATAACTCATTATTAAAAACAGTCAGACCTGGTCTTTCCTGAGGGTAAACTAATGTTTCTCATCATCCTTAAAAAAACATGCACTATGAGATAAGGAATAAAGTAAGGCATTTAAATAAGAGCCTTTATTTGAAAGGCTTCCTCTCGGCCTGAATCAACATGTAAACGTGGACTCCCAATCATCTTCCCAAGATAATTATAATTCATAATTGGCACTTTAAAGTGTTTTCACAGAGCTGTGCAAATACTGACTAATTAGCTGCACCAGAATCCTGTGGTGTAGGCGAGCAGGTACACTAACCCCACTCTTTCATATCTGATAAAACTGCTGGGGAATAAAACCCCAGTGCTCACCTGCTGCAGGGGATGAGAAGGGGGAGAGCTTTCCAGCCCCATGCCCCTTGCCCAGTCCACACTGCTCCCACCACCACCATTTTACCTCTTCTGGAGAAGGAATGAGTGGAGCTATATGCTAGCAGAGCTCTGGAAATGTGGACAAACCTTAGTTCATCAGCTAAAGTCCTGCTAAGCAAAAGGTCTAGATACTCAAATGTCAAAATAAAGCCAAAGGATTTGATACAACTATATGGAGTATTTACATGAGGATGGTAGCAGCCTCTTCTGCCAAGAAACACTCAAGCAATGATGTACTGAACAATTATGACTTACTCCTGGAAACAAGTATTACACTGGTACTTGTAACTAAATAGTACAAAAAGAGCCCTATGTGTACGACACTTGTTTACTTAAAATTCAGAGAAATCTTATACACTGTGTACCCAAAATTAAGGGGGACTACAGTGTGGTATCACATTAGAGCCCCCAAGAGGCTCTACCTTCACTGTGTAATAAAACACACACAGAAAGCAGTATCTTCAGTCTAAAAGATGGGTCTAAAAATGCGCTGAAGATCCTTGGAGACCACAGCATCTGGGAAGTCAAATACACCCCTGAATATATCCTCCATGAAATCCAGCTCTTTAATTAAATTGCCTGTAGGAAAGCAATGATTAGTCATTAGTATCTCAAGTTTTCTCGTTTAAACCAGCAAACACTAACGAGCGGTTTATTCCAGAGCTTTGTTACTAATCATCACATTTGGGATGACAAACAGGTCTTTTCCAAATAATTGTATTATCACAAGCCTACAATGTACACAAGATACACCAAATGAACCATTTCTATTTGATGTCATCCTGCTTTGTCTGTTGAAGTAATTGGTTACATGTTGTGTCTAATTTCAGCTACAATCTTTTTAAGGCAAAGATTGTGTCCCTGTGGTTTTGTAAAGCCTCGTTCACATATAAAATTAAATATAAATTAAATAAATAATGAGAAATCATGAACTGTGGGAATTTATTCTGCATTTATCAGGAATTCACAAGTGAGGATTTACGTATTTTTAAAATTGACTTTTTAAAGATAGTATCTTCCAGAGATCTGGTTCTCTCCTCTCTTTCAGAAACTGTCAGAGGCCTTTTAGTTCAACTGCAGCACTATTTAGGTAAAAATAACAATAGAAAAAATAAAGTTAGTTTGGTGACTGGTTGAATAATAAATCCAGCGTTATTCCACTCTGAAGCTCATTCTTCAGCCTGGTTCATGTATAACTGCTTCCGAGAGAAGCAGTTGCCATCCTGGTAAAGAGCATTAAGATGATGGTATTTTAACTACTGCATTAATTATCTATTCTGAGCAAGGCTAGACAAAACAAATAGTAGGAATAGAACAAAACTGCCTTAGTGAGCAAAATCCACTTAAAAATGACCAAGCCAGAGGAGTACAGATTATGTGGCCTGTGCTGCAATATGATAAAAGGGCAAAAAGGGTTTGGTACTCTGAAGGGTTTGGAGAATTATGAAACAGTCCAACAAAAATTAGTATTTTTTACATTTGGCACTCCTGGCCACTCCTCCCATGAGTCCCCTATATGCTGGGGCCGGGGAATCATGGCCACAGCAAGAAACACAGTCAAAGTGACAATTTTTATCTAAATATAGAAATATATTCACACAAACAATCATTCAGCCTGCTCTGAGGATCTGATGAGCAGCTCAAAGGACCTCAGGATTCTGCTGGTCTCTCACACCTGGACCTGGCAAGTTAGTGAAAACATGAGGTGACTTTGGTCAGTAAGAACAAAAGACAAACACTCGAGTGAGTGCTTCTTTTCAGGTACACCAGTGTGCACCCACAGGTAAATGCAGCAATAATGGTAAAATATGTTGGCTGTGTTATTAGAAATGTTAATTGTCCCGGCCACCCTTCTGCCTTTAGAGGCTTGCAACCTTCTGTGCCTGTAAGGTGAGGGGTCTGGTCCCCATGGCCCAAGCTTGTAATTACAGATGGACATTTCCCATCCTTCAAGATGCCAAGCCAAACTCATCAAACTCATAATTTTTCTCATTTTGCTTTTAGGTTAACAAAACTAAAACCTGTAAAGGGACAGCATGGGAGATCAAGTCTGCATTCTGGGATGGAAAATGCACTCATTTGCACAGAGTTAATAACATGTCCTAAAATGGCCATTCACCCTGAAAAGGCATTAGCATGTAATAGCAGCTGCTCATCCTCTGAGTGCAGACAAATGTTGGAAAGAGGTGCTGAGAGGCTTTGTCCTAGAATTACATGTCACTGGTTTAAACATGATGTGTGAAAATTATTTTAATTGCCCATATCAGTCTGGGACTGAAATGGTCTTATACTGGTAGGAGTGGTGGAAATGTCTTCCCCTGGTCAGGGTGTTGTTTGAGAAGAACATGTACATACCTAAATGTCTAGAAAGCCTTACCACAGAATAACATTTTTAAAAATAACCCCAATAAAACAGCTTTGAAAAATACTAGCTAGTAAGGATAGTTTTAGACTGCAAGTCTTACATAGAAAGATCCACTTACTTGCAAGTCTGAGCACTGGAAGAGCAAGAACTGCTATTTTTGAGATAAATATTACAGTTCAAATGTCACAGACTATATTAAAGACATTCACAATTGACTCTGAGATTTAGAAAGAAAAAAATAAAAGACTTACACTGTTGTATGAAGGTTGGTGATGATCACAGTGCTAATGACCATTAAGAGAAATACAAAAATTCTTTTTTTTAAGCATCATTATCTAGTGGCCTTGAGTGCTAATCAAAGCAAGGACTATAATGCCTGCTTTAATGGGGTTTGTCTCAGTAATGCTCCTAAACGGAATAAACTACATTAAACCCAGATGAGCTACAAAGAGAGATAAATGGAAAAATAACATACTGGAAACCTAAAGATTCTTTTAATCTGCTATTAACTATGTTACCATCCATGGCATTCACAGTTAACTGTGGTTTTGTAATCCATTTGTTGAACTGTAAAACTGAAATAGAAATGTTGCTGTCCTTCTGTTCAAAACAACAGACTAATTAAGGCCCAAATTAACCCCCAGAATGGCTGGTCTGGCAAAGACTGTACTAGAACAGACTGCATATTTATTTTCTTCTTTAAAATGAAGGAAAGCAGCTTCTCTGGAATTTTTTCTCAAAGTAGGGGGAATCCGACCCCACTGAGACATAAGCTGAGCCTCTGTGCACCACAAGAAGGATGTCCTGGGCAGACAAAGGACCCCATACACTCCCTCAACAACCACTGCCATTCCCCATAGCTCCAGTACTGCAGGGATAGCCACTAACTGATATCCACAGGCTTCAGATCATCCTCTTTATGTTTACAGGAAGGGGCACTGAATGCCAGGAAGATGAATTCACTGCCATCCTCCTCCTCCTCCTTATTCTTTTGGCCTTGCTCATCTTTCCTCTGCATATACTGGCCCAACACACAGACAGGCTGAATTTCTTCAGCTTGATACCTCAAAGGATCAGTTACATCTGAATTTGTCAAAAGCAAGTAAATAGGTTTTCTGATGTATTTATTTTGCTGTATCTCGTACACCAAGATGGGAGGATCCACAGCAGCTGAGGGAGAATGCAGAGAATACCATTTGGGCAGATCCTGCAGAAAGCGGTGACAATTTACTAATAAAATCACAGCCAAGGTATAGATGTAGTGACACCTTTTTGTTAATTTAGATGCCAGAATGAAATATATCCAGGAGTCCAGTCTTGGAAGGATGGATTAGCTCTTTGTTCATGGTATATACAAAATGTAGGATCATTCGTCTTATCTTGAAGAAATTTTCAATAAAGGTCCTTACAAACTGAAGCTGTAGCTTAGGGAACATAAAATTCATGCTGTAATTAATGAGTTCCTTTCCGAATTACAAGAAAAAATTCCTGTGGTTTTATTGCTTTTGTAAAATGGTTGTTCTCCCGCTCTCAAGGGACTGCAAAAGGTCAGTGGTGTTGAATATACACGATTTATAAAGTACTCTGGGATGAGAGATGCCGTGTAAATATAAAATATTATTAGAGCACACTCTCCTTAATTCACATACACTGCAATGGAACTGGCTGTGCCACAAGAGCAAAACTCAGAAACCAAGTCAGTCTGATTAACAGCAGCCTGTCTAAAGCTACTGACAGTCCACAACAGTGCAACTATAAATTCATCTCACAGACAGATTTATCTAATGCTGAAAGTGATTGCTGTTCATCTAGAATCAGTTATATATATAAATATATATGAATGTGAAGACTGTGTTACCTAGAAATGACTCACCAGGCAAAGATCATGACTGCTCTGTACCACAATGAAAAAGTGGTTTCTGAAGCAGCTGTAGGCACAGGAGCAGCCCATGTAGCCTGTCCACCTTTTGCAGAAACACTGCCTTGCGTAAGTCTGTTCTCAAGTATATGCCAGAGATGCTTGGCATGCCACAGTCCTCACTGCTTTGTAAAGCCACCCTCACACGGCACTTTCAGTCTCAAAATATTCATCCTATTTGTCCCTGGCTTTGATAGGGGCTTCCACGTTCCCCTTCCAGATTTGAACCTTAAGATTTGTTCACTTACAGATATATCCAAAGAGTCTTCCTGAAGAGCAGTCGCTCACAGAACTGACCTACAATGAGCCAAACAGGACTCCCGTTCCCTCTCAGGGAAGCATAAATTATGCTTGCACCCCACTTTTTGGGATTGATTCCAATTTCTCTCTTTCTTCTGTTCACAGTGGTTTATAACACTGCAATAAATAATCAGTTTGAAGTAGATTTCAAAATATTTTAACAGCTGGGGCAATGACATTCTTACTCCAGTTCACCATAAATGGAAAAACTCCCATTCCCCCTCCCAAAGACGGAGATTGCAGATCATATTCTGAATTCTTTTCAAAATCCAGGCCAAAAGATATCACCAGCACAGTCTGTTCCCCTGCACATTATTCTTACTCTCACAGATTCTTTTATTTAATTACCTTCTGCCCTGAAGTTTACACTCCCCATCCAAAAATTTTTCAACTGCACTTCCTTTTTCTTAAATTCCCTACCTTTCATCAGCTTTCAAATAATGTGATTTTATTATAGAAGAATGATGCTATGAATGCAGCATTACAGAGTAATGTGTTCCTACCTTTTCCCCTGTGATAAAACACAATATAATTTTAGATCCTTTGGGGAAAAAAAAAAAGCACTTTAGCACACAATACAGTACTTTAGCAAAAGTATGTGAGCTTCCTACTTGTAAAGGAAAAAAATGAAGGTCGTACTTCTGACTATACTCATCCCATGAAAATTGATACATCTGTCTGGGAGGCAAAGATGATTTGGAGTATCTGTATTCAAGAGAATAGTTTGATAAAGTTATTGCATAAAATCGTTAGATTTTCTAGTAACAGAAGTTTGATTCTGTGATAATGTCAAAGTTATTCTCATCTATGCAAAACACTTCTCATCCACACAAGAAAGGCTCTTAATTTCCTCAGTACCGAAAAAATGTAATTTTATTTTCTTGTTACTGATGACATAAGTATTTGGTTTCTTCTACTTTCTTTAGATAGTTTTTACTCCTAATAGATTTGGCTATAGCTGAATTACTGTAGCAATGACAGACAATGACACTCTTAAGGCTACACTACACATGGTTAATCTGTGCTCCAACCAAAAGCATTTATCATCTGGGGGACACTCTTTCCATTTGACTTTTCACTGTGTTTTCAGGTCTCCTCTCATATCAAGGAGAACAACAAAAATCATTATGGGTTTTTAACCTAGGGAATGACATTTTTAGCTCTGAGGCCTATGTGCAAATGTAAATTTTCAGCTGTTAGAACAAAGAAATAGCAAATGTGAGGCAGATGTTAATATATTACTCATTGTTGGTAATGCAAGCAAAAATCAACTTAAAAAAATCCCCCAGCTATTCCAGTAGTGAAAGCTTACTCGCTTGGGCATTTACATTTACCTGTGCCTGCAGAAATAAGATATAACTAGTTTCTTGCAATCCATGGATTCTAGAGAAATCCTCTGTGTCGTTTCTTCTTCCTTTGATATTAACAATCCAAGGGCTAGAACATAGAGCAAATGAAATCATATCCAGATTTTTCTTCTGCTTACCAATCTGATGAATGCTGAAAGACCATTGACTGAATGATGAAGTCAAGAGGAATCTTGGAGGATTCCAGATCCTATGCTATAGCACTGTTTTTAAGGACCATATCCAGCACCACAAGTTAAACCATGTTTCTGGTTTCTATCAAGTACCACTTGAACATAAGTCTTCAAACACTTACGAAGTCAGTGTAGGCAGTGCTAATGAGCTCTGAGCTCCCTAAGAACTCTGCTTTCCTTTGAATCCACCAACTGAAAAACCCACAATATGCCTGTGAATGCAATAAGGTGCTTCTTGCTCTGTCTAGTATCTTTGTTGCCTCTACCATAATTTAACCCTTGGAAACTTCTGAATTAACTGTCCTGGCATGGTGAACACAGAATCACAGCATGAATTAGGTTGGAAAAGACCTCTGAGATCAAGTCAAAGCAAACATCACCATGTCAACTACACCATGGCACTAAGTGCCATGTCCAGTCTTTCCTTAAACACCTCCAGGGATGGTGACTCCACCACCCGCATGGGCAGCCCATTCCAGTGTCTTTCTGTGAAGAAATTCTTCCTAATATCAACCTAATTTACTAAGGGGAGGCTCAATCTCCTCATCCAGATCATCAGTAAAGAGTCACTGTCAGTTGTACAGAGGAGCATGGATAGTCAGAGCATCCTTACTGTTTAGGTTCCCATCCACAGAATCTTCAGCCTCTGCCTAACTCTTACCACATCACATCTCTTATCATCTTACCTCCCTTATCTCTCATCATTCCTTCCATGGACCTCAAAATTCTGAAAAGTCCTTCCTTTTAACGTTAATACAGCAGCAAACTCTGAATGCCTTGTGTCAGGCACATTTGTGTTTGTAATTCCTTTCACACTAGGCAATTCATTAAGGGCTCTGTTTTGATTACCAAAATGTGTGAACGCAATTTTGTATCTCATCTATACAGGGTCACTCTTATGTCAGTTCGTTTCTGACTGTGACAGCCTTTTCCCATCCTAAAGGCAAAACAGTGTTTAGATTTGGTTAGTTTAAATATTTACATTGCACATTCAAATGATGCATTTTCCCAGTGACAGGGCTCTCTATGGTATTTCCTGCTGTACCTACTATGCAGCAGAAACAGATAATTAAGATGAATATTCTGGGTGTCTCTAAACAAGCAGATTAAGGAAACATGCAGCACAGCGGTACTATACTAACACTGTTAGACGCAGTAATATCCATGAGGGCTGTGTGATCTGCCTAGCACTGTGTGAAAGCCTGCCTTTTAGGACCCCAAATCAGAGGAGTTCCACATTTTACAGTCATCATATTTCAAATAGATTCCCTGTTTATTGACAATTTATTTGCTCACTGAGCGTCTGAGGTAGAATAAAAAGGACAGACATGGGAGAGGAGGTAAGAATGGTGCAGTTTGCTGAACATCAGTCTGCCTGCAGATAAAAGCCTCGAGCACACCGTGTCTGCAGGGAGGCAGAGGTGATGGGGGCTGCTACCCAGATGGAGAAGTGGAGAAGGAAAGGTGACACTAAAGCAGGCAGGAGAGGGCTACAAAATAACTACTTCTGGGAATCAGAAAACACACTGGACACTCCAGTCCTCATGTAACACTACAAAGTTGAATAGAACACTGTGAGTGATGCTGCACCAAGAGGTACACCAGACACACAGCACGAGCCTTTCCCCAGAGAGGCTGTTTGAGGCCTGCAGGAGAGAAGGACTATGCATACAACACTTCATGTGACAGTGAAATTCAACATAATGTAAGATACATGATCATCTACACAGTACAAAGCTAATTTTGCTCATGTATTTGTTAATACCAAACAACAAAGGACAACTATATGCAAGTCTTTCCAAGAAGAAATCGGATGCAGAGTGAAAAAACTATTCACACAGAAACTCTGTAACAACGCAAAACTAAGAAGAACTTAAAAATCCCAGCTCTCAGTGGCTGTATTCCTTACCTTATAACATCATCCACACAGGTCTTCATACAGGCTATCCCAATGAGGAAGCAAAAGCTTCTGGGCTGAAAAAACAAAGAAGCGCTGGTTAAAACATTACCACGAAAACCCTGCCTGTACTTATGTCCATCACAAACTCTGCTGCATCTTTTTGTTTAGAGAAACATACACAATAGACCAAAGTCAACTTTGGAAGCAAAAGCTTCTATTTTAAGTTGACCCTGCCCATTTAGTGTCATATGCTCTGGCGGAAATGGGTTGTAACAGTTACTGTATAAATGAGGCCCACGGCATCGCAAATGAACTTTATGCAGGATTATTTTATGTGTGGGAGAGGTATTTACTCCGCTTTGTTAAACTAACAGCAAATGAAAATTTGTTTGCCAGTTCAAACACAGCAGTAAAAGGAAAGTAACAGGCTCTACACCAGTATAAGGCAGCATATTCACAATAATAAATAACCAATTTTGATTTAACCTAAAACACATTTATCCACATACATTTTTATTTCCTGATATGAGTACCTCTAGGAAAGTAGCCACTGAAAAACTGTCGGAAATGTCAACCTCTTCAATTATGCTGGCTTTATTTTTTGCTTGTGCAGAAAAGCTCTGATTTGGAATTTCCACACTTGCTTGCTCCTGACAAGCACAAGAAAATCATTGAAAAACACATAATCTAATACAGAGTCTCATTTCTTTCTCTCTCAGAGATAATGACCATAAATATCTCATTTGGTAGATTAAAAAACTCTTAGGCAGGTCTACATATGCTTATTATTACTTTAAAATGTCCTTTACCATAGCCGGTGTTGTCTGGAACCTGCCTCCTTGATGCAAAGGACATTGTTAAAATGTTAAAATGGCAGGACACAGAATCCAGCTCATCCAGGCCTGCTGCCCAGCCAAGCTGGGTGAGGAGTGGGGACCTGGCTCCCAGAGCTGGAGCCCTCAGTTTCCCTGTCCTTCAGCAAGGCGGGGAGTGTGGGGAAAGCCTGCATGGAGAGAGCAAACAGGCTCATTACCTGCCTGCCTGGTGCCTGACCCAGCCCCGCCATCCAGCAGCATGGAGGGTGCATAAGGATTAGTGTGGCAGACACTCCCACAGTACGGGGGTGTCACAAATCCCCAGAGCCAGGATACATTCAGATACTGCATTTTGAGTCAGCAGTTAGCAGCCTCACAGTTTAAATTCAGTACTTTGAAATGTAATTTCATTTGGCCATCCTCAGGGCTACACAGCTTGCAACTCCCAGCCTGTGGCTGGCCAGCTCACAAAGCCCCGCCGTTTTTGGCAGAGGGACGTCCAGCATGATGGGCAGCGGCTGCCGCTGTCACTAGCAGGATGTTTCCTGGAGTTGCTCCTACAAGGCAATGTGTTTATTCTTTGAAACAGTTGCTCCCTAAAGATTAAAACTGAATGGGAGCACAAAAGCAGTGTGTGTCCTCTGGGGCTGCTACGTGCCATCAGGCAAACAGGAGGTACACACTGTGTTCTCCTAAATTACACGCAACAAACAGTGCTGCACTGGCAGAACAGAGTTCTTCAGTGCACAGATTATTATTCTCTTCTTTTTAACCCCTCCTTAGAAAAAATCCCCCAATATCTGTCAAACACTATTGCTGTCATTAAGAGCCCCAATATCTAGAGTTATGTTGGGGGGTCTACACTGCAGCTGAGCCCATTCACTCCAGAAGCATGTCAGCCTGGGCATGCAAAATGAACAACAGTCACGAGGCTTGCACTTTTAAGACTACATTCATTATCATCCCCAAAGAGCAGTACACATCCTCAAAAGACAGATTTAATAATAACAAGAGACAGACTGCAATAAGAACAGCAAAGAGATCAGGAGAAACACTCAGACAAAATAGAACTTTACTTTAAAACTAAAAAAAAAGTAATAGCAATTTAAAAATTATAAAAATAGGATTGAAGCAGTAAGAACACAAGAGAAATATCTTCACAACAATAAAACCTGGCAGTCTGTGAAATCACAGCAATTGCAAAGTGGCTGAAAAAACAAATGCAACCCTGATTTTTCTTTCTGGTGAGGAGTAGAACAAATGTTAAATTTTTACCACTGTACAGGATGCTTGGTACCCCAGGGGAGCTCCTTGAGGGGTGAGGAATTGTCTCTGGTAATAGGAAGAAGTATTTACCTTGCCTAATGGCTATATGCTGATGTATTTCTACTAGCAAAATTAATTTAATCTTGTATATAGATAGCAACTTCAGCTTAAAAAGTAAGAAAGATGGAGAAGGAGACTAAATGGCCTTTTCCACCTCTGATGGGAAAACATACATATTTTCCCATTACTAGTAACGCAAACTAAGCCCACATAAAGGCAAACAGGCAAACTTTAATAACCCTGAGCTGAAGCACAATGCCACCACGAAGCTTTATTCTCTGAAGTACAGGAGACTTCACAACTTCTCTCCCTGTTGTATTCCCCTCATTTTAATTAATAACCAAACAGCAGCAATTGCTGCCAGGCAACTCTAAAGATAAAAACATTACCTTTGATCAACAAGGGCTCCTCATCGCATTGTGCAGAGGACACCGGGAGAAGCCACCAGCGGTGCTCTGGAACTCCCTGCGGTCGCTAAGGCAGCTCTCAGAGTTTCTGGACCGTGGTCCGGAGCGCTCACCGATTCCGTATGCGCGGCGCAGATCCACCTTGGCGGCTGCCAAGCCGGGCACAGCCTGCGAACAATGCCGCCTCTGTCAGCCCGCGAACCAGCAGCGGCACAAAGACACGCTCATCTACAGACCCGCACTTTTTTTTTTTTCCCCCCGATTCTTTTTCTTCTTGGAGTACAGAGTGATGAGAACGGATGGGAGAAAAACGCTTATGGTTTTGTGATTTGCCAAGGCTTCGCTATGCTCAGGAGTGAGACGGTGTCAGTGCACGATGGGCATCCCGGCGCCGGGAGGGGAGATGGAATCTGCACTGGCGAGGGTGCTTCCTGCTCGCTTCGCACATTTTTGTTTCTGATTTGTGGGTGGTTGCATGAGCAAGCAGCCGAAACAGGGGAAGGGAGGAGTCATACGAAATGCAATTTAGGGCTTGGAAGCCTTGTCTGCCTTTTCGGGAAGCAGGACGAAGAGGCGAAATCGCATCAGGCTGACCCAGCAGCGTGCCCTGCCCACCTGCCTGACCGGACTGCCCAGGAAAGCGCCTCTCCCTGCCCGGGCGTGATCCCCGGGAACAGAGCAGGGATGCAGCAGCTGCTCCCGACCCCTTGGTAACCACACTCGAGAGCCTCTGAGCACGCTGGCCATTCACTCCCGACCCACAGCGTTACCGCTTTAATTTTCAAGGAGGCACGATGCTTCTTGATCTTAATGAGCAGGAGGAGACAATGAATGACATCGTCAGCAGATGTTTACAGCTGTCACTAAGAAGAGGAGATGACAGCAGCATCTTAAATCTCAGTTTTCTGCAAAGCTTTCCTTGGAAATCAGAGTGGCAAAGCTGAAAGTTCTTTTAAAATCAGATGTCCATGTTTTTCTTGTTTTGAAAGGATTATCATATGCATATATTTCATGCAACTTTAGCTTGTTTTCTTTCCTATCAGAAAATGAGAAGCGATCTGGTCTGGCTCAAGATGAGACAGCGATGATCCCTGCTGAAACCAATTAGAATATTACAGTTTAATTCATATATTCCCAAGCCAAGCTCCATGATAGATGTGAACTGTTTCACATTCCTCGACATTACTATGTATTCAGATCTTAAAACATTGCAACTCAATGGAGCAGCAAGCAACAGTATTTTCTTCTGGAAGCAAATACCACGGGACACGCAACCCCTGGGTGCAGCACAGCTATGAACTCATTCCAGGTCCCTTGATGAACCATTGCAGCCTTACAGTAATTTCCCATGCAATTAGTATTAATTGGTGACTTGCTGGCAATCCCTCAGGGGCCCTCTCTCACCCTTTTAGCCAGTCCTACTGGATCAGGTTTGAGATGATCATCAGGACCAGGCAGCCATCACTCATGCCCTAGCTGCCAGGAACCTTTTTTGCTTCTAAATTTTTGGGGACTTTGCAAGGGTTATCTTGAGTAAAAAACAATCACAGATATGTCACTTCCAAATTAGCACATAGGAACTTGTAACATGAGACAGCAAAGTAAGAGGGAGATTTCTGGAGGGAATTTATAAACATTTTTTGAAAATATCTTGTTTCAAAGCATTTCACTGAGGCCAAATTCCAACTTAATTTTCAGGAGAACTGAGCAGCAGTGCTCAGTTCAGTGTCTGGATAGTAAAAGACCAGTAAAACTGCATTTTGTATTCAAAATTAAGCTGATAAAGGAGGGCTCTACATGAGCCACCGTCTCTTCTAATTTACACTTTAGTAGCAGTTCTTAAGGATACTGTTTCCTTTTATGTAGTCATAAGATCAAGTTATTTGTCTTAAGCATCTTGTCAAAAGGACTTAAGCAGGATCAGGATTGCTTTATATCAGCAAAGTCCCATGACTCCGTGGTAATAAACAAAATCAGACGGTTTTTGACAGAACATTGTAAACATCTAAAACATATTTCAGAGTAGCTTCCAGGGTCTGTATCACTGATGGATCTCTTTTTGCAGAATTACCTAAGTAACCTCAAAGTTCCATATACCACTATCCTTTAAAAAACACTGCTGAGGCAGATATTCAGAGTCAAAAGGATCCCTAAATGAGAACTGTGCGGGGGCCAGCCTGAACACACCATTCAGTAACTAGTAAAGGATGTAATAACTAATGGTAAAATACATCAGGAAATGCTTGTTGCTCGAGGCAAGCAGAATTACTTCAACTAAAACAGGTCAAGTATAATCAAGAGCAATGTCCTACAGGCCATCTTTCCTCCTCCCTTTTCTGCTTCTCCTAAGTTTCCAGTCCACACAAATCAGTGGTCCTTGACATTACTCTTCTATCACTTTCGCCTTTTATTGTGCAACGTTTGGAAACTGCAACGTAACATCAGTAGGACGCCTAACACATGGTGTATTTTGGCTTGGAGGTAGTTGAGAACATTAATTATGGTTAATTCTCATGGAAATCTTGCATTGGGAGTGGAGGAGAGTGCTACAGCCTGCCTGTACCATCTCACTTCAACTCTAACAATTTTACTCCTAGATTTAACTCTGGGGCTCATGTTGTACTTAGCATACACAAACTCAGAGGTGAAAAACAGATTTCAGAATAGAGAAATTTCTTTTACATATTTGTGGTTTATAATAGTTTAACAAGTTCTTTTCTTTGGAGATCCTTCTCTGCGATACTACTTGATATTAATTTTTTAAAATATGTCATTGCCTTTTTCCCCAAATCTATGGAATATAAAGATTCAGCCACTATTTGTCAGTGCCAAATGAAAAATGAGACTATTCTTACAATTATTTCAGAAGTACAGAAGATAACTCACTTTCACTGTTGTAATTTCACAGTAATTCCATTAACCTCCAGTATTTTTGAATGTACACCACGTGTGTCAGATATTCCTCACCTCTGTCTCACACATCCTTAGCTCTCGAAGAGTATAAAACCACAAGAATATTACTCAGGGCAGTTTAGGTGGCAGAAGAGTTCTGTCATTTTGTGAAGGGATGTATTAAGGAACCACAGAATTAAAATTTCAGAGAAGATCTTTTCTGTAAAATCACAATCACGTAAGAGGAAGGAGCACAGCACACATGCTGTGGTGGAGACAGTAAGGTGCAGTATGTGTCTCTGGAAGTG
Source organism: Hafferia zeledoni (assembly GCA_035583235.1). NCBI lineage: Eukaryota > Metazoa > Chordata > Aves > Passeriformes > Thamnophilidae > Hafferia > Hafferia zeledoni. The sequence continues at coordinate 123,066,991 of JAWWEV010000083.1, forward strand.
TAGAAGAACTATTAGATTTCTTAATATGATGCTATTCTGAAAAATTTGGTTTGCTTGCAGAATTTTAAAACACACGTATATTCAGACTCCCACTTTACATCTACAACTAAGAGAAACAGGGACACAATATTCAGTTTTCAGAAAACACAAGACCAAGAGATTCTTTCTCCAATGGAGTATGCCAAGACTTACTACCCCTTTAATACCCTGATAGCAAATTCAACCTTTACAAATAAAGCAAACATCTTGAAGGAAATTATGAATGTCTCTGGCCACACAGATAAGACTTACACTTGTAAATTACTTTTGCAAATAGGTGTTACATCAAATCTCCAGCTAGTTAAGGATAGATGTGTTCAGCCTGCATTAGGTGATAATGAAGCCTGAACCCTAGTGATCTTAGATAAATTTGGATTAGTTGTTGATGAAAACCAATTTGATAGCACTGCTTATTCTACACTTCCCTTAATTTTAGTTTTTCCAGTCAAACTTGTCTCTGCTATTCCTTCTTGCATTAACTTTTAGGAGCATTACTGCCAGTGACAGTTTTATTTCTAGCGCTGTATGGCACTGGTACATGCACCTCATCAGGTCCTCCTACCTGCCTGAGCCCAGTGCTGGACTACACCAGGTTCTCTCCATCTATGGGAGAATAAACATAAAATTACACTTATCAAGCACCACCTTTTGCTGTGGCTGGGAGCTCGTCACTGTACTTCCCAGGTGCTCCCACATCTCCTGTGTGTGCTCAAGACACACACACACTCGACTGCCTCCACTGCCAAGAGGGCCGTATTTCATTTTGAGCTATTGATCTGAAGTGTTTTACTTGGACACAGGTCATTTGGGTCTACGGTCTGTTCTCTGCTAAAAGCTCTTGAACTCTTGACTAACTCAGGCCGTGTGGATTTTTAATTTAGCACACCGAGCATGTGTCCAAAGCCCCCTCTTACAGCAATCAAGTCAAAGCCTTACCAAGATTTGAAGCGTACCAATACAATCTAAGTCTAATATTCTGTACTACAAGAATGCAAATAATTCTCTTAAATCTATTTTTTTTTCCATTGAAGCTGGTTTGCAGTATTACAGTCGCTGAATTATTCTGCATTCAGCAAAGTATCTAAGAGTAACTGCTGTCATTTGGAAATTTATTTCTCACCTGTCTGATTAGCAATGGTAATGGAAGTTCATATGTTTCAAGTATTTATGAAGCATTTGAGCATGGCTCTTTGGTTTCCATTTGTAGTAACAGAACTTCCAACTGTTTTTTTCACCCAAGTACTTGATAGATTTGCACTTGTTTCATCCCGACAAGCCCAAATGTATTCAATCCATTACAGTCAAGACTAAATACTTACATATGGTTTCCTAATGCTACTCATTAGGACATGGATAGCTACAAATGTGTTTTCTTTGACTTCAGCTTGCCTTTTATTGTACCCTGCAGCTTGCTCATTTTTACTAAAAATGAAGAAAGAAATCAAGTTACTAAGTTTTCGTTTTCCATTCTTCCTAATTTTCAAATTTATCCCATTTATAAGGCCCAACTATGTCAAGAACTTTTTACACCACAGAAGAGGAGCAAAACCTTGAATGAACAGGGATTTTTTTTTTTGTTTAGTCCTCTTCCGTTCCACCCACTTTTCCTATTTTCCACTCCTTAATTAAATTTCAGGTCAAAGATCTTTCTGACTGATGACATTCAAATGTTTTCAGATTTGGTTAAAAAAATTTCATGAATCCATTACCCTATATTGTCATAACTAACCAGGAAAACTCTCCTGAATTATTTGGATCTATGGACAAGATCTGATTATCTAAATCAAATTGCTAAACTCTAATGCACACGGGAATATATATTCTTTTTTAAAAAAACTATCAAATCTGATTAAAGTATGCTCAAAATAATTAGCCAGACTATAAGATACTAGTGGGCAGAGGTTCTGGAAATTGAAGAGACACCATACTAATTGGCAAAAGAGCCACCAGAAGATATAAATCTACTTAAGATTCAAGGATTTAAGTTTGAGATTATAAATGCAAGAAACGAAGAATGACAACCTCCTGTCATTTGTTGACAAGCTGCCATAGAGAGAAGCAGCATCACTCCTTCATCACCATCCACAACTACTCTCCATCCTGCTTCCAACAGTTGACTTGCATTTCCAAGGCCTGATCCTGTCAGACATGTTTGAATTATTTTGGCTTTGCCTGATGAGTGGTGGCACCCTACTCAGCAAAAGCACATCAGATAAAACTGTTAATGTTCAGGAAATTGCATTATATGAAAAGTAACTATTAAGATGTAATTTTCTCTGTACATCCATTTTCACAAACTATACAAGTCCTCTTCCCATAGCTCTGTAGAAACTGTGGAAGCTCATATAAGTATTGAATCAGTGCTAAAGGTGTCTGTGGCATTTATTTATTCATGAAACAAGGACTATAAAAATAAAAGAAAAAGTTTTGCTTAACCACAGTAAAATGAGATGTTTAATAGTCAAAGTTTAATTTCAGGAAAAGTAGGATGGGGTGTAGACTGTCAGCTAGCAGTTCTTGGTCCTTTTGATTATCACTGTATCTTTCACAGTGAAAACTGGTTTAAAAAACAGGAAAAACAGGATGAACAACCTTAATTCACTTGAAAACACAAAGTTAGTTAATTATGTCAAACATTTCTTAATGTAACCAAGCTTGTTTGTGCTGTCCTCCTAAGTACCCACGAGAAAGTGCTTCACTTGGCACTAGATTGAAATCCAGCAACACTGCCCAAAGTTTGTGATTGGTAAAAAGAAAACAGAAATAGCCCAAAGAAGCTGCTGGCCCCTCAAATTCATACAGGCCCTGAAGCAGGTGAACAAGATTAAGTTTCCACCTTCTTTCTGCCACTGTTGATGTGGGATTTTATGCGTTTTGCCTGGACTCCACACTACTTGTGAGAGATCAGACCTCATTTTTATCTAATATTATACTGTTATTTGATACTTTGTTATCCCTTGGACATACTTTCCATGGATGGATTGGAACATATCTGACAGCCTCTCCCAAGCTTGTTTCACAAGGCTGGACTGAAAGAATTTGGAGAGTAATTAAAAAGGAACTTAAAAAGAGCAAATCTTTAAAGTGTCTGATAAAGGCAGGGTTACACAAGGGTGCTGAGAAACTGGGCCCTGCACTGACTTTAAAGCACACTTTCAACAAACCTCTGAGAGTGAAGTGGCACAGCAGAGCAGAGGTGCCTGTCCAGCAGGGGAGCTCACCTGGAGCTCTGAAGTATCTGCTCAGAGGGGCTTTGCCCTGGTCACACAGGGCCATGACAGAAGCGCATTGCTTTGGGTTTTTTTAAATAACAATATAATGAAAGCTCTCCAGAGCATCAAGAATCAATTACAGCTAGAAAGCAGAGGTTCAGCCTTTGGTATATCTCTACTTCACCAGCCTTTGGTATCTCAGTGACAGTCATCTGCAAGGGAGACATTACCCTGTAACATCAAGGCTCTGTGGGACTGTGGCTCAACAAAGCAGGTGATGCCAAACTGAAGGTGGAGGCAGAGCACCACTGACCAGCCTCCCCCTGCCATGATGCCTCTATTTCAGTGGATGAGTTTTGCAGGTACCTGCTGTTTGTGCACCATCACTTAGCACCCTCCCTCCTCCCATGCATGGCAGGTGGTAGGCTGAGTGGACTGATGAACAGAGAATGCAGAGCATAACCACTCTGACAAGTGCCCCAACAAGGAGGATGTCCCAGAACATTTGTCTCTCTCTCTCTCTTTGGAAAACAACCTTTTAAATCACTCTGCCAGCAAGAACTGAACACGATATTTAAGGAATCCTGCAGTAACTTGTGGATGACAAGTTTGGGTTTTTTTAATGTTTGAATGTGACTTCTTTCATATACATAAGTAGCTGAGACAGCCAGAGTGTTAGAAGCCTATACTCCACCTCCAGACTCCATGCTGGACAAAATACACTGGAGAAGACTGGAAACTGTATTTCCTACACTGACTCACTGAACTGGTAGAGATGCTAGCATAAAATCCTGAAACAGATCAGAAGTGGGATTTGTTTAATCAAGCAAGCTTTGCCACAAGATGTAATCGCACACTGATTACATTAGCCTTTTAGAAAAAAACCCACACAACCAAATCCTGAAATTCTGCTTCAGAATTTGCATTAAATCCATGGGAATTGTATGGGCTTCTGCATGTGTTTTCTCCCACACCAACGCAGACAGATGGACAGACAGGGATGTGAGAAGAACATTTTAGGCTAAGCCTGAGGGGAGACAAACAAGAAAAGAAGCCCCCATGTGCTTCCCCCAGTCCAAAGCATACACTCTGCTCCCCCTACTGAGAGCCTGGACTTCCCAGAGCTTCCTTCCCTTGACTACAGAGAAAGCAGTGGTTGGGCAGACAGTAGGCAGTGGTCCTGCCAGCACTGCTCACACAGCTGGGAAGTGTTTCAGGGGAGCTCCATGCTGTGTCAGAGTGGGGAGAAAGCGTGGGGCTCCCCACCTCCCTTGCCCTGCCATCCAGCAAGGCCCTGGAAAGAGGGGCCACCCTGTTTTGTAGCCATCAGTTATTACAAGACAGAAGGAGGCTTTGTATAAATAGCCTTTGTTCTACTAAAATACATCTATCCTAGCTTGTTTCCTTCCTAGCAGTTGCTAATGGATTTCATTACAGTTTTTCTCCTTTTCCACATACATTCCTCCTTCCACAAGTAAGGCAGTGGAGCAGCTGCAGCCAGCTGTGAGCTTTCCCACCAGGACCCTGCCTGCTGCCTCTGAGACACCAGCGACAGGCCCATGACGATGAAGAACATCTTAACTGCAGACAAGATCGTTTGCCACTGCCATGGGAATCCAGTCAGCAAAGCACTGCTCACATTACAGCCAGGGAAAAGGTAAGTGTGCCTTACACACTGCAAGCAGGACAAGCACTTCATTTGAAATCAGTGGGACAGAGGAAACAAATGCAGTATGTTTATATGAAAGCCTCACCCTTTCTGAAGTGTTTCAGGAATAATGTTCAACAAATGGTAATTACACCCTCCCCACTTTTTCTTTTAGTCTTGGAGGAAGGGGAAAACAAAATATTAATTCCCTTTTTCTAACACTTTTAAAATCTGATGTTTAGGGTGGCTATTAGCATCCTCTCTGTATTAAGACACCAGAAATCACAGTAAGTCAAAGCCTGAATCTTTGCTCAAAACTCCTCAAAACATCAATTTGCAAAGCATGCCCTGAGAAACCAATCACTACTTCCTGCCACTGGAAGCATCTCAGCCAATAATCCCAACTGGATCAGCAAATGAGGGTGTCTTAATTTTCTTTAGTTTCCTAATTTTACAGAACATAGAGGAAGTAAACTTAAATAAGGAGGAGTCGTTTCACATGGGTAGCTCCTTCAAAACTAAACCACAGACATTAAGAATGTAAAATAGCGGTCATACACAGATGTTCTCCAAGAGACCCTATGAGCACAGAGATTTAACTGGGCTGGAAGATACACTTTCAAAAATTACAGGTCTAGTACACACAGAGAAATCACCTTGCCTCTTTTCATCAAGCAGCTTTTGTGGTTCTGGGTTTGGTTTTTTTGTTGGTTTGTTTTTTTGTTGATTTTTTTTTTTTCAGTCTTTCACTTAATTCCAAATCCTAATAAAACAGAAATTATTTTCCTTGGTCATAAACTCATAAAACACAAGAGCAGCTTCCTGTAAAAATATAAGTTTGGCAGTCATTCAGATATTTCTTTATTTAAATAGCAGGCTATTCTTTGCATGAACTCAATGTTGCCAAGTAAGCACAGAAGGCACCAAATGCTTTGGCTTTTATCTTCCTCCTTATTGATATATAATAATTGCCAATAGCTCCTTTATTAAAAAAAAATAAAGCACTCACTGTGCAATGTGGGGTTTTTATAAAAACATTTAACAGAGGAGAAGGAATAAAAGGATAAGGACCTGAAGTCTTGCCTCCAGGCCAAGTATATATTTACTACACAATATAATCTATGTGCAAAACCACAGTTCACAGACACAAAACCAAGACCAGTTTAAGATCTGCTGTTCTTCAGCCACCCCTTTGCTGCAGCTGCATCCCTGTCCTTCTCCTGCCAGCTGTTGCAGCCCCTCTCCTCTGACAGCATGAGCAGTACCACTCACAGCAGTGGATATTGCCTGCTTGATTCATCACTGCATCAATGCAATATAAGCCCCCCAGGCACACCAAAGAAATGCTACATTAATGCTTCATCTATGCTGCAAGAGCATTTCTTAAAATGCCTAGAAAATCATTTAATATGACCATGGCTTCGTTCTTGCTACACTCTGGCCAGGAAGGGGTTAAAACAAATGGGGGAAAAACCACAGCAAATAATCTGAAAGACTGTATTCCCATCATGTTTGCTATTTTCAATCAAATTTTTTCCTATACAAATCTTTATAGAATCTTGCTTTGTTAAAATAATTAGAAATGTTTTGGCTTTCTGCAGGTGGAAAAGGCCAGAACCCAACCCAGCATGCAGGAGCATCACAATTTCACCCACCATCAGCCTAAGGTGCTATGTCAGTCCTTTACTTCTCCAGACATATGCCTACTTAGGAAGAAGTTTTTACATTAATTGTTTTAACTACATTCTGGCCCATGCAAGTGGGCAGCCCAAAAGATTTAAACCCTGTTCTTGATATAGTCTTTTTCAATACAGATGGGAGTTCACAGGAACCACTGCCTTTCACATTTTTTTTTTCAGCTTTATAATTTCCATTTGCTCAAGACGCCTTGTCACATCTTGTTCTTGTTTTAGCGCTAACACTACAAGAGTTACAGATATGATTATTTTGACTCAGCATCATCCTGCTATCCTCAATTTGCCTTAACATAAAAAAGAAAAGCAACGGCCCTACCCTTCCATATAATTTTATGTTCTCACTATTAGTGTCTGAAGGGCAGATGAATGTGTGAAAGCAAAACAGAGTTGCACACGTGCAACATGAAGGATTCCTATCACTGCAGAGACCTTATCTTCTGTGTTTTCCTGACTCTGCAGTAAATTACAGACACTGCCAAATGGTGACAATGAGCAAGGAAGTTTGCTTTGCAAACGATTCTTTTTAAAAAAGCCTTGCAAGGAATGATTTGGTAGTGTTGAAATTTTTGTCTCTTAAACATGCAATTATCCACTGAAGGCAGATAATGTGAAGTTAAAAAGTATCGGAAAAACGAAGTGGCTTAGGATTATATGCAGTCAGTTGTCCTTTCTCTCAAGAAACATTACACAGACCTTTTACAGTTTGTGAAGCTGAGTTTCTACAAGCCAAAAGAAACAGCCTGGAGTAACCGAAGGCTCATGTCAAAGGACAGCAGCAGGCAGGACCCCACATAATGAGCTGGCATGGTATCTGCACTAGTACCCTCATTGCATGAAAGGGCAGGAGCAATAAACGGGAATGAAAGGGAAGATTAATTCCCAGTGACTTTGACAGCTAACAGCCATATCACTGGCTAAGTTGGTCACCACTCCAAACTGGAACCTTGATTCTGTGACAGGAGGCTTTGGAGAGCTGAATGTGGAAAATATATAGGCATGATCCTTGTTACTCAGGATACTTTGATCATTGGACCAGCCCATCATTTCTCCACTGTCAGTCTGGAAACAACTCTTGCAGGCTCACATTCCATGGAGCACTGCAGGAGGGTCGGGCAGCTAGAAAGGGGAAAGATGGAACTTCAAGCCTCTAGAAAGATAGAGGCAACCCAGGATAAGCAGGTTAGATATATCTATGCTAAACCAACAAGCAAGGAGATGAATATGTTTAGTGGTTAGCCTGGATGGGCACCTGGATAGCCAGGCTGGACCAGTAGTTTTCCAGACACGGTTTAGTAAAAAGTGCCTTGAAACAAGATTTAATATGTTTTCATTGAAATAGAAGTTCAGAAACCTCAAGACAACCTTGCAGCAGTTCCCTTTCTCCAGTGAGATCATTTCTGTCTGGTAAACACTCGGGAGCTTCACAAGGCCAAAAGCTTTCATGTCGTCTCATGGAGACTGTATTGGAAATTTTCTAACAGAGCATGCCAAGTTCAAATAACTTCATTTGTGGCTTTAACTTCTGAAAGGAGCAAAAATAAAAAAAAAAAAGAAATGGTACTAGGAATGCTTGCAATCACTGTCAAGCAGTGGAATCTACCGTATGAGCTGAAAAACTGTAAATATAAGAGTATAGCAGTGTAGAAAGAACTAGACAAAATCAGAGCAAAAATGTGTCTTGCAACAAAGCTATGAAGAGGGCAACAAATAGAACTGGCAAAAATACTGGTACATTCAAAAAAAATAAAAACAATAAAAATATTTAAATAATCAACTTCCAATTAAAACTACTTAAACAGCTACAGGTATGAAAAGAAATACACCTATAGTGAAGCAAATAAAGCAATATAGACTTGACAAGAAATGCCACTATGCTAAAATAAAGCCATATGAAAATCTGTGCAAGTTGAAAAAGACTCTTTGCCCTTTTTTTTTTTAAATAGTAGAGATTCCCATCTGTTTGTGGACAGCACACAGTAAGAGCCATGAAGCCCTGAAAAAATTTACCAGAAACCTCCATGCTCTCCCTAGTATCCCAGAGCACAGCCACACCAAGTTCAACTCTCCATATGCTGCTGAAGGTGTTTCTGAGCAAACCAAGCAGCTCCATGTGAAGAGGTGCAGGACCCCTGAGGTGCTCACATCTCCACTGACATCGTGCTCCTCAGAGGCACCAGCACCCAAGGAATACATCCTTTAATTTTGGCACTAAGGTCAAATAAGGACTTAACACAACCATCCACATAGGCCTGCAGAATTCGTGTCTGCCCTGGGTGTGGCACCATGCCATGGTGCCTTGGGGACAGGCAGCAGCACTGCCACAGTGCCCCAGCACTGCCCCAGGAGCTGGGCCATGCTCCTCGGCAGGCACTGGGGGCTGACAGCCTGGGACATACAGAGAAACTGAGACAAAAGTTCTGCCCTGTATAAGGGTCTGGATCTTCAGCTTTTCTGGCAAATTGTCACCTTTAAGTTTTTTATTTGGTCCACTCGAGCACTACTTCTGAGTACTCCAGGCTGAGGACACTGCTGCCACATCAATATTCATCGAGGAGTCCTGAAGAAAGTTAATTTATTTTTCGGAATTATTACAGTTAATTGGAAACATCTGCTACAAATATCTGTATGCCAGAAGCATCCCAATCTACTAGGCAGTCTCTGCAGGAATACTCACTCTGTCCTTTCTGGATAGGTTTTGCCAATGGCATCTTTATTGTCAAAGAAAAGACACCATAAGACTAATCGGCCAAATGCAGAGTTTAAATTGCCTCTGCTCATTTTCACACAAAGTAGTAACATATGGTGAGCCGTCACAGCTGTGAAAGATATTTTCATCTCCATGTTGACTTTTAACTGCTTTCTTGCAGTGAACTAGGTCAAAGAGCTTTGGGAACAGTGGTCCCCTCTGATACTCAGTAGCATCCTTAACCTAATACAGTGTTGAAGTGAGAATATCAAAGCATAAGAAATCAATTTTTTACATTTATATTGAGATTAGTGTCAATACATTACTTGAATGAAAGTACGTTATTTAATGTAATGTGAACGTTAAATATTTGTTGAAGTATTTATGTGAATAAAGGATAACTATTTGAATGGCCCATGGAAAAACGTTCATGTTGGGACACAATACAGCCTAACTATTTGCAAATCCCAATAAATATTCATTGAGACTACTGAAAATCTGGGCTGGAACTTACAGACAGAGAATTTCTAAACAGGTTGTCAATCATAATGAAAAATGTAAGCGCAGACTGGACTTTCTAAGTATTATTAGCCTTCTGTCTGACTGTGTTGTAATTTTCTTTTTAATAGGCTGAAATGTGAGGCATGATCGTTTTTAGTAGAAAGATTCTGTCAAAACTGTGAATAACAAATCAAAATCACAGTGTCAAATTTATTTTTTTAGGGAAAAAGATGAACAAAGACATTCATATTAAGGAGTGAAGTGTGGTTATATCTCCAATGAAGTCAGAAGAAACTAGACAATGTCTATACTATGGAGCTTGCCCATAAAAGCTGGAGACTTCTTACAGGCAATATGAGGCAGCATGATGGAAAAACTAGTGTAAAAAGAGAAGGACTAATAACTCAGAACCTCCAAAGACATCTTTGAAGCAGATGCTCTTCCCTGAGATGCCAAACTAGAAAACTTTATTCAGGGAGTGGGGGGAAAAAAAAAAAGAAAAAAAAAGAAAAAAAAAGAAAAAAAAAGAAAAAAAAAAAAGAGCTGAGTTTTTGAGCCAAATTTTTTAAAATTAAATTAGTATGGGTAAAATTTTCATGCAGATGGTCACTATAAATTCTCATCCCAAACCAAATTAGAAATAATTTCCTTCTTTCATGAAGAGCAGAAATCAATCTGTAATCTAATCTTCTTAGGCCCTTGCCCACGCCAAGGGTAAGAACAGCCACAGATTTCTTATTTAACAGTGTGGGAATGGACTTTTGTTGACACTGTTCAGAAGTTCCAAATCACAGTGAAACAACTTGCCCTCACTGACAAAAAAAATGAACTGTGAAAAGCAGAAGACCACGTAATGTCTGGATACACATATTTGTTTGGCAGAATTATGATGCTGATAGTAGTAATACAAAAATAGTAAGGCCTCTGACTGAAAGAGTAAGTATTCCCTTATTGCCTGGAACAGAATAGTTCCCACACTACATTAAAACTGCAGCAACAAATAGGATGTGATATTCTAGGCTAGTTTTCTTCATATTGTGCAATGAGTTTAGGAGGACCTTCATCACTTCATCTCTTATGTTTGAACAAATTAGTCTGTATTTTTTATTGCTTTCCTCAAGAAGAGGTAATGATAAGACCAAAAGTGATTATCAGTGAATATCAAGAGATAGTAAGTGAATAAACCCATGAACCTCTGTGTTCAGGTTAAAGTTTGATGCCACTTAAGAAGTATTCTTGAATGCTCATGATACTGCTATATAAAAATAATACAACTGTTCTACAATTTTAAGGCATAATCAAGTAGAAAATTATACAGTGTATGGTTCCTGGGCACATTGACATGCCTTTATGTCATTTCACTCATTTGGACTGTGAAGCACTTTTCCTCAGAGAAGCGATGGGCTTGGTGTACAGTGCCACAGATTCCTCCGTGCCCTTGAGCAAAGCCCTGATTAAACTTTCCTGGATTCACTGCAGAAATGCATAAGTTTTACCCACAGGAAAGTGGGAGATGTGCCATTTCTGTTGGTATTAAACAGAACTAGATGACAGGAAGAAAATCGCACATTCTTGTCTGTAGCATCAAGTCAATCTTGATTCTCACGTTTGTTGGCTTGCCATGCTGCATGTCTGACACAAAAGACAATCTTACTCTCAAAGCACAGTAAATCAGCAAGTAAAATTCTTGGAATAACAACAGTGAAATCTGTCCAGTACTTTCCTAAAAATGCATATTAAACGTACTTCACCCATGGAAACTTGATTAATGCATTTAATATATTTGGAAGAAGTAATCATTCATGTCAAGGGTAAACAATGCAAGCATGGAAACTGGATGAGAATAATAAGGGGAAAAAACCCACAACCAAGCATATGCTTCAGCATGCAACCCCACTACTGAAAACCACTGTCATGGCTAATCCAAAAAAACCAGATTTATGTGCCCTAAGTAGAATAAACTACCATCTCCATTCTTTCCTTCTGTGACAGTTAAGGCAACATGAGCATTAGCATAGGTATGAACAAAACTAATGTCTGGATTTCCTGTGAAACCTTAAATTCTGCTTTTTCACGACTAAGGAGAACAACGATTGGGACACATCATTTCTCCTGAAATTCACAGAGCCCTACAAACCTTGAAGGACCGCATGGAAGGAGGGAAGATGAGCAGCCACAAGAGCAGAGAAGTAGCACCTGCTCTGACCCAATCCAAGCATCACAAGTGTGGCCCTGGTGCTGAGCTGCTGCTACTGGCCTGCCTGTATAGCTGTGGGCTGACCCTGGTGCTTATCAAACCACCCGCTGTATCATCCTCCCATTCAAACTCCCTCTTTCATGCATCCAAGTTTCTCTCCAGTGGCAGTACTGAAGCAGCAGAGAAGCCCTGGTTTTCTCAGAGTACTGATGGCACAATGGCAGTACCTAAGGGTACCGGTATATGCCTGCCCTTGGCAGCATCTCTGCTGGAAGGTGGCACAGCAGAGCTGGTACTTTATCACAGTGTGCCTGGCATGGAAAGTCAACTCGACAAAACAACCAATTTAAGAGCTCCAGCCTGCCTTTGGGAACTGCAAAAATGTGGGATGTGGCACTTACCGTCAAGACTTCAGCTCTCTCTTACCCTGCACCTCAGCTACCTCATTCCAAACAGAAACGTTTATGCAACTGGAATATTCCCATCCAATGCCTGTCTGCATGATTTCAACCCAGTTCCTCAGAGAACTTCCACAGGTAGTAGAGTCTCCATTCTTGAAGATATTCAGAAGTCTGGGGAACCAGCTCTAAGTGGTTCTGCCTGAACGAGTGCTGGACCACATGACCTCCAGAGGTCCCTTCCCACCTCAGCCCTTCTGTGGTTCTTGGAAGTTTCCTTCATAGTACACGTAGTCTTCCAAGAGTAAAAGCTATGTTCAGTAGAAAGGGAGTTTTCCTGTTTCTCTGCAAATAGGTCAATATTTAGGTTGTGGTCAAGAGCAGTGACAGCTGATCATCTGAAGAGGAGCAGAAATTTAGCACATTCCCAGCAGCAAAGGGGCTGGGATAAGCAGATGTGACTGACAGCCATCCCTTCAGGAGTTGCAGAGTTTTCTGTATCTGAAGTCTTTCCCTTTCCTGCTGTGCTGCAGCTGCGTGCACACAAACACATCATCTTTCCTGCTGCTCACAGTGCACAGACACATACACCACCAGGGAATGCTTCAAACACGTGGAAGCAGCTAGCAATTTAATTACAACATCCACATACACAGAGGCACATGCACATCCAATTCCCCATGAGAAACACCTGAAATAAATACAGGAACACAGGACTGCAACAGAACTCCTGACTCCCTTCCATGAACTCTGTGATGCTTCATCCTAGAGCTGCTCTTTATTTTTACCTCTGCTGTACCTGGAAAAGGCTGTTCACAAACCTCAGAAAAAATCAGGGACTCGGGTTTTTTTGCCTGACCTCCCTTTACCCATTGTAAAAAGCGTGGGCTTGCACTTTGCACAATTACATTTCAGGCCATATCTATCACATGAACCCAGAAGAAAACATAACCCTTGTTGTACGATGCTATGATCCTCTTCTGAAATGTCAAGGACTCCTACCTTTGAGTCACCTGTAAATTCATAACAATTCTGCCACCTGTCAAATTCATAAGCGTACTACTGCTTATTGATGGCAATGGTAGGAAAACACTAATCATGTTTCATCTCCTTTAAGGAATTTAATTAGCAGACTCCCTTTGGCCCAACATTCCCCTTTCAAGATGGATATTCCTCTTTATTCAATTCTCTACTTATTTAAAATTTCTTCTGTAATTTCCCCTTTCTCTTACCATACTGATAAACCTCCATGTGGGTAATACATTCAAATTCTTTATCAATTGAGATGGATCACATCTATTGCTTTTATTCAGCAACAGAACTGAAGAAGATGAAACATCCACCCTTGGCAGAAAAATAGTTATTAATAGTTTTTTATTTCACCCCATTTTCCATTCGCTTCCCTGATTTTCTCATCTTGTTCAACATTTGTTCTAAATACTACATACTCTAGAGGTTGGCCTAACAGGCTGTTATTTTCCCAAATCCACTTCCCCTGGCACTATCTCATAATCTGAAGCATACATTTTATATTTCTCATTCTCATGCCCTATTGTTCAACATATTCATTAGAAGCTCTGCAATCTCATGTAACAATAAATGACTCTCCAGGAAGGAGCAGAACTGCTTTTGGAAGTAAAATTTGATGACCTCTCACTCGTAAACTCTAGAAAAGCAGCCCTGGGTATTTTGTTTCTCTACCTTGTCCCTGAAACTGCACTGCCACTCTTCCTGTTGCACTGCACTGGTTTTCTTTAATAGTTAATATGGAAAACCTGGTTTCTCTTTAAAAAGGCCTCTCAAATCAAACCTGAAATCAAATACCTTTCCCTAACTTAATTTAACAGGTTAAAAAGGTCAAGAGTCTCTTTACCACCAAAGTATTGTCCAATTCTCAATACGAAATTTAATTTCTGTCATCTGGAGCAAATGTGTATAATGCAAATGGCATTCAGAAACTCTACTGCACTTTGAAATTAAACCTGCAGCTACTGTTTTAAACATCATCAGAGTCTGGAAATGAAACAAAGCCTTGTCTAACTGACATACCCCTGCATTAACATGAACTTCAGCAAATGAGTTTAAGTGGGTTTGGCCACCAGCTGTGGAACTCCGCTGTACATTCCAGTGTACATGAGTCTACAATGTACTGAACAGCCCTGCAAATATTCTAGATCCCTGCTAATATTATGCACAAAGACCTAATTAGAAGTGTGCGTGAACACAGATATGTTTGAAAAAATGAGAACAAACAAGCAGTTCCAACTGATATCTTTATTAACTCATTCTCAGTGGCAGTATCATACACAGGGTTAGTGTGAGGTTAATGTATACCCCACACTGTGACCTTTCAGACTGAATTTAATTGCATCTCTACCAAGGATAGAGAAAAATGATAAGGTGCACCCTGATTGATTTTCTTCCTTGCAGACCACAAGACCTCATTTCAACCAAACCTTGCTGTTAAATTTACAGCACAACTGAAAAAGAGTTTTAAATGATATACACCCTAATCTAATTTTTGAAATTGCTATATCAAAGACTCTCCATCATAAGCTGCAAAATCCCTATTTGCCTCTTCTGTAAACCCTCTACACTGTGTACAGCATTATCCTTCAATTGTTAGTGTGCTTAAAATGTGTGTCTAACACTGTCAGAGCCACGCTGTCAAGCGTTAAAGAGCACTTTTAGGCATTCTGCCCCTGTAATCCTTGGGGACTTCAGTAACTACAAGCCAGGGGAAAATCAAAATAAAAAGAAAAGACAGGTCATCATGAACCTAACTGCGATGTAATCTCATGACAGACATTTCTACTGTACATGCACAACACATTTAGATTCTACAAGAATTTTATTATCCTTACTTTAGTAAAGCTGGGACAACTATCTTTGTTAACATATCAGTGCATGCTGAACTACCTGAACTGGAAAATTTTGTCAGAATATTTTATATACTGTGATTACTGTTTGATATATGATATGCTTTATTACAGCAGCTTTTATTCAAGACTTAGTTCTTTTTTTTCATACCAACAAAAAATTTTTTGCTTATTTTTCATTATTCTTTGAAATAAATTTTTTGTGATATAGTAAGACTATATTCTGCATTAAAAATGGCCACAGAAAACTTTGAGATATGTGTCTGTTTTAAGCAGTTTCCACTAGCAGTGGATGAAAGTAACAGCCAACCACACCGGGATTTCAAGATTTTTTAAGGAGGTGATGGCAGGCACATTTGGTTATTACTGTATAGGAGTTTTGGCTATTGCACTCATCACTGCAGTCAGAACAGCTCATCTGCATTGAAGTACTGAAGAACACTGTGCACAGCTGAGCCATTGCTTAGATCAGTTGTATTTAGAGGAAGGGAAACTTGGATGAGCCCCAGATTATGACAGACCTAACATCTCATTTGCCAACAAATCATCTGCATCAGAAATTACTTTAAATGACCATACTAAAATTTAATTTGTCCCATGTTTAACATGCTCATTAAAAAGAAATCCTTCAATACCATTCACCAAGGTTCACATGCAGTCAAATGACCATGTGGTTGGCCGCAGCCCACCCTCAGCAATATCCCTAACTTCAACAATCTCCAAATGCTGTGGAGTCAAGGATGAACTCACCCACTCAAAAATTCACCGTTACAGCTCCTCTATTTCCACAAGTCTTTGATGCATAAAGTTAATGGAGTGCCACCAGGAGCCTCAGAAACAAAACTCTGGGGAGACTGGCATAGCCTGGTCTACACTTTACCAAGGCTGAATTTTAATTCCACAGCAAGGCCAATGCAGTGCTGGAGCCTCCTGAAGACTTCCATCATCCCTAGCTTCCCCTGGACAAATTGCAGGAGAGCACAATGGCAGCTGAAGGTTGGTATGGCCCTGGGGCTGCGTGAGTTTCACAGAGCTTTGAGCAAAGCCAGTGCTCTAACAAAGCAAATTCTTGAGAGCCCACCACGAACCTGAACTCCTAATTTCTCATTTAATTCACCAGAATGCAAGTTCAGTGTGAACAACTCCACTAAGGCAAAGATGGAATTAGCTTCATCACACATGCAGCAACATTATGTCTCTTTCAACATGCACTGTAAAATAGATACTGAATGGAAAACAGACGATTTTTAACTTCCTATTCTGTCTACCAGTAAAGAAAGCATTCTCAAAATCCTGCATATCTTCATGCAAATTACTCTTTTGCAAAGATAAATATCAAAGTTATGTGAAATGCCAGATAAGTAGAAAGAAAGGTTGAAAAGAACAAGGAAGAAATAAAAACAAGAATCTCCAAAGACAGAAAACAAACAGCAGTTCATTTGTGTTCCCAGGAAAGCCCAAAGTCAAACATTAACATTTTCTTGTGGAGGCAACTTTCTGAATATTGAGAGCCAGCTTAAACAAATGGCTGGCTTTTCTTCTTAGAATATCTGGGGAGTCTGCAAATTTTTTTCCCCTCTGAGAAAATAAACATGAAAACCAATGCAGGAAGAACTTCACACAGGAACAGTGCAGAAGAAATTCAAATACCTAGTTATGAGATCTTGGCCAGGCAGAAACGCATATGAAATACTGTCAGGTAGAGTGTTTGCTAGACACCCTTCAGAGCTACAATCACAGAAGTTCACCCTTGTCATGTCTTTGTTGATTTCCTTTCCCCACCCCTCATCCATTTTATATAGCTGTTCATTTTTGTTTCCGTATTTCTCTCTTAATCTTACCTTAGCTGTACCCCTGCTAGATCCCAGGGCTCTTCTTTTGTATCCCAAAACCTCAGCTGAGGATTTGCTGCTGTCTAACAGTAGGACTCCAGTCAGCTTTAAGCTGCAGTAATTTTCTTCTACTCTGTAAAGACTGAAAGCAAAGTACTTTTCCTTCCTTGCCAGATAGTAAACATTCCTCTTCCACTGGGCAAACAAATTATCTTCTGTTGTTTGTAAAGACATTCAAACAATATTCTTGTTTACCTTTATAAATGTCTTTGTGCTATCCCTAGTCTAGCTCAGGGAACTGAGCCAAAAGTGTTGCAGCTAACGCAGAGCAAACAAGAGTAAAAGCCTGAGCACCCAAAGAAATCTGTGCACAGCAAAGTACAGAAACAGTCACTCTGCAATCTGAGGTTGGGATAAGACAGCAGCAGCAAGCTGAATCTCAAGACAGTGAGTATCTTCGATGAGCGAATTAATTTTACACATCAACTCAGAAGAAACATGGTTTTCTGCCTCCAGGGAAGGGTGCAACATGTACTCATTAATGACTGTTTATAAAGATCAACACTACTGCTGTACTAATTTACCACCACCTTACAGGAGATATTTCATGATCAAAGTATTGAAATCAGTGCTGCCAAAGCAATATTATTTGAGCAGTCAAGTTAAGCGCACACACCTTTGAAGGATCAGAACTAATGAGGTTTTATGGTTGGATTTTTTTGGCAAGAATGCAACAAACACATCAACACAAATAAAACTCTGCCCACACAAATTGCAGTGATCTACTCAGGCAATTAGCATCTACAAGCACATGAAACTGTTTGTAAGAATCAGAGAAATCATTAAATATTATTAGATTATTTCATAAACAGACCAATTAGTTCTGAAATAGCTGCTTTCTTAAACTTCACGGTCCATTCATAATCTGTTACCCTTCATTTATCAGTTTTCATTGAAATGAATCCTACGAATGTGACCTAACTTCATTAAAACCAACAAATCTTGTCCAAATCGTTGCATATGGCACATGAAACTCAACACACCCAAATGAAAACCAGTCTACTGCCATTCCAGTCACTAAGGCTGAGGACAAACCCGTACCTTTACCTTGGTCATCACAATCTCAACTGTTTGATGTGCATCAGCACACGCCTTAGAAAACGGAAAGCCTGTGTTAACTCACAGGGTCCTTCAGCAAGTGTGAACACATCCACTTCTCACCCAGGTCAGTCTAAACTACCAAAGCTGGCTATAAATTATCAAATACAGTTTGAAATCGGTGACTGAATTATTTTGCACTAATATGTTGCTTTCTAAGAAAACTGACGTTAGAAATATGTCCCAAATGTGGGCTAAGATTTCCCGAGGAATAGAGAGAGCAGGCGAAAGCAGGAGATACGTGTTCCTGACCAAAAGCCACTCAGTGTCTGCATTAAACAGCATTTGCCCAGGATGTGTCAGACAAGACACGAGGCTGGGTTCTTGGTGCTACAGCAAAGTGCCTGGCCAAAATACAAGGCTGCTCTGGCAAGAATTTTTCTCCATATTGTTTCATTAATATTTCCAAAATGTCCAGTTTTGCCTCTGTAGGAAAAAAACCCCACTAATCCCCACACCTTCCCCCTCAAAAAACCCTGCAAGTTTAAAATCTCACATTTTGCACCAAAATAAGTAGAGGGTTTTGACCAGGCACAGCCACAGCCAACCAGGCTTCCAGTGCCTCTTCTGAACGACCAATGCACAACAGAATCTTAATACGAACTTTTCATAACATTCAATATAAAAGCGAAGCATCTCCTATAAACTCTCATTAGTATCCACCGTATCTCAGATTACTTTTTTTCTTTTCCTGTGCATTTTCCATATTAAAAAACAATTTTATGGCTTTGATTTTTTTATGCCATCAATAAGCTACATGAGGAATAAGGCAACAGACATGAGAAAAACAAATCTAACATAAAAAGTCTCTAAAATATACTGTAATATTGTCAGAAACAGACAGCAGCTACAGAAACATCATGGAAATAATACAGGCAATAAATTGAAGCTAAGCGAATATTTATTTTTATTTTCAAGACAACTCCTGAAATTATGAGATCAATTTGGCTTTTTTTTTTCTCTAACCACTTTTCCATCTTGTCAGAAGGAAGTGCAAAAACACTGCAATCAATACTCTCTTGCTAGCCTGGATTAATATATTTATGTTAATTGCAGCTGTCTACATAAAAATACTCCCTAGTATTCTTCTTCCACAGGACTTTTATTGAGGATGACTCTCTGACCACACAAATAAAATAAATTTTTTACTTTTTTTTTTTTAAAGATAAAACTTACCTGGTAGCACACTTTCAGCAAATGTCATGAAAAGGTCTCATTGCTTCCAAAGCGTTTGATCTCGCTATCATGCAGCAGCTTCTGAGTGAAACAAGTGACCTCAGGGAGACTCAGAGGGAATGGGGATCACACAGCGCAGAAAGGGTCTCCTCACATCAGACATCCTTTTTCATACTCTCTTTATTTTCAGTCTGGACTCTGTGAAATACCAAATCTCTGCAACTCCAGCTAATGGAATGGGAGTTATCAGCTCCTCAAAAGTTCATGCTGCTCAGCTGTGGACAGGACAGTGGGATACTTGCTCCCCCTGAGACTCTGCTGATTCTGGGGGGCTGATGCTGAACTTCACCTCAGTTCTCTGAAGAATTCAACAGTGAAGTAACAGAAACACAATCAGCCAGCATATATTCCTCACAGCATTCAGACAGGGAGAAAAACAGAAGAAAAAGCCTTAGCCAGTGTATGGGGGTTTTGTGACATTTGCCATTTCTTTCAATAGCATGAACTAAGCCCAGAAAGCATCAAGTGAAGAATGAGTTGGTTGTCCTGGCTAAGCACTGAACTTAGATAGTGGGATAGAAGCTAACAAGAAAAATCACTGAAAATGCAGCATCTGTTGACATTTTCCAACATGCACTGACCTTTCCAGTACCATTACATCTGGCTTTGCAGCACAATTACACTGTTCAGCTCTATGTATCGATAAGATCCTCATTATCTCAATCATATCAAAACCTTTACACTTTCTGGGACAGCAGAGAAAACTACCTTCCTGAAAAAGGTCTGTCTGCCACAACATTCAGTTCAGTGACACCAGAAAGACCACTCTGCTGCTGAAGGTGATTGTTCACACTACTGCACTGTAACCTAGCCAGGTGAGTTGACAACTAACATGAGGATACTCCTGTTGACAGTAGTGGATAGCTAAAGAGCAGAGAATCCAATAGCAACGACAAAGCCTAGAAAACAACCCTTACAACACAAGCACACCTACAAACCAGAAATCATTTCATGGTATGTGAGAAGAGTTCAAGTTAATTTATTATTCTGAATGCAAAACCCGTATTATCTCTTGTTTAACTCACCTTATGAGGTTATAATGATTAGTTTGGTTTCTAGAAACCTACAAACTTGTTTTCTTCACTTCCCCTCCTCCACTTACATTTGTTTAATATGCAAAGGTAATGCATTTTATTGAAGAAATAAGGTAGATCTGCATGAAGTCATGTCTGATTCAGAACTCAGTTGACTCCTCACCAGCTGGAATCTATTATTTGATTAAAAATGCCCTTGTGCCAGCTGCCATGCAGCACGTTTCACCACCCTGAGTCTGAGTGGAATTAAATCCATACTGATAAATGTAGTCTAGCATGAATCAGCCTGTTGTCAATACTAATGTATACCTGGAAAATAAAAGCATTAAAAAAACAAACCCAGTCCACCTAGACCTGGCCACCCCAATCTCTAAAACAGAAGATGTTCAGTGGGGAAGAACTTCAAATTTCACATATTATAAGGTAGTATTTTCATAAGACGAAGTCCTAATTACACCCTCAGGTTTGTTTTTAAAAATGATCAATCACTCTTACCACAAAAGCAAACCTAACTCCTCTTTCAACAGAACTGAAATAAAAGTGTTGCTGAGTTTAAAGAATTAAAAGCTCTTGTGCCTCACTGATACAGTGAAGTATTTACTAGCAGAGGAAAATTACTGGAGAATGTGCCCAGAGCAAAAAATAATTTATAGTAAGTCTGTTACAGCTAATTCAGTTAGAATGAGATACTGTGTTGGGCAAAAAGCCCATTGAACTTGAGGGGGATTTCTGCCTGCCATGGACTGCAGGAATACATGCCAAGAGTATATATCTGTGAATAAGCACTGGAAATACTGCTCAGCTTCTTACAGTGCAAGAACATTAAAAGCTTTAAGGCAATTATTTGCAAAGGTATGCTTACAAGGCCTTTATATAGAAATACGGTGATGGTGTATTGATAGGACTGATTCTTCCTGTTTTCTTTTTCAGTTACCTCAAAGTGAGTTGAAGATTACAGCTTCACTAGCTCTGAAAAAGTCCATTGCTAGCTCTGAAGAAAGTGTATATTCATTGGGATATTTGCAGCTTTCCATGTTCACTGGATGGCCGTAAAGTTAAAAGGTTTTGATGGCTTCAGACAAGGTATAGTCTCTTCATATGCAGACGTAAGAACATGCAGAGGTAAGGCTGAAAGCTCAAGCCCACATCCATCCCTGGTGGTATCAAGGCAGAGACAGAGTGCTCAATACTTTATTTAGAAGAACTAGGTAAGTATTATGTGGATATTTCACTGGTTAAACTGATTAAGAATAGTCAATTTAAATTCTCAAGTGCCAGTTATCCCATGTATAAAGTAGCTTGAAGAGAATACAGTAGGCTTTAGCCACAGCACTGAAAATAAGTGAGGGGTCAAGTCACTACTGACAAAAGCTGCTGTGCCCTGAATCGTTGCTTAAACTGGGCAGATACTCTGAGTGTGGCAGAGTGGCCCAGAAAGTGCCACCATGATGGGAAGGTTTGCTGACAGGATCTGCAGGGAAGCAAGTCCCTGCAGGGGGAGTCCCACAGGTACTGAACTCCTTCTGAACCCTGAACATGGACATCGAGTTCCAACTCTCCAGAGAAACAAAAATAAATGGGATTTGTTGCACCTCAGAGATCTTTCTTTCAAATATATTTTAATTCCGTTTGGAAAAACCTGACCTAATACTTCTGATTTTGTGGTTTTAAATTATTTCCATTTCCAGATTCATTATATGACTCCCTCAATAAGCAAAAAATGTATTATTTCACCTATTTTTACAGATTGAGCTTTGTATATTTTAACTTTTTACTCCACAACCTCTTTCATACCAGTACAAAGTATTGTAGTGTAGCCCTCTCTGTTTGTTCAAGCACCAATTAGAAATATGTGTGCACATATTACAAGCATTCCATAAATACAGAAGACATGAAAATAATGCTTATGCAGTTCTCCTATTCCCTATCTTTCCTGGCAGCATATACCAGTAACCTCAATCCATCAGCAGAAACGGAGTCAACTCACCATGGATGCTTCCTCTTGTCTGTCATGTAAAGCGGAGATACTCTCTATGCCAAAGACAAGTACCTGGACTTCCAAAAGTACTTGCTTTACTGACAGGTGGCAATAGCTCATCTAAAGACATCACAGAGGATTTACACCACTGGAAATAAACTTTCATTTCTCCTGGGTATATTTGTTTCAAGAGTGTCACAGACAGTGACATTTAAAATCATGATGTTTATATATATATATAAACCCCCCATACACTGAGATTTACCATGATTTTAGGAAGGGAATACCACCAAACCTTGTATAGTAAGAGTACAATGCTCAGAGAGACATTAAAAAATAGATTCAATGGCAATTACCACATTCCTATCCCAAATGGCAGCTAAAACTGTCCTACCCCATACTAGCATGTATTGTGTGTAGGCCCTACATTTCAATAAAAGGACACAAGTGCTTTTAACAGCATACTGGAGAGTTCTTACGAGATACACAATCTACAGGAAGACTGTTGTCCCTCAATAAACATTTGTTGACTAAATGCACAGTTTCAATTAACACAGTCCTTATTGAAATTTAAAAAATGATGAAATTTAACTTAAAATTGAAGAAAACTACTGAGTAGTAACAGCTGTAAGGCATTTTATGTAAAAAAATCATATATTTATATTCTTAAAAAAGATATCTGTATCTTAGGTCAGACATTTTTCAAACTTATTAGAAATATTTTAAGAACATTCCTTATTAAGGACATATGCCATCATTTTTCACCTTTGCCATATGATAACAACATTCGTTTTCCTCAAATGGTGCTGTAAAAAAGCCTAGGACAGTTGTGAAGCACTGAGCCATTACAGTTATTTTCTCTTTATTGTGTTATGGTAACACAGAATCATAAAATGATAGAATGGCCAGGGCAGGAAGAGACCTTAGAGATCATCCAGTTCCAGCCACCCCCTCCATGGGCAGGGACACCTTCCACTAGACCAGGTTGCTCAGAGCCCCATTCCACAGGGCCTTGACAGGGGTGGGACATCCATAACGTCTCTGGAAACTTGTTCCAGTGCCTCACCACTCTCACACAAAAGTATTTTGTTCTATTATCTAATCTAAACCTACTCTCTTTCAGTTTGAAGTCATTCCCCCTTTTCCTGTCACTACATGCTTGTGTAAAAAGTCCCTCTCCAGCTTTCCTGCAGGCTCCCTTCAAGTATTGGAAGGCCACAATTAGGTCACCCAGAAGCCTTTTTATTCCAGGCTGAACAGTCACAATTTTCTCAACCTTTCCTTATAGGAAAGGTCCTTCATTCCTCTAATTGACTTGGTGTCCTCCTCTGGACTTGCTCCAACAGGTCAATGTCTTTCCTGTGCTGGGGATCTCATCCAGCAGTCCCAGGCCAGGGCAGGAGCACATTGGAGACTGGGCTCAGCGGGAACAAAAGAGATGATTCTTGCCCAGAAAGGTACATTTAAACATTAAAAAAAATGTCCAATAAGTGGATAGGGATGGTTGGCAAGGAATTAAGAAGAAACAAAGGGACAGCATCAGTCAACACAAGCGGCAGTGGCTGTAACACATGACTAACCTACTTTTTTTTTTTTTCAAGGATTATGGCAGAGGAGATTTTAAGAAGGGATTTAAAAGGAGAAAATGAGGTTAAGTGTGTTGATGTCTGCCCACAGCTCATGCTTAACTTCAACGCAGCAATGAATAAAGCCCACAGATGCTGTTTAGAATACACAGCAGGGCAGAGACAAAGCTGATACTGCACATGAACTGCGGTGCTGTGTGGATGGATGGGTCAGAAGGGCTTTGGATATGAAATCAGACTGCTTCTTACTACCGTTGTTATAAGAGATACACAAACATTATAGAACTGCTCACCAGAAAACAAAATTCTTTTAACGGCATGTTTGAAAAACGTAAAAGGTACACAAGCTATATGTGAACCATGCTTGGCAGTGAACTGGGCAGGGGGGAGCATTGCTTCATGGCCACAGGCATCCCTAGGGCTGGCTCATAAACACCTCTCAGTCACACAGATCTTTGAAGGAAGAAGCTCACCTTACTCAAAAATTTTCACAGTTTATTTTCTAAGAGCAGGTCTTCATTAACTGTATTGGTTGTTATAGTGAGTTATTATCTTCTAGTGACTCCTAAAATATCTGTATGTAACAGCTGGGAACTTCTGTGTTCCATAGCTAATTTGGTCCTTTATAAACTGATTTACATACATACTTGCTATTTAATTCTGTTAGAAAATATTTAAGGTAGTATTTTTTTCTGTCATCTCCTAAGTTCAACCATTTACCAAGTTAAAAGAGCAGCAGCTCAGGGGTCCATTTGACCTCAACAGCAAACCTTGGTCTTAAAACACATTTGCCTGTCAGCAGATGGTAGTTTCAACAGCAATGCAGCCTTTTATCCAGCTGATCCATGAGATGGACTAGTATCTGCCATCCTCTTACTAAGCCTCTGAAAATATCTGTTTGTTTGGTAAGGTTAGGTGTTTTACCAAAGATAAGCTGCCTTTAGGTAAATTATTGTCTAGGGAATGAAAAGGTAAAAAATAGAAAAAGGTAACAGACATCATCTTCCCATACAAGACCTTTTTATCAGTGGTTTCCAAAATCAACAACTTTTCGTCAAGGGTTCCAGCAAAGCATCAGAAGAAAGCCATTTTAGGAACGTAACAACATAACAAAACTAAGAAAACCCTTTGTGCTGTGCTGTACTGTGTTCACACAAACCTTAACAACACAATGCCTGTTAAAAACATGGCCTATATTTATTTTGCTTATTGCTCCCCCTTATGTCTTAAAAATTAGTAAGAATCAACCCCCAAAGAAAAGCCAGTAGGTAACATAGTAGCTTGATATGTATCACTGTCATAAATCACTGTAGGCTGGAAAAATACATCAAGTCCCAGCATCCAGATAACATGAATACTGTGACCCATACAGCCTAGTCATTCATTCATTGTGAGCCATTCCACAAAGCAGCACCTGGCTCAGGGAGAGCAGCAATGCTTTGCAGGCTCCACCAGCTACAGGGATGACATCTCCACTGACTCAATGGGAGGTGCTGTGCTCACATGAAGACCCAGCTGCTCAGAAAGGAACTCAATGTGCATGTGTCAGCCTGAAATGGAATTCCACCCCAGGACTGGGTGCTTACACTCCCTTCAGACTACAGCATCCTTTAAGCTTTTTATAAGATACAATTTACTGTACAATAAAATAAGCCTCCAAAATATGTTAAATAAACCATGTCCTAAAAGTAGGTACTTCCCTCTGCTGACTAGAGCTGGGCCTTGGGTGATCAGCTCTGGTGCACACATCCTCCATCTGAGTGTCCTGGAGAGCACTCCGGGCCAGCAAAGTACAAAATGTGTGTGTTCATGTTTTAATGGTTTATCTGGGGGTGGGTACTCTCCTGCTGTCAAAACCAAAGAGTTATGTTCCTGACAACAGTAATGACAGGACTAAATTAAGAAAACAGAGTTCAGAGAGGCAGAGAGATGCAGCTGAGCTTTTGATGAACAAACCTCATTAATTCACTGGCTACCAACTACCTAAATAGAGTAAAAGAATTATTATTACAGCTGTAGTTTAACAGTTTGGAAAGGTGACATTTGAAGTCCCTACATAACATTCAGTCACCTGTAATGCTATGCAGTAACTTTGTTATTTGAAATCTACTAATAAATGCATGGTAACTCTTGCAAGTTGACAGCAGCCTTCAAAAGTATTGGCAAGAACAAATAAAAATGCATCCATTTTTTTGGAATAAACTATTTTTATGACTTCATATTCTCATCAGGTAGCAACTATACAAAAAAGTGCCCACTACAACATGTATAATAGCCCAGAAAAATGTAATTTTTTTATACACTTTCTTCAGATTGAGTCAAATGAAATTAGATTTTCAAATCCATGAAAGACAGGCAAATGCAAACACTGCAGTGCTTTCCCAATGCCATTCTATGTCAGAACACTAAATGTGAAAGTTCATAAGTTTGATTTACTAGAAGATACCAGTAAGGTATCACAGTTTTCCCTTCTTTTCAGTCATACCATTTCCTGGGAAAAAAAAATACAAATGCCTGCATGTTTCAGGCACTCCTGCTTATTCTGGATGGACACAGATTATGCTGTCCTAGTTGAGCGACTTAAAATTGCATTTCTTGTGATGTTTCATGATTGAAGAGGTCAAAGTCTTCCCTGGGGAAAAGGTGTTCTGCAGACCAATTTATGGAATGTGTGTGAACTTCTTACCTTCACAAGGTTAATGTGTGCCTTGGTTTCACCGTAAATAACACAACCTTATAATTAACCAAGAGAAAGACATTAATTTTCATGTCTATAGAGTTGAAATGGATTAGTTTCTTACATTTCCCCTCCCCACTCAAAATATGCAAAGCAAGCACGGAAATTCCCAACCCCATATATATCAAAGGACATTCAGGTTCAAAGTCAAGTCCTAGAAAGTCAAGAAATGCCAGATCAAATTTAGTTCAGCTCTCTAATGCTTATACATTAAGATGAAATATTTAATTACATGGTGGCATGCTATTTTTTGACTGCATTATCTGTGTCTTAAAGAACAAGAAACAAATTCCATGGTGGCCTGATTGGACCAGATGTTCAGATGTCCATCTCATTTAAAATATAATACTTCAATAATTACTTATCTTGCTGAGAGAAGTATAAGGACAGATTAAAAATTATCCAAAGATTACCTGTGAGTTTGATTTTCTTTTAGTAGAAAAAACATTATTAGAAATAAACTGTATCTTTCACCAGCAAATATTGCTTGATAGTATGCTATGATCTAACTTTGAATGAACAAAACCAGAACAAATCTCATTTTGCCTGATTCTTTTTTCCAACAGGTCTGTCACAATGACTTGCTTATCAAAATATTTCAACTCACATTCTAAAAATACCAGCTATTTATTATTTTAATCTGCTGTACAGACATCAGTCTAACACTCAATTAGAGTAAGTGGTGATGAATCACGCACATTTTGGGAATATCTTGGCTCTCTGAACAACATTTGGGTTCTAAATCTTTATTGATAGAAATGTTTTATTTCCATACACATCTACATACAAACGTGCAAATCAGGGCTAGTGCAGCAAACTGGTGTTATGGCTAAGAGCCTGGCTGCCTTCAGTGCCTAATTCCACCTTGGCTCAGGGAATTGGAATAAAGATGAATGAAAATTTAGGCCTGCAGTTTTAATAGTAACTATTTGTTATTTAAATTTCCTGTTCCACACTGAATGATTGCAAGAATGTGTGCTCAGAATTAAAAGGCTGCTCTTTAGCAACAGCACATTGATTTCTTGGGGTCCTTGCAAAGCTTTTTACCTTGTTTCTGGACTACGGCTCTACACCCCTCTAACTGCCTGTCAGAAATCATTTCTGCTTTATGAATAAATAATATGATGCCCAGGGGAAATGCTGGGCTAAGACAAAAAAATCAATATGTGTCTAGCACATATTAGGCACTTGTTCAGCTGAAGTCCGTCTCAAATATGTGAAGTAATTTTAATAACAAAACAAATTCTTTCTACACTGAGCTTAAAGCAGGATTATTAAGAAAGCACTACCACTATGTCACTGTGTATCCTATTTGAAGATTAAGGATATTATCCTCCTAAATTGGGAAGAATTCTGATTGCAAACTATTTAGGGATTATTTCTCTACAAATTCCAAATATTCATGTTACAGAAAAATGGCAGTAAGTGATTTTTTAGTCTATTCCTCTTGGAGTAGTGCTGGTGCACATCTGCGTGGTAAAGCTGTTATTAAAACTGACTTGTTTTTTATTTTAAAAACATCTTCCAAAATTGCTTTTTTTAATTTTTTTTTCAGAGGGCCTGGGATCAAAAGTGAAACAAAAGCATGGTAAATTAATCATTCATGCAGCTCCATAATCGTCTTAGTCATTCCTGCAACATAAGCCTATTTTTGCAGTCGCACAGTTCCTGGTTTCCTGGTTCAGACACCCACCACCCGCAGAGGCAAACCCACCGCAGGAATATTTGCATTGCTCCACTTCTGCAAGACATGTCTAAATAAACAAGCCTAACTCCCATGACAAGGCAGCTCTTAAATTCTTCTGCATCACGTCCAAGAAGGGCTGGTTACATTAAACATTCCATATAGCAAGCAGCATCCCAGAAATTGCTGCTCACTCGCTTTCTGACACCTTGCTAAAGGTGGGCTTGCACAAGCTTGATTCCTACACCTCCTTCCTTCCATATGCCCCTCAGCACTGGGAAAGCTCAGGCTGTGCCAGGCAGCAGCCCTTGGCCCCTGCTGGCAGTGTGTCTCGTCCCTTCTCAGTTCTTCGATGGCCAGCAGGGCTGACATCTCACTGATCCTTGCCTCCTCAAAAATGTCACTTCCCACCATGTTCCTTGAAAACATAGACCTCACACTGGAAAACTGTGAGGAGATGGAGAGGTTATTTTGGGATAGGGGGCAACTGTCAGTGTTCTAGCAGCCCTCATGAAAGCCACACACACTCCAGGCTCAGCAGTAAGCCCAGGCAATCACCAAAAGGGGAAGAAAATGAAGAGGGAAAGGCAAAGCTACCACACTGCAGTCAGACCCATGGATGACCTCTGCGATCCCTGACTCCAAGTCACCACCATCCAGCCCAGCGACACTGCTCTCAAAGGGGTTTTTTTCATCCCCCCTGCTGTTACACAGACCTTTCAGTGCAGATCCTCCCCGTGGGAGCATGCTGACAAGGCGGCTCCTCCTGTTATGTTCCACATAATGAAAAGCACAAACTTCGTGTATTTATGACCCTTTCAGAATGAGAGGCTGCAGCTGAGTGCCCTTGCCTGGGGGTTTCTACTCCTGCAGGAGAGCTGGCCATCTGGAAGGGCAATCTAAAGAAAGGAGAGGGAAAACCTGACATCCTTGGGAAGGAAACCTGCAGACATGCAGAAGCTGCTATTGATGGTGGCAGAGGTAAGACATGTCTTGAGGCTCACACTAGCCAACCAGCATCAACACTGATCAAAAATGCTTTTACCAACTCAAAGAAAGTAAAATGACAAAGACAAGGACACCATTCCCCTGCTTCTGACAAAATGACTGCACAACACATGGCAGGACCACTTGACTTGGGACACTTGCGTGATGACCACTTGACTCGTACTTTCTTATCCTTTCTATGCTATTTAAATAAATAACCATGCTTTCTAAAACTGACTGGCTGTAACCTCTTAACCAGGATGTTGAGAGCCTTACTAACCTCAGGGAGGAACCCCTCTGTGAAACACCTGAACGCCTCTGTGTGTGCAGTGCCTGGAGATGTGGTTCCACACTGACAGCCCGACTGGATCAATGAAGGCATCCTTTATCATCAGTCACACTTGCCTTCCCCACCTCCATCTCAAGGTGCTTCCTTGGGCCTCCCTCTAAACCTTCATTGGTCAAGTGACCCATAGAAGAGTTGTTTGTTTTTTACACAGTCCAGAATCTGCCAGGTTTGATAAAGTTTGATACTATTTCACCACCAACCAGCTGGTTGAAAGGATCCTGTCCTCATCTTCCAGCCTCACTCAAGGCCTAACAGCTGTTTCTATAAATGAGCTCAGAGAAGTACATCCAAATTTCTGAAAGACTAGATC
This sequence comes from Hafferia zeledoni, assembly GCA_035583235.1. Classification (NCBI taxonomy): domain Eukaryota; kingdom Metazoa; phylum Chordata; class Aves; order Passeriformes; family Thamnophilidae; genus Hafferia; species Hafferia zeledoni. The sequence goes on from JAWWEV010000083.1 coordinate 123,097,139, forward strand.
TAGAGACCAAATAAAACCATTCTTTTTTTTCAGCTCTAAGATTCTCAGCTTTTTTGAACTGCAAGGATAATGCACTGGACCTACAGTTGTCCTCAGAAGGCACTGTATTGTTGTCTAACGCTGATTGAGAATTACATGGCATGATAATATCTGTTCACAAGTTCTAATTTCCTGTGTAAGAGTTCAGGTTATCCAGGTTCTTCAGACATGCATCACAGTCATCAACACATTTTTATTGCAAACAGAATTTCCAAAATGATGAGACAGTCAACAGAAAAGACAGACAGAAACCCCTCACCTTTCAGAGGTGTTTCATTTCCAGATCTGAGTATCTTTCAGAGTGAATGAGCCTTCAGAACTAAACCACTTCATCTTTGACAGATTTAAAGACAACTATCACAGTCATTCCATAACGTAAGACACCAGAAGCGTGAGTGGTATTAAATTGATTTTATATTAGTTTTATCTCTCAGGTGTCTGGCCAAACCCATGGAATTCTATGTTCATTTTAAAGACCACTACTCCCAAGAAACAACAGCTCGATAAACCATGTCTGTTGTATTTATGCCTTTCTTGTGAGCTCAAAATCTGGGACTGAAGCAACTCTGTACTACATACAGGTACTAAAAACAGACTGAGAGAGGGACTCAGTAAATCCACACAAGCTCATACAACCAGCTGCGCTGTAGCTCAGGAGGTACCTGGTCAGACAAGCTGTGGTAACCAAGTATGTTACCAGAGATGTGCTCTCCGTTTTGCAAAGGAAAAGTTAAATCTGCCTGAGGTCAGAAAACTTAAGACTGTCTGAATAAACTAAATTTCCTTTAGGAAATGCTGTGCACCAGGTCACTTGGCACAATGAGGTTACCCTGGAAGTTTTTTGTTTGTAGCATTACCAATATACCATAATAAAGACCGCCTGCGGGGTATGCAGTAGCAGAACACTGATTCCTCATAAAGTTTCTTTGTCTTAAGAAAGGGACTTGAAATCTTAGCAATATTTCTCAACTCAGGTACAAATTTTGTGTATTACATAAAACCAAATCAAGTCCAGTCTGCTACCATATGTGTTAGTATCAGCCAACCTGCAAGGGCTAGGACACTTGGAATAAAAGGTAACTGCAGTGTTTGAAAATTCACCATCTGTTGGGAGTTGTTAATTATTTAGGTGGAACCCAGTATAAATTTGGTGTTGTTCAAATCTCATCAGGCCTCCAGTAAAAGAATAAAAGCAACATCAGTCTACATACTGAAGGCTGGATCTTGTTGGGCTCCACACAAAAGTACCAGCTATGCTCTTCAGATTTCATGCCCACACTAATTTCCTAACCACAATATTCTTTTCTGCACCCAATGAAGGGGGATAGTTTTGTACCTTGAACATAAAATATGAACCCCCAGCAGTCTATTTTGTTTTGTTTCTGTACATACCCATATGACCTCTTTAGCTAAACTGGCTTTGAAAGAAGCAAATTGATGTATAGATCTGTGGCATCTGCCACAATTGCAACAGCAGAAATAGCTTTTATGAACCTGGCAAAGCAAGCTCAGATGGTGATTTCCAGTGATGTGGTCATCACTTTGCTTGACCAAAACAACCATCACCTGGGGCAGGAAAGCCTGTACCAGGGCTGCAGGACATGTGAATCCTCTCACACAGCTTCAGAAAAAAACCAGCTAGAAGACTGCGATGCTGGGGATAAGGAAAGACTTTCTGAATGGCCATATACAAACCCATATTCAGCTGATTTTACCATTCAGCTGGGACTGGTACTGCTGATTTTTAAGACACAAAAATAACTGCATTTTCAAAATGTATTACATTTATTTTTTATGTGCATACTGGCACAGAGCTCATCATGGACAATGAAGCTGTAAGAACAGCTTCTGTAAAATCTATTTGTAATGTTGCTGCTACCCAGTTTAAACACTTAGCGCTGGCACCTTCATAAATTACAGGGGTCTTCAGAAAACTGAATTAAAGCCAAGCTGACCAGCACAGGAAACAGAAAGCAGTTGCATAAACAATTACCTTGGAGTCTCTGTAGGGCTTGATGTTCAAGTGAGATACAGTATTGACAAATGTTTCCTCTTAGCCAAACAAAAAAAAAAAATCACAATTCTGAATTCACTTATGCCACACTATGAGAATATGACAATATACATTATTCTCTGGTTCATCAAATTTAAAATCATATCCAAATAAGAGTACTTTAGGAAAAGATCTTCTTCCTGTATTTCAAACACCTGAAATGAGCCAATACAGTCTCCTTGTTATTATTTTTGTCTGTAAACTTTCTTCTGCCTTTCAGAGATCTGATAAAAAAGAAGTTAGGCTGACAATTAGGATATTTTTATTCTCTCACCCATACGATGTTGCCAGCAATGCAGATTTCATAGAACCAAATCAGAATTAAAGGCTCCTATATGTAAAGTTAGGGTAGTTCACACTCATGCATGACAGTCTCTTCAGAGAGATTTCTCTAACTGATTTGGTTTGATGAGCAGAAATTCATTGTCACGTAGTAATTGTACTGGTTTAGTGTCTAAAAAAGACCATCCAGGTCAGTGATCAGAGATTTACTAGGAAGAGAGGGTGCAAATCTTCCCTTAACACCAGCCTTGCAACACATGCTTTTACGTATGGGATAACGGAGTGGCCATGTGGTGGCGATTTGTCCTGCGATGCCTACATGATAAAGACGACCAACTTTTCATATGTTTTTTTTTTCCCCCCATTGCTTACAGGAATAATTATCTAATTTGGTTTGTAAATTGTCTTAGCTAGAAGAAAGTGCCTTCCATTCCTTGGATGTTTATTTCAGATTTAAAGGGTCTTACACAGTTAACTTTGTAGGGAATTAGCTCAGTTGGATACTGTAAGACTTGTTTAAACCAAAGTTAGAGCAATAAATAAATTAGGCTCTAAAGTGCTAACCTGTAAGTTTAAAAAACATAATTACCACCAAAGTAAGCAGAAATAGATATAAAATAGACTATTTCTGAGGGAATGTGCCATTTCTTCAGAAGAGACTCAAGTTTCTAAAGCAGTTTAAGAAATCAGAGATACTGCTTGTTCAGATCACAGAAGGATGTATTGATTCAATTACTTTTGTTTGATATAAACCTAAATTAAAATCAGGATAAGCACATATTATAACTCAAACATTTTGCACAAAAAATATTTTTTGGGGGTAAGCATTAACCAGTTGTTTTGCTCATTCATACTCATGTGTCCCCTCCCTTACTGGCATACCCTACTAAAAATAAAGCAGTTCATGCTCCTGCAGAACTGTTGCTTAGCTACATTCTCAATTATCACAATGCTGGCCTTACTCACTCAGTGTCAAGGTCAAAGCAATTGTTTCTTTACTCTAATGATGAAGTTTCCTGTTTATAAAAATCTTATCTGTTTCCTACTTGGTAAAATATTGTATATTTCAGTCAATCATTGCTGGGTAGTTCTCCAGAGAGACACAGTGTGAATACATAACTGGTAGTGTTCATTTTTGCCCTTAACAGAGAGGTTTTTCCCCCACTCTACCCTGAATGTCAACTGTCTCACACTGACACACAAGCAACCAATTATACCAACATTTTTTTCCCTCTTTATGAGGCCAGGCAAGGGCAGCAAAAATGCAGTAGTTGTATATTTATTCTTATTCTTCCCCCAATCCAATAACATGCATAAGTAAAGCCACAGTTTTTAATTAGTATGTACCCACAGTCAGTGTTGTGGGAAAGCTAAAGAAAATAAGGAATTTCCCCATCACTTTTAAACACAAGAACTTTTTTGGTTCTTCTTTGCCTTTGAGAGCAGGTGTTTGGCTGCAAAGACTGCAATTCTCCCCAGGCTAGTCAGGACTGCTGAATATTTCATAGCCCCTGAGAAACGCAGCTGTAATCAACTTGCAAATAATGAAATGGGCAGCAATAATAGAGCAGAGGTAAAATGCGCCACTAGAAAGCATCAGTGCTTTGACTGCTGCTGCAGTCTTGCTGTACCAATTTATCAGGTTATCTGATAAAATAATAATGCTATCAACTATGAAATAAAAATGAATGTTATGCAAAAAAAATGAGAAAGTGTCACAGGTGGCCAACAGGAATAGCAAAGAGAAAAAAATCAGAAAGCGTATCAAGGGAATCACATTCAAAACTGGAACTCCATTAAATGTACTAATCACATGCCAATTGCACACAGCCATGTTAGGGTATTAATAGAAAAGTAAATTTACAAGTTACTTAACTCAGGAAAAGTTTTATAAAAATTAAAATAAAACAGAGAAAATATTTAACAAGCAATAAACATTTTCATCTTAATTGAAGCTTGTAGAGTAACCCACCTACTGTCTTAATTTCTTTGTAACACGATCTTGAGGTTTGACATTTGGAACCTCAGCTGTTTACGGTGTCCCCTCTGTATCATTTGGTGCTGGTGAGCACTGAAAAGACAGCAAAAGACCAGCAGTGGGATTAGGGCAATGGCATTTCCTAAACATATGACATGAGCTATTATTAAGAATTTCATGTTGAAAAACAAGATTGAGCAAGTAGTAGTAATACAGGTAGACAGTAAGATGTACCTGTGAATTATGCAGGGAGGCTCCACAGAAAGTAGTTCTTCACATCACTTCAGAAACCCTGCCTGAAACCTGACTGTTCCTAATCTGCTGTAGGTTTTGGAGGTACAAAGCACAGGCGGCTTGTACAAATGAAGTTAATGTCACAGATGAGGCCACAGTACCTGTATGGTCAAAGGAGCAAATTCATACACAGTGATCCATATGGATGGACAGTGAGACAACCTACCAGAGTATTTCTATCAACAAGAAGATCTCTACACATCTTTATGAATTTGGATGGAGGTGTGACCTAGACACAAACTGTCTACCCCGATGTGCATTGGTAGGCATGGATAAGTTGGGAAATGCATACTCTACATGTAGAAAGGTCTATCTCAAATGACTTTCTCCTAAACTTCTCCAGAGCAAAGGCAGTGGTAACTGAAGCAAACAGGTTCACAGGCATGGTTTCACAGGCATGACTTTTGTTAACCTCATGGTCTGCTGGGTATCATTAGCACATTCCACTGTACAGCCAGAATCCAGACTGTAAAAATTCAGAAAAGAACCACGTATTTCAATTGAAAGGGATGTACAATGATCATTTAGTCAAACTGCCTCACCAACTTAGGGCTGACTAAATGTTAGGTGCATCGTCCAAGTGTCAGACACTGACAGGCCTGGGGCATCAACCACCTCTCTAGGAAGCCCGTTCCAGTGTTTGACCATCCTTGTGGTAAAGAAATGCTTCCTATTGCCCAGTCTGATCCTTCCTCGACACAGCTTTGAACCATTTCCCATACATACTGAATACCAGGCAGAATACATCAGCACCTCCTTCTGTAATTCCCCTGTTCAGGAAGCTGTAGAGAGCAACCAGGCTGACCCTCAGCCTCCTTTTCTCCAAACTAGACAAGCCCAAAGTCCTTAGTCGCTCCTCATGGGACATTCCTACCACACCTTTTCAACAGGAAACAGCTGTATTTCAAGTGGCTCTACGTGATGTGCAACTGTGAGGAAGAGCAGAAGAGAAACATGTAGAGGCTGAAGAATAAACACAATGCTCCAGAGTTTTGCCTGCTCCTCCTATGGACCAGAATGTGCTTCAGTGCATAAAGAGGTAGACACTGCCTACCTTAGCACCCATTTCTCCAGGCACCAGAGGAAATCCTGCTGAACCACAACTTCCATGGTTGCACTGTCCTTTCTCATCCTTCCTCGAAGCAAGGACTGACACTCTGACCTGCCTGCCTTCTGACAAGACACACATGCCAAAGTTGTACGTGATTCACAGAAGGCTGACAGTGCCTCCGTTAGTTAACTTCTGATACTCACAAGAACATGCTGAATGTTACTCCTAGAAATCACAGGAAGGTCTGGATGCAGGACTGTTGGTAGGTGTGGGGTGATACCCCTGATAACTTCCTGATGGATTATGGGAAACGCCTCAGCCCCTGGAGGGGTGCTCCCAGAAACCACTGTCAGGACAAAGAAACCCGTGGCTTTTCCGATTAACAAAGGATGGAGTGATGTGGAAACAGCACAGCCTTCCTTTGCCACATCTTCTGGGCACACAGGGAGCCACTCCTTAGGCCTATCGTATCTGTCTATCACCTCAAAAATAATTATTGAATATAGTCACTCAAACTACCTAAGAAAAAAAAGTATAAAAAGAGATTGAACAAAAGCAAAAGTTGGAGAGAGAAGTCCATCATCATTGCAGGGGTAGACAGTGAGTTGCCCTGTCTCCTTCCATCTCCTGTGGACAATGTAGGGGTGAGCAACCATGTACTCTGTTTTCCTATGCCTTATCATTTATCCATTAAACCTTGTATTCTCTTACAATACCTATTATCTTATACTTTACCTTTTAGCCCTATACCTTATACCCTATGGATTACTGTCTTTCACTTTTACCCTACAGCTACCTTATTTCATAGACACCTTATTTACTAACTGAACTTTGCTACTGATTTTACCTTGCCTTACACTTTGTAGCTCACTGGGTATCCTTACATACCTTATACTTTATAACAGATTAACATCTTTCACATTTACCTCAAAGACACCTTATTTACTAATTATACTTTGCTACAACTCACCAGGTATATCTATATATCTCTTACTTTTTATTCATTGTTTTGTTACACTGTACTTCATTGCTGACTCATTGTTAGTGGTTCGCTTTAAGGTGTGCAGTCCCTTATCTTAGTTCCTTTAAACTGTGTGTTAGTGGGAAGCAGCTATATTCTTTTCTTTGTGCTAACTAGTGTGTTTAGATTTTGTTTCTAGTCTTGGTGAATTGATCTGTCGTGGCAGGGGACGTTGCCAGAGTCCTGTATTGGTGCTTAGCTTGCTGTGCTGCTTTGTGTACAGTGCTTACAGTTTTGGATTTTTGTTATTAGTTAAGTGCTACCATGCAGATGAAACGTTATCACTGACAACACAACCCATACAGTAATTGTCACATACTTGTATTAATAAAAGTTATTTCAGGAACTGCTACGGAGAAGGTTCTTTCTTGCTGTTAAGTGGGGTCTCATATCAGCACATGAAAAGTCCTTCCAAACAGTGAATCTGTCCAGCGTTGTCTCTTTAAGTGAGATGCAGACAGACCGATTTGGAGTTTTAAGGCTTTGATGTTCTGGGGATGCTTATAGCTTCTAACTTTATATTAATACCAGTGGGACAAGAAACCTTTGTATTTCTGCCCCTCCTTTTCACATGACAGCAAGTTCACATGCAATGTGAACTGCATGTTGCAAAGAGAAGTCTTGACACAAGTGTGAGGTTGCTCAAACATCTGTGCAAGCAGAAAGCCAAACAGCAGTGGAAAATAAAAATTGCTATGCACTTTGAGAAAGAATCTCTCCATGCAGGAAGTTTTCAATTTATGTCAGTCTAATCATCTTTTACATGTTTCAAAAAGTAGTTCATAGGAACTCACAGAATCTAAGGAGATTGTGAAAGAAATATTAATCAAATTGATAAACATATCCTCTTCCTTCACTCTCTTTTTCCTTGCTATGTTCTCTACAAGGCTATTCTGGCTATTCTGTATTTTCATTTCTTTCCTCACCAGCAACAGATACAGAATGTGGACAGGTTTAATACTGCCATAGAAAATCTGGTGTACACATGTTTGGTGCAGCAGGGGGAAATCAGCTCTCCCTAACATCCCATAAACATCACCTGTCACTCTGAAAGAAAATGGTGTCTCAGGGTGATACTGCACTGAGTAATTCCCATGCTTTGATAATTAAAGTACTCCTCCTAGTGTTATCTTCCATCTGCCGGAGAAGAGATCACACAGATACACCTTCCAGCCAGATGGAGCCACCAAAAATTCTCTTCATCTATCAGAAAGCTCAGATATAACTAAGATGCTCTCATTCATATTGTCCTACTCTCCCTCCTGCAAATACCCAAAGATAAATTACTCAGACAAACTCTAATTTGGATTTTAAATGTCACAGACAAATCTTAGGTAACTCATTTTTCCTTTCACTTTTTTTCCCAGCATGAAAGAATCATTATTAATTCCCTGGAGATCATGTCCTCATTCTGCTACCTGGGGAAAAGTACATGATAGACAGACCTTGAACAATGTAAGGCTGGTGGAACTGCTCTCCAAGTTTAACCACTAAAAATTCAAAAATCTCCTTCAACAGCTGTGAACTTTCTGTCATACCACCAATCCTCTTCCAACATATCAACATCCCAGTCTGGCCCTTCTATAAAATGGTAAAGACTATGGTGATACAGGTCCTGTAATATGTGAGGTATCTTTTATTTTTTTGACTTACATATATGGAACTAGACTTGGAGGAGGGATGATTAGGAGATACACAAATGCACATGCAGACCTAGCATCAAGGGACTCACAAACAATGCCCAGCTCCAAAGTGGGCCTCTCACTCCTCAACTAACTCTTAGAAACCAGCAAGGCAGGCAGGCAGCAGTTCACTGCTCATGCATTGCCTCCTCCTTGGACAACCGACTCTACTGGGAGCCTTAGTAAAACTTGCAGCATCACAGTAGGTCTTTCCAGGTCTACATATTTGCCAACATATAGTTGGCTTTGTGAAAAAGGACTTTGAAGACATTCTAAGTCAAACTGGTATTTCCTGATGATAATTACAGGAGGTGAAGCTGGCAGTGGTGCTGCCTGTTACAGCTGTTGGGCACTTTTCCCTTTCCAGATAATTTTCAGTGGTTAAAAAATGCAGCCTCGTGCTAAAAGTAATTTTGGGTATCTCCACTAAAACAACCCATATGTTTCTGAAAATAAATCCTAAGAAAAGTACTTTTCACTGCCAGAGTCAAAAAGTCTTGGCATCCTTTTTCTTTGAGAAGCTCAAGCATCTCTACTCTTTGCAGATGGAACTTGACATGACCTAGGAAAAAGCTTTATGTCAGCAAGATGCTTTTTACTGCCTTCTGAAATGTGAAGGTGTACTCCTGTGTGAACAGGAACAAGAATAAGGAAATGGGAGAAAAGTAAGGAAAAATAGGGAAAACTAGGATTGAATGATATGTGAGGAAGATGATGTGTAAGAATAAGCTGGGGAGTCTGGAGAAAAGCAGGATGAAAGAGGGTGAGAGAGTAAGAAGGAAAGAGGGTGCAGAGTCAGTCAATGAAGATAAAATCCATGGAGAAAAAAATGGGTGAAAAAGGAGAATGAAATCAGGAACTATTCGGATGAGAAAAGGGGGTGAGTTGAGACCCATCCACCATGCAGCTGGTAAAAGGGAAGACTGGCACTGGCTTGGCAGAGACAGGACACAGAGCTAAGGAGGCAGAAAGAGAGACTTGAGAAAGAGGCTGGATGAGAGACTAGCAACAATGAGGTGTCAAATGAGTAAAAGAAAGTCATGTAAGTCCTTTGGGGCAAAAAGCAAAAATACACAGATTGTTAAGATAGGAAGAGTGGCTGCAGAGGGAAACAGGGGAGCTGTAAATGGGAGGAAAACATTCAAGAATAAGGCTTAGGAGATGACAAGCAACATCCAAGTAGAAAGAAACAGGCCTAAGTCAAAAGCAGAAGGTCAGAAGAGACTATCTTTTGGCAGAAGAGTCTGTACCACTAAAACATATTCCCCTCCAGAGCCAGGTCCATGATGGAATGCAGGTATGCAGCCACAGTAAAACATACACTTTGGGGACAACTGGGCTAGAACGTATTTTTCTCTTTACCTCATTTCTCATCTCTGCTGGCACCAATAGCACAAAGGAGCAGAGCAATAAAATGGACTGTTATTACAGGATAGTTATTCCAAAAAGTGGAATGGTAACACCATCCCTGTTAAGATGTGACACCAATTTACGTGGGCTATGGATTTTGTTTAAACTGACTTCTTTAGACATGCCAGTATCTCAAGGGTCTGCCACAGGGCCCTTACTGCCCATGGAAAATCAGACTGACCTGCCCTGTGATCTCTCATACCCAGGGTAAGCAGGAAGCTGTGAGGAGGCAGCTACAGCTGGTCAGGGCACTGATGCCTCCCATCCTTGCACTGACACCAGCATAGCTAGTGCTTTCCAAGTACAGCCACTGGGGTGAGAAAAATAACCCCCAGCTTCTGCTGGACAAGACAGGGACAAGGCTGACAAACTGCATAAGATCAGTGGTCAGATCTTTTTGGTGCATATGTCTGAAGGAGAAAAAACACTCACCAAAGTAAACAAATGTCCCCAACTTGCCAAAAATACTCAGGTGCTCTTGCCACTACAGCTCTCCCCAGATTTCCAGAGGCTGGCAGGCAAAGCAGGGGTGTGGGAGGCTCCCCTGGGACCCTACATCCAGGTGCTATTCCTGCAGAAACTATGATGCAATGGAAGGAGAGAGACAAGAAGGGCCGGGACACTTCCCTCGGCTCACTGGTGGGTCACACGGACTGTATAATACCAGATCTGAGCGCTCATGCGCCCACTAGTCTAAGTGTGCCCTGAATTATTTCCATGGTAACTGGTAGGTACACAACCACCCCCTTATGCTGTGTTCTCTTTGTGCATTTTAATACACTGAACTGGTGTGCAGAGCCCAGGAAATATCACGGTGAGATTTATTCCTTTATTGAAAAAGCTGCAGAAGTAATGCTGCTGATGGCTGCTGATGGCTGCTGCCAGAGTTATAGATGCATCAGGGTAAAATACTGCACTGAAAACCTTTCCCATGACCCAGTGCGGAAGCAGTTTTTGAAGCAACTGAGCAACACACTTGGATGTCAAAAGCAGCCTCTCAGCTTCCGGAAAAAAAAAGTGTGGGGGGGAGATTTCACCACTACCTGATGTAGTTGTTTCAATAAATTCTAATTCCATATAATCAGCAAAAGCAAGTTGAAGGCAAAATTCAGGGTAGAGGAGAGATAGAAAAGGCAAGAGAGTAAGCAGCAGGCATTCAATACCATAAAAATCAATATCCTGGTATTCCACCTAGTAACGAACTTGAGGGTTCTGTGCCCAAATCACCCTTAAAGCTTCAGACAACATTTTTTTTCAGTCATTGCCTTAGCTAGAGAAGTCCAACTGATACAGATACTGAAACTTTTGATACAAGAAGGTATTCAGCAAGACTTTACTATAGGTACACCTTGAAAGAAGTACAGGACAATTTGAGCCTTGCCTCTTACTCCTAACACTGACCTGAACTGACACATACCACTAATAGTGGCATCTAATTTATGGATTTTTCATGATAAATCAGAGTAAGTTTACAAAAGCTCTCTCCCATAATTTTCCCATTTCCTGCAAAGTATGCTCCAACAAAGTGTGATCTGTTTCACAGCTCTTGAGCCAGACAGGTGAGGTTCTTGTCTTGCCTTGAGGTTCTTGTATCTCCAGAGACCCTTCTGTAGCAATATCCCAGTAAATTCACACCATTTGGGGCTGCACAACTTACTTTTGAAACAAAGACACCCGTTTCAAAAGATCTGGTAATTTTAGGCATGTTTTATATTAACTGGGGATGACATGATTTCCTGCATTTTCAGGAATACTGTTGCTGCACTTTATACTGCTTTTTGGCCCTTTTTTTTTATTCTTCACTCAAAAGTTATCTGCTACGTCAGGCTGCTCTCCTTTGCCTACACAGACCCATTGCAATAGTAATAAATATGAAAGACCAAAGGTCTCCATGTTCTTCTGTAGTTATCCCCCATACTGAATGCATTTCAGAATACTGGAAAGAACTCTCTTCATCCCAGAGGAATTAGTGGGCTGCAAATTTTTCCTTTAAAAGTGAGTTTTATCAGTTGCAAGATGCAACTAATAAAATGCCTAGTGGCACAACAGGCAAAGTGCCCTCTTTCCCTTACGTCTAGACCCAACTGCAAGTTATCAAGAGTATGTAATACATTTAAGAATAGTATCCACACAGAGTTCTCTTTATTGTCCTCCTCAAGGTCCAGCACAGACCAGTGCTAAGTTGCCTGTGGAACAGAGAGCACAGCAGACCATTGTTACATGGCACTATCTTAGCAGACCTGCCTCTAATCAGGCAGCACAGTCCAGAGCCAGGTCAAAAAAGGCATCACCAAGATAATGCCCTGACTCTCAGCCACAGAGAGCTTCAAAGAATTTGTGGACGAAGCTAAAAAGGTAGCAATTTAAAACAGAAAAATTGGGAAGTAAGAGCATTTACCTTTTATCTGAACATGATTCATGAGACAGTCCTACAAAGTGTCAGACAATAGCAAAGCAAGTTCATCTCCTATTGATAACCCAGCATTCCCAAGCCATCAATAGCCATTTGAGTACTCCTAAAGTAAATTTAGCTTCATCTTCATTATTTTCTGTATTGAAAGACTGAAGACATATTCATGGATGTTTATGCAATGGCAAGAGAGCACAGTATTGTATATTTTATTACACTAGCAAGGCAGAATCTCGTTCAGACACTGCTAGTGTATAATTTCTGTCTCTCTTAAAGCTGGAAGGCAATCATTAGCATGTTGGATCTGGCAAGTTCATATTATGTATCTGGTAATTACAGAAAGATGGAGAAGCCTTCAAAAAAATACCCTCCAACTTCAGCATTTACTACACACCTGATCAAAATACTATCTTCATTACCTAAATTAGCAGTTGTTTCCCAGAAACCATTATTCAGAACACATTAACATTACTATAAAAAGCATTAAATAATTATTAGAGGACATACCATCTATTAATTTATCTTCCCTCACAACTTCAAAATTATAAAACTATGCAATGACAATCTGAATGTAGGAAAACATCTTACTGATGGTGATGACGAGCTACATTACACGGTCATTTTTCGGGCATTACTAGCCCAAATGAACATTACAACACAACTCCAGGTTTCCAAAATAGGTATACCATTAGTCAATGCTATTCACACAGCAGCAGCAAAAATGTGGTATTTACACACACCAAAAGATAATCCCATTCTCCAGAGATTGCTGCTGAAAAGGACAGAAGGATGAGAGTCAGGGGAGTGAGTGAGGGCATACATATGCATACATGTACAAAGTAATTGGGAAAATTGGCCTGTGTCTCATTATTTCAGTTATTCATGCTTCAGGTAAAGGGGCAATGAGGAGGTGCCAGGAAGATCACAGAAGCTGGGACAAGATGGGTATAAAAGGAGCTGGAAGAACAGAAAGCGAAATCAGAGCAAGGAAAGTGAGGCCAGGGAGGAGAGACCATGAATGAAAGAGGTTCAGTCAAAAATAGTGATTAGAGACAAAACAAATTACAAATGTAAGGCAGATACCATGGGGAACAGAGGGGTGCAGGAAAAGTCTGTGAGGCACTTTGGTCACTCTGTTCTCAGGCAGGTGCTTCACACAGCCTGGCACCGCACGGACCCCCATCAAGTCCCATGTCACAGGCTGAATGACATGAACTGAAACGGCAGGGGCTCCTTATCTCTCTGGCTTATGCACCGTTTTAATCACACCAGTTGTCTGGACCCTGGGCGGGTTGTCCCCACAGGGAGGGAGGCAGCTTCCTGGCCCAGGACTAGAACAGATAACCAGGGTGCCCCCAGAGAGCCCCTGCTCTTGCCTAAGCCCCTGCCTGAGCTGCAGCGCTGCAGACCCCCATCTCAATGTCTGCCTCTTGTTTTTTTTCAAAGAAGCCTTAGGACAGGGTAAGGCTACAACAGCTGCAGTAAAAGCACATCAGCACATGCATCTTGTTTCCTGTTAATTCCTAAAACTATAGCAACAAACAAACAGATTCAATTACCAAGATAGACGCTAGCCCAGTTCAAGGGGACTGCTACATACACTATAACAAGATGCTGGAGCTGCAGCCCAGTCATATTTACATGAAGACATCATTTTATGCAAATCTCTCATCCACGGGTGAAGGCCGTACAGGAGAGAATCAGTGCTCTATGGAGATTCACCATGCATGGCAGATGGGCAATTTAAGGTGAATCATACAGTTCAGTTATACAAGACATATAACCTGGGGAGAAAGTGTGTGGCTTCAAAGTCATAAATTATTTATAAATAATACAGCCTTCTCATGCAATATCCAAAAGGACAAGTACCCATTTTTTCCCATTATTTTTCTCTACTTTCACAAATCTGAGGGAAACTGAAAATGAATGTTTTATCAAGAATGAGCTTGTTTTGGAGGCGGATGGACTTAGATGGTGGAGCTAGTTAGGGGCTTGCAGGCAGGACAACAGGAACTAAAGGCAGCAGGGCTGCTGTGCTCACCCACTTGGGAAGGGAAGCAGCAGAAATAAAAAGAAGGGAGAGGCAGTCAGCAGAAGAGAGAAACTGTCCACCTGGTAGCTCATAGCCTGCCAGGACTGTCACTGGCAGCCTGTTCAAAATCACCACTTAATTTCTACCAAATATTTCAGGGTTTTTAAAATGAAATCCAGTGCTGATATTCACAAAGCATAGCTGTGGTTTCCATACCCATGGTGTGTTTTCTGTCAGTAGTGCTGCCTCTTCAGAGTGCTGGCCATACTCTGTACAACACACAGTCACACCTCTGTATTCTCAGCACTTCCGTAGAGATACCTCAGCCATCTGACAACTTCTCATCTTAGTTACCCAATCCAACACCCCCCCAGATTCTCCTGCAATGACCAATTCAACTGACTTCCCATTTTTTCTGATGTCCTGCTTGGTGCTCCTGCATGTCTACCAGTGCTCTTACAGGTATCCACCTTTTGACAGATACACAGCTCATACTTCTCTTTTGTGTTGCAGACTCTTTACTTTTCAAAGTCCTTTTCATTTCTTCATGCTCAGCTTGCATTCAATTCAACACAGTCTGGCTTGGTTTTTTTGTTTGAATCATTAGGGGCAGATACCCATCTGCTTGAGGATATTTTTGTAGTCTGAGCAACTCGTAACATTTGTGCTTTCAGCAGACCACTGTTTCTACTTGCTTATATACAGATGCCTTAAGTGACTTTTACAATGTGTTTAAGAAGATTCCCATGCCAAGTCTGAGGATATTAATTTTCTTTCTTCTGACTTTCTCCTGTATTCTACTGATCTGCTGTTATTTGGGTGTGGGACAAGTACTTCAGTGTCTAAAAAGCCTTAAAAGTTAAAAGATAGTTTTACATACATAATTCAGAACTTTCCTGAAATTCTTCAAATCTTGGTGTGCATTTTCTTTTATTATTACAAGTGGTAAGTTTGCCTAAATTCAACAGCAGTGTTATTCTTGAGTTCACAGCTCATGTCACATGGCAAATAAAGGGAAATAAAATACAGAAACAGGAAAAAAAGCCCCTGATTTATTTTCTTATTAGTTACAGATATTAGCATCTCTGACTTGTATCAACTGGTTGCAATAAAAAACCAGAATTGCCAAAATATTTCTTCTCAATTTTAGGACTGCAGTATTTTTTACATGAGGAAAACTACAAATAAATATTCCTCTTGTATGATAAAGAGCAAGTGTAGCACCAAGTGTCACTACATGCAGGCACTTACTTCTCTACACCAGGGGTTTGTATATATAATCCCTCCAAAGCCATAATGGGGTATGAAAATGCAAATTCCAAAGTGGCATGAAATCTACATTTTCAGTTATCATGGAAATCTTCTCAGTAGTTGTTGCTCATGTACACCTATGCCTGTCAACATCTGCAACCTCTCGGTTAACAATGAGGTCTGTTTCCGAACCTTCCTAAATATTTCCAATGGACTAAAATGCCATGTGAACTCCAATTCTCCCAAGCATTTTTCTTCCTATACTACAGACTTTAGGTACCAAAACCAAAGGACAAAATCTCTTTTCTGGAGGAAGGGATGTCTCTCTTTGGCTAAACTTGTTTCTTCCTAGGTCTACATCCTCTTCCTAGGTCAGATGTTAAAAGAAGAAATTGTCACCCATTTTGCAGCTCACTGAGGTCTTAGCCACTCTGCCACAAACAGCTGTTTCTCTTTTTAAGTATTTGCTACTGCAAGTATATTGAAAAATTAAAATGTAACTAAGCTCTTGTGCATGCCTTTAGTTGGGGAACATCTCTGTAAA
Source organism: Hafferia zeledoni (assembly GCA_035583235.1). Taxonomy (NCBI): domain Eukaryota; kingdom Metazoa; phylum Chordata; class Aves; order Passeriformes; family Thamnophilidae; genus Hafferia; species Hafferia zeledoni. Next base: position 123,113,186 of record JAWWEV010000083.1, read on the forward strand.
GGCTTGAATTTCTTCCTGTCTAAAATGGGAACAGTCCCTCTCCTTGAGGGGGGAAAAAAAAATCAAACAACTTAAACAACTTATGTTAAGACTGCTCCTCTTTTGCCTCAAAAAACTATCTCTGACCTGGAAAACCTACTATGGTCTCCAAGGATTGCATCAGAGCAATTGTATTGACACTGAGGAGGCAGCAGCATTATATCTAAGATCAAGTTCTTCATGAATTTTAAAAATCATGAATATAAAACAAATCCATATGCAAAATGCTTCAGTCTTTATTTTTCAAACAGAGAGGGCATAAAAACAAATTGGACATCAATAGCCAAAGGATAACTCTACTGCTGCTGTCCTGTTGACAAAGATTAAAGCTCTGCCTGTAATTAATACAAAATTAGCTTGCAAGGCAAAGAGACCAGGCCGAGGTCACCGATAGCAGCTCCGCTGCTCCCGCGTGCATCACAAGCAGCACATTTGGCAGCGTTTGTTTCCAGGCGGCTGTTAACCCACCAGGAGGAGGGAACACGCAGGGGCACACCAAACCACTGTGGTTTACAAAAGCCCTGTCTGTAGGCTGGTGTTGATAAAAGCCTCCTGCCTTGGGTCTTGGATATGATACTGTTCAAGGGCTATTAATATGAGAGCTAAGTTCAGCACCTCATCTGCTATGCTGTGGAGCACATGGGACATGATGCCAGCTACAAATGGCTCCGAAATGGAGCTTGTGAGAACCAGACGTTAAAGGAAAGGATATACTTCGAAAACAAGACAAGGGGCTTGTTTGTCTGACATTTACAGGCTTAAGTCACTACAAATAATTAGATTTTCCCTTATTTTTCACATAAATAGTCAGAACACAGATGAAATAACTGCTCTTCTTCACACATCCTGAGCAGGAACAGGAGACAGCAGATACTGTGTGCCTGCCGTACAACCCAGGGAGCATATATGAGATTTTATCTTTTAAATACTAAAGGTGAAAAAGTGAGAGCAAACTGAGAGGCAGCCATAAGGTACCAAGAACATATTGCTAACTTTTTACAGTGAGAATGGGGAATCTCTTTAAATTTAAAAAAAAACCCCAAACACTAGAGAACTGTTATTTAAGAATAGGCTGTCTTAAAAAAACAAAAACCTCTGCCTGCAAAGAAGGTGGCACAGAAGTAGTCCTATCCCTCATCCAGCACAGCTGCTTTAAAGCATAGTTGGTGCTATGACAAAACCACAGTGAGGTGGGAAGGGACCTTTGGGGGCCATCTAATCCAACATCCATGCTCAAGTAGGGCCCCGCAGAGCCAGCTGCCCAGGACCATGTCCAGGTGGGCTTTGAGTATCTCCAAGGATGGAGACTCCACAACCTCTCAGGAAAACCTGTGCCAGTGCTCAGTCACCCTCACAGTGATGAAAGTGTTTCCTGATGTTCAGGGGGAACCTCCTGTGTTTCTGTTTTTGCCCACTGCCTCTTGTCCTGCCACTGGGCACCACTGAAATGAGCCTGGCTCTGTCTTCTTTGTACCCTCCCCTCAGGTATTTCTGCACATTGATGATACTGTCCCTCAGCCTCCTCTTCTCCAGGTTGAAAAGTTCCAGCTCGCTCCACCTCTTCTGAGAGATGCTCCAGACCCTTCATTCTCTTCATGGCCCTTTGTGAGACTCTCTCCAGTATGTCCATTTCTCTCCAGTACTGGGGATCTCAGAACTAGCCCCAGCACTCCTGCTGTGGCTTCACCAGTACCTAGCAGAGAAGCAGGATCACCTTCCTCCACTTGCTGTCAGTACTTTGTCTAATGCAGACCAGGACACCATTCAACTTCTTTCCCACAAGGGCCTCAAGTTCAATTTGGTATCCAACTTTTCTGCTTTCCAGAAGGTCACCCCCTGCACATACTGGTGGCCTGGGGTTGTTCCTACCCAGGGCAGGACTCTGCACTTCTCCTTGCTTCTGGTGTCTAGTCCAAACTGGAAGTGGGGTAACTCCTGGCTGCCTCTCTGCAGCAGAGCAGAAGGTGACATTCCCTGGGCATGGCACTGATCAGGTGGGGCCAGCCACAGGTACGGCTGCCCCAGCAGAAGCCAGGCTCTTGGCAGCATGTCAATGACCTGTGATCCTTGATCCCATGTTGCCTACATGCTCCAGCAATGTCCACTTTGGAGTCTGCTCTGTATCAGCATCTCTTCATTTACAGCTCCCCAGGCACTGAATTGCCAGGCCATGCTTTTTGAAGATAACCCTTTCCCATACCAAACACCCATCACTCCCAGGGCTAGGGGACAAAAGTGCACTGGAGAAGATCATGCAGGAGAGTGAGAAAAGGCAAGTTTAAGTTTGCAGTGCCTGCCTTCAGCCCCAGCAATCCTCTACTGCTAAACTGAAACACCAGGTGCAGGAAGGAAGAGAAAGCAGCACTGCGCTTCTCCCGACCACCAAACTCTCGTTCTTTAGCACACAACTAACTTAACAGCACTAATTTTTTTTGCAAGAGCTTGCTCCTGCCTACATACAATCAGGCTGATGCAAACACACACCACAGGTACTGGAATGTTAAAAAACCCAGGTAGATAGGTGTTTCAAAGGCATAAATCTCCCTGCTCTACTCTAGTCTTCATACTTACTTTTTCTGAATTCAAAGTGCCAGCTGCTGATGAACTGCTGGGAGCATCATATTTATTAAATAATGAACACAAAAACATCAGAGTTATACCTCAGAAAATCAATTTCCTATTGCCTATTGACAGATAGCTTAAGCCCAGAAATTCCCAAGGGGTTTCTGTGTGTGCTTTTTTTCATTGGTTTGGGTTTTTTGGGTTGGTTTTGTTGTTGTTGCTTGAGGTTTTTTTTATTTCTCTAGAATCCAATGAAAGAAAGCCTTTTATGTTTAAAGCAGTTATCTTTTTTTAAGCATCAGCCTAATTAATTCCACAAGCTAATACTCAATACAAAAAATACAACTGCTCTATGGAGCAAAGCACACATCATGCCAACTACAACACAGAAATTGCAGACTTCAAAATTCTCCTTCTGAGGGAATCACACCATTGCAGCGTATAATTTCTGACAAGCTCAGAAAATTAAGGGAAAACAAATTTTCTTGTTTACCATGTTTCCTGAATAAAATATTATTTACTGCTGATTAAGCCAAACAACTTGCACTAATTTTACCACTCTCCAAGAACTAATACTTCAGTAATTTCCAAAGTTGGGATAAGCAAAAAAGTGACCAAAAAATCAAAGGTTTCCAGGTTACCAGACTGCCAACCATGAGGTCGAAACCTCCTGGGCTTTGGTGTCTCGGGGTAGCTACAACCAGCTCCTTGGGCCACCCCTACAGGAGTTCGGCAGTTCCATCACCCATTTCACAGACTGGGCTTCTCCTCCCAGACCAACTAAAGGTGTTGATGTGCCTGTCAGGAACCAACTGCACCATATTACTTGTGCACACTATACTTGACTGCTGAATAAATAGCAAACACACAAATGCTGAGTTATTTGCTGCCTGCCTACTTTGCTGAATAAACAATATAGCTGATTTCCTCAATAATAACTTCCCATATGGGTGAGAAACCAATCCTCGGCTTCTAATTTGCTCTCTCTAGGGCTGCTTTTAAAGAAACCTGTTGAGGAAGATGGAAACAGAATCACCTGGAAACCAGTACCTGTTAACTCCATGTAACTACTCAGGCCCCACACCAGTCTCACACACCACTTCTTTCCCTATCATTTATCTGACTGTTAATGCTAATCAATTCCTGGTGTATTGGCTTTGCAGAAATGAGATGGACTTGTCGGGCAATATTAAAGATGGAGTCACAAGAGAGTAAGGGCTACTGAGTTCACTCACAAAAATTAAAATATACAATCGATACTGAAATGTAAATCAAGACTATGAAATTAAATCTTCAAGAATGGAAAAAAATTCTTGCTTTCACTTCAGTCAATATAATTGACTGGAAGAATTTAAAAGATTTGACAGATTGTCCATGAAGGTACCTCAGAAAATCAAACTGTTGCACCTCTTCATTACTTTTATAAAACCATTTCCAAATGAACTGGTAAATTTCATGTACTAAATTGCCAGGAATATTTTTTTCCAAATTCAGTTACGCTTATAACACCAAATATGACTATACATTTGCATCCTTTTTGATTACCAAGAACATAGTTAAGAAAACAGATAAAATGAAAGGAAATCATATTACAAAAAGCCAAAGTGCATTAACAGGTAATATTTCAAGTACACATTTATTATAGGTGGTCTATAGGTAACTGTTTACATCAGGTGCACATGCATCATGTCACATGCTGCTGCTCCCTTGAGTGATTAACGAGCCCACAGAAAAAAGCTCTGCAACAAGTCACATCACAAGAGTCATGCAATGGAGGTCACTGTGCCAGCCAGCAAATGACACATTAAAAAGAAGAAAAAAAAAGGCAGAAAATGCTCTTTATACTTTCCACTTCACTATGAACATAAGGGATTTATCTCACTAATCCATGGTTGGCAGTGTCAGGGCTACTCAGAGATGCAGAGACAGAGAGAAATATCCAATTTTCAAATCGCCTCCAGCTACAGGAAGGTAAGAAATAAGAGCACATCTGCCCCCACTGAGGTATTATTACACCACTGCCTGCGTTAGGACAACACCATCTTCTGAAAAGGCTGAACTAGAGGGAAACACAGTCCCTCCTGTAACTAGAGGAGTCAATTAAGATGCTCAAGAGAGTGTCAAAATACATCTTTTTACAGTGTGCTCATTTGTATTATATTTCCCATGCCCAATTACAACTTTATATTCCTATATGAAGAGTGTGATGTAAACGACACAAGTGATTTTGCCTATCCATTAGGTGACCATTAGGGGCAAGGGGCAAAGCAGTGTCCTTTCTTACAAAGTGTACTAGAAATGAGGCAATATTTGACAGCACCTCAAAGTGTGAGGCAGAATACAAACATATCTAGTTTGGCCTTATCTATATTTTCTTCTTTTTTTCCTTAGGCAAGCAAATCTATAAAGTCTCTCATCTAATGTGTTACATTAATAAATGATGAAGCTACAAACAAGAGAGCCCCAACCTTCCATGATGTGTGTTCAATTATTTTGCATTTAACAAGAGTAAAGGGAAATTAAATTAATTTAACCTCTGTAATTGCCAAACTAAATTACACCATCTTGCCTATTACAACAGATGAAAACAATACATCTATGTTTACCAAATTGTTCTAAAATGTGTAATTTTTAACCTGAAAGCTTTTTGTGAAGTATTAGCTTCCATCTGTGGAAAACTACCAAATATTGCAGCAGAGGTTGCAGAAATTGTGCTTTTCCCCACAACTAGGTTCAGGACCAAAGCTACTTTTAAGTTAAGCCCTATGACAGAATTTCAAAAGAAAGTAAAATTGTATTTTGGAATGTGCTAGGTGAATATTCCGAACTAGAGGAAGTCTGGAACCACAGGTTTTCCAGTTTCCAGGCTCTAGAAGTCTGAATGTTGGTCCACGCAGTGTACTAGAAGAAAAAGTAGCTGTTATGTGCTAAATGAAGAAAGTTCTGCAGGCAGTGAAGTTTGTTAAGAAATCACCCTCAACACCATCCGTAGCAAATTCTTTAGCAATCTCTTCCTGTCTCTCCCTTCCACTCCAGCCCCTCAAACAAACGTGCCTGGGTGGCAGCCTGAGCAGTGGCAGGCACCAGTGCTCCTCTGCCCCCCTCACCCCAAGCAGAGCCCGTCTTCCACGGCTCTTCCTAACTCCTGCTCCCATCGAATCTCCTCCAACTCTCTGCCACCACAGCACGATCCCTAGCGATGGACTTCAGGTCATCTTTTTCCATGTACTTTTTCCAGCTGGGGCAGTCCCGTGGTGCAATGGAGAGCACTCCAGACTCTGAATCCCAAGGTCGTGAGTTCCAGTCTCAGTGGGACCGTCCCCTGGCAGTTCAAGCCTCCCTGCCATCCCATCCTGTCACATCTCGGATGCTCAGCAGGGTCAGCCCCGGTTAGTACCGGGTGCTGTGACAGTCCCGAGGACTTCACTGTCACTGTCCAAGCTCACTCGGCCATGGCAAATGGACCTCAGGACTTAAACGGTGGGGCCAGTTCTGCACACGCTGTGTCTCACCTAAAAAATCCACTGCGCAGGCTGGAAGGGCACACCCACGTGGGGAGAGACCTGCCCAAATCTGCATTCACAAAGTCTGGCCATACATACATACTTTTTCCAATTGGAAATCATCTTGCTTGGATGTGAGGAACAGCCCACTATCAGCAGCACCCCAGGTGAGCTTTCCCTGTAGCCCTGCACGGTGGCACGAGCCCTTTCACTCCTCTGGAAATGGCCTGCCTGAGGAAACTGAACACTTGCCTTTGCCATTTTTTATGGGCACACCGCAGTGGTGGCTCACAGCTCTGTGGCAACAAGCATACCCAGGGCTTTTTCTCCCCTTCAATCACTTCTCAATGATGAGACTCTAATCCCTTTGGCTTCAGCTGCAAAATTCCCATTGACTGATAATGGATTTTCCACTGATGTAGAATCAGGCACTTCGACTACACCACTATGAATTAACAGAAGAGCGCTCTGTTAATCCTGTATAAGCAAACTTAATCTTGTGGTTTATAGGAGGAGTGAAGGCTCTGTTCTCTCCTGTATCAGCCAGAAAGTGATTACCATTTCAGAAAATCTTCCGCATTTTCTTTGATCGAAACCAGTATTTCTTTGGAAGACACAAATCCAGACACCACCACAGACACATGCCTCTGCCAGGTGAAAAAGGAAGAGTTTAAGCTATGAATCCTGAAGCTGAAAGCTGGGATCAACACTCTGGGACTTCCAGTTACTCCACAGAAAGTGCTGTCATCTGGAAAGAGCAGTCTGACAAAGCCTTTATAGCATTCACCTTTCAATTAAATGAGTAACATCTGAAACATCACATTAAAATACCTGTAAAATTTGTTAAGGTTCTCTCTCAATGATGTGATTTGAACATTTCCTGTACATTACCAATAGTTAGGGCTATTAAATACAAACAAGTATTAGCACCTTTAAAGACTGCTACAGAACTTGGCTAATAACTCTAAAGTAATCAAGTCATCACAAAGAACTGATCTTAAATTAAGACGCTTTTCCCACTAAAATTAGTTAGATCAACTCAGACTTTAAGTCAGTAGGTAGCAGAATGGCTCCTCTTTTTTTGCAGGAAAGGAAATTCATCACTATGCATCAGTGTCTGGTAAATCAGAACTCACACAAACCCTTGGTGAGAAACCACTGCTCACCAAGACTTGTCCCATTTGCAGTAAGCAGTCGAGCAAGGATACTTAACAGTATCCTCAGCAGTAAAATCATGAGAGATCAAGCCCAAATATTACAACTATAATTGGTACTGCACAGCAAATGACCCTTAATTTGATGTCTTGTACTGCAGCAGACTAGACACAAACATTTCATTGATTTAGTAATTCATCATAAGCACTGCTTCTATGCTAGGATGTAGAGAAGTCTTAAATACAGCAGCTTAGTGGTTCCTCTAGAACACTGGAATGCCATGTATCTCCATAAAATGCTTTGTCAAGCATTTCATTGCCACTGTTTAGTTGGATGACCTTTGGGAAGGAGCAGCAGAGGCTGATGTGCACCTTCATTAAAGCAGCGCCCTCTTCTTCCCCGTCTGTGAGAACAATGAGCGTGGGAGGAAGGGATGAGCAATCCATGGAGTAATGAACAGATTTTGTTTCAGAGGGTTATCAGTTATTTATGAGTAAATCCCCAGATGAACACGTCTGAAGCTGAACAGTTTTTAATATATTTCACTTCTGTACACACAGCACAACACAACCAGAAGCAGGCTAAACTGGGCTGGTCTGACTATTCAAGGTGTCAAACAGCGAGATGAATTTGGACATTAGTAAATCCCTACTATGTTTTTCAAAGTACAGTAGTCTCCTAGACTTAAATATCTTTCACAAAATTCTTCTAACACTTACAGAAATCATTCTTAACAGTATTTCCCACTCATCAAGATCCCAATAAAGAAAAAGCTCATCCTGAAGAATTTCTGTAATTATGCCAGCATAGTTGCCTAAATAGTCCAATACTCAAAACTCTAATAAAGCATATTGCCCAGCTTTCAATGGAATGTTATTCCATGATAGATATGAACTTTGCCTATTAGGATAAGGTAAGACCAAGTAAAAACTTTTTCCTCCAAGAAGAGGGTTCAAAACAAAGCACTTGTCTTTAAAGTAAAATTATTTTACAACTGTGCGTTTTAAAGAGAAGATCCAAAGACTCTTTCCATGATACGGAAACACAAACATTACATATTAGCCTTCTTCAGAAAGCAAGGGCAGTGAAACCCAACAGTTGTATGCGCGAGACATGCTTTGCAAAAGAAACTATTAATCCCTTTCCAAATGCTAACATTGGAAACAGTCATCCTGCAAGTCTCAAAATGAAACACAATCCACTGTCACACAGTAAACAACTGTTCTTTGAGCTCCACTTCTCCGCAGTTTCCAACCAACAAGACGCTGCCAAGGTCAGCATCACCACTGCAGTCACACCAGTTCTCATGAGGGACCCGAGGCCACCTTTAACACTCAATTCAGGTGCTCTGTGAGCCAGGACCCAGGCTGGGGTACCACAGGTTGTATCCTGCAGAGAAAGCCCCCAGGCAGGTCAGCACCTGGCCAAGCACTGGCACATGATGCACAGGTGGTCCCAGAGGCAGGCGGCCAGTCATCCTGCACTTGGGTGTCTCTCTTGGTGCAGCCAAAGTTGAGCTGCACCCAAAGGGGAACAAGCAGCAGCCCCTCAGTTTCTCGGCCTCTCAAAGCCTCGTCTGCAAGCTGCCTTACAAAGGGATATGTCTGGGGAGACACTCATCAAATAACAAGTTTTGAACTACACATGGAATGAGCACTTCCTGCCTTTATTGCATGAGAACTGCAGGATAAGAGCCAGGTCTCTCATGTTCCCTCTGCCCTCTCTTGCTTAGCCAGCATTCACCTCAGCACATAAACAGCTCCAGGAGCAAGCTCCACTCCCAGCCTAGCCCAACTAGACTAAAGTGCTTCAATACCAAGACGACAACAAAAAAGCCACTTAGAAATCCATTTTAGATTTGTTTGCATTACTTTGGAGGGTTTGCTATGTATTTGGATGAAAGAAGCCCATTAAGTACATCTATATTTACTTCATTACAGCATGGCTCTTGAAGTTAGATGAAAAGATTTATCCTGGCCAAGTTTGTTTATTTATCAACATCAGCTAGACATGTTTTCAAAAGCTCATCCTCATTGTATTTACATGAAAGCACATATTTTTTTCCAACAGTTGTATTGCATTCTGAGAGCTGGAAAAGGACAAAGGAAACTTCAGTGAAAATTACAAAATCAAGGTACAGTAGAGGCACAATTCCTGTAATTTCCTATCTTTTATGAGGGAGAAACCAGTCTTTTCCACTTGAGTCATTCTTCTCACCCTGCAGATGTATCAACAGCAACAAACTGTAGCTTGTGTGGTCAGTGCCCATAATGGTACCCGGCACACAGCTGACCCAGGAACACCAGAAGTGCAGAGTTAAACCCTCTTAAAGCACAAGAGCTCAAGCAAATGTAGCCTCCCAAGTTTCTAATGTTTTTATCTGCACCCTATCAAGAACAAATCACTTTTTTTTTCATAGGTGGCATTGAAGAAGGGCTCTTCATTACAGATAGCAAAGCACTACTCAGAAATACAGCCCCCCACCAACAGATGGCACCTCTACAAGTCCTAGTTATCTCTGACAGGAACTGAAACATGACTTGGTACTTGAATGTCTTTAATATCAAAATTTTATCCTCAAGTTATGTAAATATTTAAATGACATTTATGGGCACTATCTTTCCTCATGAGTTTACATTTTCCCACGGAAGACTTCCAGAGTGATTAACAATGCTGATCTTTATCCTTCACACTGACTGTTCATTCATCCTTTCTAGAACGAATACTGCTTACATATGACCCAAGAGGGCTGTAACAAGGCAGTATTTATCTACCGTAATAATCTACTGTGGCTGCTTTAATTAAAACTTGGTTATATCACATCCATGAAGCAAAGGCACACCTCCCATCATGCCTCATCTCCACCTGACATCTGTGCTTGGTGCACCTTTCCAGGAGCAACCTTTGGAGGTCCCACCACCCTTGCCCTCTCCTGCCCAGGGAACTGCGGGCAGTGTTGCAAGGAAACTGCTTCACCACAGAAGAAAAGCAAAGTGAAACTGCAGACGGGTTTGCAGCTTGGGCCCTCGAGTGAGTCACCGAACACCTGCAGGCTGGCATTCACCCTGGTTCATGAGCATGTGGCAGTTCTGGGAGGTGAGGGGCCAGGGGGAAGGAGAGACCGATACCAACAGAGAGGCCATGGCACAGTGTGGCAATTCAGAGTGTGATGGATACCAGGATGGACATGGGGGAACAGCAACCAAAGACATCTCAACTACCTGCAGTAAATTTGTTGCCAAATCTTCAGGCTTCAGCTTCCTCATCTGTCCTGCAGCTTCCAAAGCCCACACCACTGCATAGCAATTGCAAAGTTTAGTTTACTACTAACAGTATTACACAAATGAGCATGCACTGCCTACCCTTTCCATGTTAATCATATGAACATTTAGAAATGGACCATTTTCCCGAGGAAGAAGCTGTCTTGAACTTCTTTCCTCAGCAACCTGCCTGCAAGCTACAGGCTATACAGCCAGGGCCTCATTCACACCTCTTCCCCACTGGCTCCACGCAGGGTCTGGGCCAGCAGCTGCCATACATTCAGCAAACCCTCAAATGTGGGAGATGGACATCCCTGGTCCCAGCTTGGCAACCCGGGGATGAGGGTGAGCATAAGCATTCTGCATTCCTTTATCTTGTGTGGACTCCCTCCCAGCCACAGCATAACCAGCATTGGCACTCTGGGGCTCAGCCAGCCCATGCCCAAAACCTTCTCCATTCTCAGGACCTGGAAGCAGAGGCATTGCTACAGTAACTTAGGTAATGTTATTTGAATTATTTACTGTTTCATTTAAGTATTATACAATGGTTTTGAGCCTTCTTGGTCTATGAATCTTATTCTTGCTTTATATTTTGCAGTTACAAATGATTTGGTTTTGGAATTACTTTGAAAAAGCACCTCAGCTCTCCATCCCCATCATTACTGGAAGGAAAACAACTGTCTCCTGTTCCAGCCATTGAACTCTACAGCACTTTACCATGGGCATCAATGAGCTGATAAACAGATTTAACTCCTTTGTGTGTCAATGAAGTCCACAGTGCCCCAGGAAGTAGCATTCCTTAACTAAATGGCACCGCACAGCCAGGAAGAAAACCTCAGTTGCTTTTCTTGTGGATTCCTCCATACTTCTTAAAATATAAATTAGCTCTAGATTATTGAGCATTTCTTATTTAGCACTTGGAATCCAGTTGCCATTTTCCGATTAATGTAACTTTAATAGCAGAATAAATTTAGAACTTGTTACCTAGTAGTAGTCATTTGTATACAATACATGATCTAAAGAGACATTCATGTTCAAATGCCTGGCAATGAGGCTTATGAGGAGTCTTAAAATGCAATGGTTTACCTGTTTCTTTTCCTCATTAAATGGCATCTCATAAAAGATAGGTGAGCTTGCTGACTGTCATATCCCACAACCTTTACTCACATAAGCAATACATTGCCTTCAGATCAGGTTCTCATTTGGAAGTTGCAGATCCCCACTGCGGACCTGAATATTGATTTTATGTTAATAAAATCCTGTGTTGAAATGCTGGTTAAGGATAAAAATTCCTCTTGTACTTCAGGCCTGCAAGGTATTACATATATTGTAGTACTTTCTTTTTCAATGAAGGCAACAAACATTCACCCCTTGCAGGAGATGCCCCACACGGTGCCGAATTTGGCCTCTGTTAAATAACACCTGGAAGCTGCACACCTCACACAGAAGCATATTTAGGAGGGCAAAATTTTCAAAGATGTAAAATAAAAATCCCTGGAATTAGAAACGTCTGAGTCTAAGAGAAACAAATACAATGACAACGTACTTTCATTTACCTACAGGGTATCTTTAGCAGTGTTTGCTTCTTAAAATTCTCTTAACAGACGCTGCTCCGATCATCACTTAACTGTAACACAGACGGACTTCAAGAGAACTAAGGAGGATTTCCTTCTGGTTTCACACAGCACACCTGAATTTTTGAAGTTTAATTTAATAAAATAAGAACTCTGGTTAAAAGTTAATCAAGCACAGCTGCTAGGCTTCCTAGGCTGCTAGGAAGGAGGGAAATATTTTCTGCCAAAATTTTATCATTGGTCTTGCTCTCTGTCACTTTTTTCCTGCATTTATAGCTTAATGGCTCAGTATTATTTCAAAGGCCACTCCTTTTAAAAATGTAATCAACTCGCGTAGTCAGCACCACAGATGATATATTACTCTCCTTAAAACCAAATCTCTGAGGGACAGATTAGAAAGAGAGGTTAAAGAGCTCTATCGTTCAAAGCATTATAGTTCAGACACCTATAAATCACTATGTTTGTTTATTTAGATAATTGGCCCATTAGCGTCTGTAACATCTCAAGCTACACAACTTTCTGCTGTGACCACGTGCCCGTTTTTCCTTTCCCCTGCTCGGAGCACCAAGGGAGCTGAAAGCTCCCCGCAGCACTCTGCGCTAGGGACAATCCGAGCTTGCAGCTCTCTCTGAGCAGCAGCCCCCGCTCTCCCAGCGACCCCTTCCTCTTAAAAGACTTTCCAAGCCCAAGCGCAGATGCCTCTGTGAAACAAACTGGAGCCTGTCAGCACGTAATAGGATTTGAATGGAAATAGTTATGGGGCTGGCCGGCAGCATCGGGAGCGGGGAGGCGCGGCACCCCGCGCCGCGGAGAGCCGCACAATGACCCTGCGGGTCCTGCCCTGCACCTGTGCCCGCTGCCGCCCATCACCGCGCACATCGCCGCCCGAGCGCCGCGCTCGCCGCAGCGCAGACCGCGGCCAGGCACGGGCAGCCCGAGCCCCGCAGCGGCCCCCGCAGCGGCTGCACCAGCACACGGCCCCCCTTCGCCCCCCAAACGCAGACACGGCAACTTCGCGCACCGTCCCCAACTCACCGGGAGGCGCCGGCCCCGTCGAGAGCGCGCCCGGGGATGCGCGTCCCGCGGGGCGCACCCGCAGGGGCCGGGCAGCGGCGCGGCCGGCGCAGGGGAGGGACGAGCGGCAGCAAGTTGCGCCGCGTCTCCGGTGTCTCGTCGCTCTTCTCTCCTCTCCGCTTCTCTTCTCTCCACTCCCTCCTTCTCCTCCCCCTCGCTCCCTCCCCCTCCTCCGCCCGGCAGGAGGGTCGGGGGAAGGCGGAGAGGGACGGAGCGCGGCCGCGGAGCGCGGCGCGGGCAAGCGCGCGGCACTGCGCATGTCCCGCGCCCGCCGGGAGCCGCGAGCCGCCCGGGGGCTGCGGCGGCGGCGCCGCGGGCGGGCGGGAGCGCAGCGCGTCGTGCGGGGCTCGGCTCGGCGCAGCTCAGCTCCTGCCGCCCCTGCGGGGCTCGGCTCGGCGCAGCTCAGCTCGGCTCAGCTCCCGCCGCCCCTGCGGGGCTCGGCTCGGCGCAGCTCAGCTCCTGCCGCCCCTGCGGGGCTCGGCTCGGCTCGGCTCCCGCCGCCTCTGCGGGGCTCCGCTCGGCTCGGCTCGGCTCAGCTCAGCTCCCGCCGCCCCTGCGGGGCTCGGCTCGGCTCCCGCCGCCCCGCGCACACGGCTCACGGCGCCGCGCTGCCCACCTTGCGGCCCCGCCGCCGGCCCCAGGGGGCTGCGGCCGCCCCGAGCCGCGGGGAGCAGCCGGGGCCGGCGCTGGCGCTGCGGCGATGCCGCAGCCGCCGCCCCGATTGCCGCACAGGGGACTGCGCGGCTGGAGGATGCTCCGATGGTCGGCCTGGAAAAGGAAGAAAAAAGGATAAATCCAGGCATGCTGTTATTTTTTTTCCCCGTTAAGTGAGCATGACTAGTGAAGAGAAGTATTTCGGCAAAAGGGACCTCGGTACAATTATAGATGGCTTTTTTTAATGCTGTACCAAGGTCTTTAAGAAATAACCGTATTTTTACATGATGTAAAGGACTCACAAGAACTGCAAGAGCAAAGGCAGGAAAGGCTGCAAAGGCAAAATGCCTAACAGATCTCTGGAGATTTTTTAGGGAAATTGCACAATTACTATAAGTTTCCACCCAGATGTAAGGACTGACCTAACACCCAGTGAGCTCTTACTTCCTGAGAACAAGTCAAAGCCCATATGCCATTCTGCTGCAGCGCCGCTGTCGCATGTGTGGCTGGCTCAAGGTTTGAGTCTGGATCTGCACTTGATGTTTACCAAGCAAGGATTTGCTTATGCAGGAAAGTGCTCATTTGTTGGTTGGTTGGTTGGTTGGTTTGTTTTTTGATAATCCAAATACAGCAGTACCATCAGCATTTTCATTTTCACCTAATCTTTGGCAAGATTATAGCTCAGTTTATTCTCCATGTGCATCCACCCAATGAATCCTCAGAGATGATCCTTCCTTCATACTTCCTTTCAGTATTGCCGGCTGTTGGGTTCCTCTGTTGATTTGTTTCCTTTTCTTTTTTTTTTTTTCTTTTGAGTCTTCTTTAAGCTCTTTGTCCAAGAACTGTCTGCACTGGGTGACATAGTCCATGTTTAGCAGAGTCCAGCCCATCTTCAGTTTGTCCACATGGCCCCTGCAACAAAATTTGTAGTATTCTAGCACGTAACCTGCACTATCCAGCTGAGGGTTGTCATTTTACCAGTCTGGTGTTGCTTTTCGTCTCTGTTCCTAACATGCCACTACAGTGGCACATTGTAGCTGACCCAGTGGTGTTTTTCTCAGACAGTTCTCTGATTTCCTTTACCCATAGTTCTTGCAGCAAAGTTTCCACCAAATCATTCCATTAGTAACAAGCAGCCTTTGTGAAACCGCTAACATCTGTATCCACATCCCACATGATGACCCTGCAATGAGCCCAACCGTACAAAAGACTTTAACTCTTTCACCTCCGGCTGTGTTGGTTTCCTGTTACTGTAGTAATTGAAGATTGGCACCTGTGGAGTCTTGAATTGGCACTTTTGTTCTACCTCCTTCTTCCCTCTTTCTGGACTAGTGGTTCCCTTGGTATACTCAAGGATTGTAGATGTCCTATAAAGCATGGTATGCCATCAAAACCATTTGGTGCCTCTGTAGTATTTTCAGTTTAAAGTATGAAATCAAATTGTTATTTGTAGGAAATTTTGGAGGCTAACAGTAGTGTGTGGGTCCAAAAAGACTGGGAACCAATGTTCTAGCAGTTACTCTCCTTCAGCTGTATCTTTTGGAATCGCTCAATGTCATCAGCAAAATACAGTTTTCGTCGAGTCTTCACAAGGGATGCACAAAGCATGCCAGTACACTGAAATCCACAGGAACCTTCCATCTCTTTAAACTTACTGTAGATGTTCCCAGTTCCTCCAGATAGCTACTTTATTTGGATTTAATTAGATGAAAAATCCTTTCAGAAATCATAAACTACATCAAAACCATATACTTAGTTTTGAATAAGACTCACTACATATGGTATAAAAAGGTATTGCCATAGCAATTTATATTCTCACCATAACCTGTGCTCCTGTTGAAATGTAAATAAAGCCAAAGACAGCTCCAAAGGACAGGGATGGCTTTCATTTGCCTCTTCTTCTCTCTAACCTCCTATCTCCCCTTTGCCCTCCAGCTTCAAATACCATTTGGTTTAAATTATCTACCTCTGTATTTAGGAAGAAAACAATTATTGGATGCTTGTCTTTTAATCTGGGTAAGTGAGGTTTGTTCATTACCTAATCTTTATTTGCAGCCCTAATCAGCAGACAGGCAAAGGTCAGGAAGGAAAGCAGAGATGTAGAGAATGAGGGAAGGGAGGCAGCCTGTGATCTCTTGACAAAAGGAAAGGATCAGACATGGAGTAAAAATGGAGGAGTAGCAGTGGAGTGCAAAGGCAGTGGGTAGCTGGCAGAGATGGAGAGATAGGAACTGTGTAAGCAAGAGGCAAAGATGAAGTCCTTCAATAAGGCTGACAAAAACCAAGCACTCTTAAACGTAAGCTCTGCACTCCACAAGAGTGAAACTATTCCCTCCTGTCATCTCTGTGACAGGTGCTCCCTAAGGCCCCCGTTGCTGCGTGAGCTCCATTATCTGAGGATTGTGCTGGCACATCAGTGATGCGGTCTCTGCCACAAGGGCCTTACAGATTAGCATGAGCCGAAATGCAACAAAGGAATGTAAAAAATAGTGTAAGAGATCAGGAGAGGAAGGGCAGCTGAAACCTCGGAAGCCTACATTGTGGCTTAGGTTATGCAATGTCACAGTTACAATCATAGGTAAATAACATACAAATAAAGTACACACATAGTACTGACCCACCCTCCGTCTCAGGCATTTCCATTGCTTTTTTATTCCCATTCAAGAACCAGGAAAACCCAAGCACCTGATTTAACCTCTTGCCCAAGAGGCTGTTGTTGGCAGTAGCTATGGCAGCAGGCTAACACAATCAGAGCTGAAGAAAAAGGTGTACAAGCTGCTGGAGGTCACAGCCCTTGACTTGTAACATTCTGGGAGAGCAGAGGAAAAGATCAACTGAACACATACAACCTTTGCCCTCACCCAGACTACAATAGCCCATCTCTGTCCCTTCTGCTCTGTGTCCTACTGCCATGACTCTTTGTAAGTGAGCTGGGTACAGAAGTTACTTTTCAGCTGGACCAATTCCTAGCCCAGCTCTCAGGGAAGGCATACAAATATCCTGGCTGCCCAGCCAGCCAGCGTGGGAGAGCATCAGGGCTAGTCACGGGGGGCAGCAGGGTTTGTACCAGCTGCTGGAGGCATTCTGCTCTAGAGGCACAGGATTGGCCTCAGCTGTGCTTACAAGAAGCAGGTGGTTTTACTCAACTGCTTTTTCAGATGACTAAAATGGATTTTGGTGCTCATATTTAGATACCTTAGGTTTCACTTTCCTAGGATGGTAATCACTAAGCCAGAAGTTCACCTCCACCAAAATGAGGAAGCCCTGTTCCCAGGCATGCAATCCCATCATCTCTCTTTTGTCAGCCCTGCAACCTGTGGATGAATGAAGCCCTTCACTCACCAGTGCTGGTCACTAACTAAGCAGAAACGTGACTCTGAAAGAAACAGCTGCCTAGATTTCTGCTGGGTCAGTGAGTTGCATCAGCTCACAGGCAACTCAAATAAGCTCCAGAGCCACCACAAGTGAGGAGGCAGGTTTGGGTTAGGAGCAAGAAAAGGAGGAGAAGGAACAAGATTCCCCCTTATGGCAAGATCAAACCACTGGATATGCTTAGGTGCTCACAGATGCTACTTTAGAGGTCAATTCACATGTGTTAATGCACAAACTGCAGGAACCAGCAGCTTTGCAGTTTGCTGTAGTCCCTAAATTCACTTCTATTTTATATAATAATAGCACGGTCCTAGTACCACATCTCCTATTCATGCTGAAATGTTCATTAAAGAAGTTTTAGTACATAATCGGAGAAAAAACTGATTTCTCAGCCTGCAGGGTTCTGTGGTTTGAGGAAACGGAAGTATCTTTTGAAGGTATGTTGAGGTACCTCCCCTAATTATCATTTGTGTATAGTATGAGCAAAACTCATTATAAAGAGAATGCAACTTTAAGCCACACAAGTGTAAATTTCCCAGGAGTTACTAAAGCAGACAAGTACCATGGGTTTAAACAAGCTCTTCCAGTGTACCTCACCCATGCTGTGTAGTGTGCTCTACCTTCTAAAAACAGGGGAAATGCTCATCCTTGCTGAACTCCCTCTCCCTGCATACTGGGGAAAAAAACTTGAATAGACTGACATGTTTCTTTCTTCATGCCAGCCCTGCATCACTCTAGTGTGGACTTTGTCCTCACTTAACAGAGCATATTATGACATGGCCCAGAGTTGCCTACAAAGACAGCAATTACCCCTCTGTACATACATTTTTGGCCTGGTTTTCAAGAAGTCTGAACAGTCCTACTTCTTTAAGGAGCAAAAGGGCCCGAGTATACCATCACCTCTGGAAATCAAGCCAATAGGAATAGGCAGAGGACTTTCAAGGAAGTGTGGGAGCTTGTAGGAAGGCATTGCTTCCATTCAAGGAGCACATCAGTAAGAAGCTGCCACTGTCAAGGGGACAGAATAAATGATCCAATAGAACTTTCTCACAGGCCAAAAAATCCTGTGAAAGCCTGGGTGGCTGCATGCCACGTCTCTGAAATCAGTGACAAATCACATTATGGTAGAGGCATGTAAAATAGTTCTGTCAAAGCAATGGCTCTTAGCGTGACCGATTTGACTGAGTGAGACGGTCATCATTATTCTGCTGGCTGGTTAATGCTGAGGCCCTGAGGGCAAGTAAACTATCTTCTAACTGAAGTGTTGGGCCTAGATTCTCTCCAAAGGAGAGAAATTTACTAAATGGGCAAAGTCATTCCTTGTGATGCCACCATGGGGGAAGCTCACTTCCATACTTTTCACCAAGGAGGAAGGAGAGAAGATCAAAGCAGTTGCTGTATCTGCTGAGCAGTGCCTGGACTCATGGTCAGCCTTAGGAAATAACTGGTCCTCTCCACTGTGGAGTGGGTTGCTGGGGCCCAGCTGCAGCTTCCGACTCACCTTGCCAGCCTTGGAGTGCCTTGACTTGGCTGTGATTACTCTGGGAGTACAGCTACAGGGGAGCAGAGCAAGGTCTGCGGTGCATCTGCCTAGCACTTTTCCACACATGGCTTTCCATCCAGGAATCCTATTGTCATAAGACATTACATTTTTTAGGCTCATCAATTCTGGTGACACAATCCAACAATTTATTTTTAGAAGGAGTAAGCAGGTGTTCATGGCAGCATTTTAGCTGACAGTGCTGCAGTACTTCTGTTCAGGAGTACTTTGCTGTTCTTTGTAACTTAACTGGTTACTGGAAAATATGGTTATTTTTATTGCTTTACCTGATTTTAGCTTTAGGAATGGCCTGAATGAGACAAAGGAAAACACTTGAACTCTTCAATGGACTTTCATCCATCAGACTTTCAGCATGCTGGTAGGAAACTGAAGTGGTACTAATGATTCATCTGTAGCACTGATTGTAGGTGATGGTTGGGAAAGACAACAAAGCTAATAAATTAAAACTAATGACTATGACAGATTGAGAAAATATTTTTGTTCAGAAAATTACATGAAAATCAGTGTTTTTTTCACAAGTATTAGAAATCTGCATATAAATTATTCAGTCAGAAAATTGGTTGCTAGTATTAAAATAATGACAATCTATATTCATAGTTACAAACTATTTTCATTAATATATGTTTTTTGCATAACTACCTTAAATAAAATCTTTAAGTCTGCTCTAATATAATACTCCATCAATATTTTTAAACTGCCACTCAAGAACACATAGGATCATACAGCTCATTTTCTAGGAGAAACAATACAGTGAGTTTGACCCAAACCCATCTGAATGTAATTACTAGGATGGCAAACTGGCTTCTAATGACATTCACAATCATCATGCTTGAATCTATAAATCACTTAGTCTATCTGAGCTCCCACTCTTTGTATTTGTATTTGTACTTCTGCAATTTCAGTTTGCAACTGCAAAGTTCAGGACATATTGCTGGCTTTGGGGAACAAAGGACCAATTTCCCATTGCTAAATATGAACAGAGATGCTGCTGCATCATGTATGTAGAGGCTGAAATGATCTTTAAAATCATACTGAAAATCCTGTCAAGAAATTCAAGCCATTGACACAGAGGAGCCCATTACAAATGTCTAATCTGACTACAGTGCAGGTATTTGGAAGCAAATCAAAACCTACATGAGGAACTGAGTAAAAAAAATATTTTTGAATTCACTAATGCTCATTTCAATTAATAGCCCACCTGCCAAGTGTAACATACCTGAACATACTGTAGTCATTAATGCTCCAAAGTAGCTTATCACAAAAAAAAAACAACCAAAAAACACCCAACTATTGAAAGGCAAATCAATGCCCTTGCCAATGTCACACACTGAGGTAAAAGGTTGATTCTTGCAAAGGCTGGAAAAATTTCTTTGCCTTTAGGCTAAGAATGATTAATTATTACTCACGAAGATACCAGAAAAATATGGAGAGCAAGAAGTGTGGAAGTCTTACTCCACAGTAAGAGCTGGTGGTGATGCAGGAAGAGAATTACATTTCTCAAGGTGAGAATTGTCCTGTTCTAAGGCCAGAAATGAGTTGACAAGGCACTGCAACCCTTTCTCACCTCAAATGGCAAAGAGCAGGGTCTGTCTGACTAGTTCATGGTCTAGGTGAGGAAGGGCTCAGATCCTGGGGGATGGAAGAGTCCAAGAAAATGCTGTTTCATGACAAATGCTTCACCAGTGTATGACTTCTCTTCACAGCTGACTACGTTTAGGAAGAGGTTTGAAGGATTACAACCTGGAGTGGTTGACCTTTCCCACCTCCCTTACCAGGAAGCTGGAGGTCAGATTACAGGTTTGGAGTTCCATGGCATGCTAAATGCTGCGTGTGGGGTTGGGCTCATGGCTTTCTGCCTAAAAAGAAGCACCATTACAAGGGCTACAGATGAGGTGAATGACCACAGGGACATCAGCTCCTTGGAATGCAGCAGCAGCCCACGGGAGGTGAGCTGCGCCAGTGCTGCTGCACAGCTGTGACATCACGCAGTCCAGCTCCATACAGTCTTTTACCTTTGAGACCTATAATAGTTTTTCTCCAATGGCTCTGTATTGTCTGGTAATGAGAAGAGAAGCCTGGAAGAACTGGAAAAAAAATTCATAAATGTATTTT
Source organism: Hafferia zeledoni (assembly GCA_035583235.1). Classification (NCBI taxonomy): domain Eukaryota; kingdom Metazoa; phylum Chordata; class Aves; order Passeriformes; family Thamnophilidae; genus Hafferia; species Hafferia zeledoni. The sequence goes on from JAWWEV010000083.1 coordinate 123,134,052, forward strand.
GTATGAAACCTCAAGAATGATTTTACAGCTATGTCCGCTCTCAGTTTATATCTTACAAATAAGAAAAAAGGATTTTAAAAATAACCTCGAAGTTAATTTTTAATTCAGGAATCATAATTAAAACTGCAGAATTAATTTTGAGCTAAATCCATACTTCAGGTGCCCTAGGACAGGGATGTATTTAAAATTACAAGCAAACAAAATCCATTACATAGACAGAAATTACAGACAGAATAAAATTTAAACTAGTCATTATTTGGAATGCAGAACTGTTATATATATGTTTTGAAATAAGATGAAATATTTTTTTCTTTTCCCACCCTTTTAAATCTTGAGGAAAAAAATGTGCCCCAAGCAAATTCAGGAACTGTTTCCTTTTTGATAAAGAGGTCTTTCTGTTTCAAAGGCTATCTTCTCAATAATATAGCTAAAACTATTTCATTTTCATGAAGAGTAAAGCTTTTGATTTAGTACAGTGTTACTGTTAGGAAAGACATTTAATACTCAATTTTCTGAAGTGTCTTTAAACAGCTGTCAAATACTACCCTATATCAGTATGCAAAATTAACTCTCAAAAATGTCTGCTACCTTTTTTTTTTTTTTTTTTTTTTTTTTTTTAAAAAGGCAAATAAAAAATAAAATAAGCCAAGTTATTATCTGGGTTAATATTAGCTCACTTCCAAGGGTCCTTTTTAGAGGGAGTCAGTTGTTGTCTGTTGGCTGGAACAATCCTAGGACGTAAACCCTTTTTTTGACATCTTCAAACACTGTTTTCTTCCATGTCTTAGAAGATGTAATCTGCATAGCCCACCTCTGCCTTTGCCACCTTGCACACTCCGTGGTGTACCTTCTGGGATGATTTTAGGGGGCTGTTTCAACTGCAGTAAAATCTGATCTCCCCATCTCTAACTTACATGGAAGGGTAATAGAAGAAAAATTCATAGAAGCTCACAATATTGTGTAATCTGTTTGGCATCTGCCATGATTGTTCCCCTCTGTCTTGTCTGCCTTACACCTCTTCTGTGCCAGCAGAGAAATTCCCAGCAGATGCATTCCCATGCAGTGTCAGTGTGGACAGGACCTGGAAACGATGGAAGGGAGACAGAGGGAGAGAAAACCTTCCTTCTTCCACATAGTTGGTGGTCCTAACCATAGCAACAGGCATACAGAGGCACAGGTTTTCTTTCTAGTTACAGCTAGTGGCAGCAAGCCACAGCAGTGCTGAAACACTGCTCCCTTATTCAGTGCTGTGCTGGTTGCCACCACTTTTTGACTCATCACAGGGTCTATGTAAATTAGCAGCGATCATTGTTTATAAAAATGTGATTACTTTTACTGTTCTCAATTCCTTGAACTAGTGACCAGATCTTGAATGCTGATGAGGAAACAATATGCAATTACCTATATATCTGTCAAACTGCAGTGTAACTGCTGAATTTCTGACTGGTGTCCTTCTTTCCGTCACTGGATCCTTTTTCTCCCCTTCCCCACTGGCTGCACTGTGTAACCATACCACAGAGATATTAATGTAATTACTGGACAAGACCAATCAATGTGGGGTTTGAACTGCCTGGGTGTTATGTTCATGCCCTCTTTTCTGGGGCAGCCCTTGTATACCCAGTGCAGGGAAGCAGAAACATGATCTCTAATGACCTCTGCCAGTCCTCAAGGGACTAAAGCAGTGCAGGAGATCGTTTCACCATTATAGTTGTGGTGATACAGCAGTTACAGTGTCTGTCTGAGCTTTGGCTATAAAATAACATATTTCAGGAGTTCCCAATACAGCTAGAGAACATGTTGCTCCACTTTTTACTGAGGCTGATAGTATAAAACCAGAAGCAAATCCTTAAAGAGCTTAAGTTAACAATCTGGTTGGGTTTAATTTATGAGAAGTCTTTCTAGTATTTAAGAGAGTGATTAAGGATTTGCTTTGTATAAACTCACACATCTCTGTCTGCTGGCATCAGAGTTAGGTATTCCTTTGTTTTAGGGTGAGAAGCCCATGTCTCCAGGCCTGGTATGCTGCACCACCTTGTTTGACAGCCTCCATCTACCATGTGCACAGCCTGGGGGGCACGGATGCAAACAGCAGTGGAAAGTGCCAAACATGCCTGTCCTGGGCTTTTACCACCTTCCTCTTGAGCTGGTTAATATTCCAACACTGCCTTCCTGAGAAGCTGCCTTTTGCAGAGAGCAAGGGTTATGGAGAAAGATGATGTTATTTTAACCTCAAGAATTAATATAATCAACTGATGGAGACTGTGCTGTGCAATATTTAGATGGCATTATTCTGCATATACATAAACCTGGTTTTAGTAAAGCTGCTATTCTGCAGGAAGAAAGTAAAATAAGCAGGGGTGGGAACTCCCAGTATCTTCCAGTAACTTTTTTACAAAAATGAGAAGAACAGCAGCAGTGGATCATCAAAGATTATAACATATCTGGGGATGCAGAGGCTGTCCTTCGAGACAAATCCCCTTAGGGCATTTCCATGTCAGCTTTTTCCTTGGTGTGCTTCTTATGAAAACTATTGCTGTTTTCCCTGACATTAGGAGTTCAAATTCCATTCTGTGACTTACTTTTGTATTATTTGCCATTTCAGAAGATGCTATATTCCTGTAAAACATTACAGTTTTATGGTGCTGAAGTGCCAGAAGGATTTGTAGTGACTTTCACCAAGCCACCTGAAAAGTAGGTCAGTGGCTATACATTTTCAAGAGAACTGCAATGCTACGGCAGAAACTGAGTTAATCCTGATGTATATGATGAATATACCTCCTAACCTCACTGCAGGGGACAGTGTGGACGTAAATATATCTTCATTAATCTTTTCTCAACTGGTTATTTCCAAAGGGAAAGGCCTCGTGACATTTTCTTTTTCATTAAATACCATGGGGCAAAATCTGTTGTGTTTGTTTGTTTGAATAGAGGCATCTAAATCTGCATTTAGCCTATCAGCTTTCATGAGGAGCAAATGAAATTTCATGGAAACAGAATATGATGTAATAAAATGTAGTTTAAATCAGTTTATATCTGGAATTCCTCTTACCAAAGTAAATCTGCAATTAGCTATACTCAAATAAAGAACAAACCTCTCATGGTGATGGTTCAGCTAAATGTGTAGATTTAGGTCTCAGATGCTACACAAAGCCACAGTTAAAACCCTTCAGGAAAGTCCTGGTGTATTCTGACTTAGTGGGTTTCCCTAGAGCAGTTCTTCTTTGCTGTATTTCATTTCAGCCTTGGTTTGTTGCTTTTAAATAGCTATTTTTAAAATCCTGAAATCTCTTTATAGCTGGCAGGCAGAAAGCGTGGGCTGCAGACAGAAAACTGGGTAGGGAAAAGGAGAAAAGGAGGGAGAACAGATCTGAAGTATGTCAGAATGAATGTAAACATTACATTACATAATGTAACATGTAAACTCTTTTAAACAATATTAAAGCCTTTTTAGACAGAAGTGACACCAGAGGACAGAGCAGGGACAAACACACTAAGCTCACATATATTGCATGGAACTGCCCTCAGAACACTGAGCCATAAGCCCATGGACTAATGTGATAAACAAAGGCAGATTATGTACCAATGACTTAAAATAAAAATAGAAACATCCAAGTATCTATAGGTTGCCTAAGATAGGGACTGATAAGGGGAGATGAGGGATTGTACAAAGTGTTTTGGTGGCTCCTAGGTGGTGAGTAAACATGAACTACTGTTGGAACATGTGGCTTCAGAGGGCTAATGGTAGGCTCAAAGAAGCAGGAAATGAACAGGAAGAAACACAGCAGTAACAGACCCACTACTCAAATAACAATTAGACTTTGAAGGCTGCATGTCAGAATAGGAAAATGTCAGCAGCAGCAGCCAACGCCATTGCTGGTGCTGCTGGGGTGATCGGCAGAGCAGGCAGTGGTGAGGGCAGTGCCAGTCTAATGGCCTTGGGAGGTTTTGTCATATGAAAAGGGGACTGTGCTGGTAAGGACAAGTTTCTGTGCAGATCAGAAGACATTGCTGAGAGGTAGAAGCATGAGCAAGAGGACCACAGTTGTCCTCCAGGGCTTTTCTTTTGATGAGAGAGATAGAGATATCTATTAAAAAAATTTAATTAACTGTAAATGAGGGGATATCTGAAGTGATCTGTCACAGGCTATTGTTGTAGTTTGGAATTATTGTGTGAATTCTCTCCCCTGCCATTAACTGTCCATGCCAGTAGTTAACAAAGAGAGTAGTTGACACCTGATCACCTGGGTGGG
>JAWWEV010000083.1:123138401-123154248 GCA_035583235.1 Hafferia zeledoni
CGTGATTATTGAGGAGGAAGCCCCCTCCTCCTCTTGTGAGTAAACATCTTGGTTTTTCCCCTCAAACCAAGACAGCTATAAATAACACAGTTTGGAAAACAAAGTTCTAACAAAGATTTGGTTGGTGGAAGTTGAAGCTGGGTAAATTCGAGCTAAAAATGAAATGTGGGTCTTGACCAGTGAAACAGCTTATGACAGGATGGGGTTAGCTTCTTTCTCACGTTAAATCTTTAAATCAAGATTAGATTTCCTTCTTCAAAAAATGCTATCATTCAGTCAGCAGAGAGGCACTCAGCACTGTGTTCCCAGGGTAAAGGGTAAAATCCTAGAGAGTTATGCTGAAGCCTGCAGTGATGCACCCTGTACTTAAAAGCTGTGATTCCAGAATAACCACCCTTGAGCAATATGTGATTAGGAGGGTTGAAAATGTGTATTAATTAACACTGGAAGGCTCATCAAAGTGGATTGCTAAACCAGGGAACCATAAAGGACAAGTTAGGTTGCAGCACTAGAAAAGTGTTTCCAGAGAGCAATATTTCACCTTTAAAATAGCCTTGTGTAAGGTATTTTATTGTAGGCTTTCTGTGGGTAATGCATACTTAAATGTTTCTCACTTGTGCATATGCACATGAATTGCAAACTATGAAGTGTAGGGCTATGTGGAATTACAGAATAGCTATTAGGCTGTATATTTTGAGCCCAGTCTCACACTGAAAGCAGAGATGGGACTTGGGTCCTTCTGCACTGCAAGATTTTTTTCTCTGAGTGGAGGTTGTCGGTTTCTGTGAGACACAGCTGAATGGCTCCAGCTTTGCCTGGATGAGAAAGGCTGCAGGTGAATTTGCTGTAGGAAAGTAAACCTTAGAAGCATGTAGATGCTCATAGAATTCTCTTGTGATTTCACCCCTAGTGTCTTAACGCGTCTGGTTAATTGTCAAGTGCTAAGTCTACATTCATCAATTAAATGAGAATGATTACAAACTGTCTCACCCATTGTCACAGAGGCAAAGGTTCCTTTTAACTCTAATAAATTAAATTAAATTAGCTCAAACTCTGCAGCCCTAGACAGATTGGCTTTGTGTTGAGAGACATTAGTTTGATTGACACTTGTCTGGTTGACTGGGACTGGTTACCAGAATGAGTATCATCAGACAAATGGAGGTTTGTGTGTTATGGGCAGAATTTTACATGTACAGCTACAACATCAGCTGGTGGATGCGGCACCTGGGATAAGCATGCAACCAGTTATGTAGAATTACTGGCTTTATGTTAAAATATAAGAAGCTCTGAACATGTGGCTGAAGATGATGTTACTCATTCATCCATCTCGATTCAGGTATTGAGCAGGAAGCACTGTGTATCTGCAGAGATCAGCAGTTCAGTAAGAAAACATATTTCACTTTGGAGATTTTCTTCTCAGTTCTTCTCAGCAAATACAGTGGTGCCCACCAACACCTACAGCTTATCTCTGTCTCCAGGAAGGGGATCTGACTGATCTTTACCTTTTCTGTGTTTTAGAAGTCTTTTACACCCTAACAGCTGCCTGCTCACCAGAGCTTCCTGTTTTTTAACAGTTTCATCAGATCAGTGTCTGCAAGTGTAACTCCCTACAGGGCATCACTGGTAATTTGCCTTTTCTAAATCTCAGCTACCTTGAATGTACTCTGAGGAACTGCTGCAGTCTTGCATTCAGTAGGGGGAAGCTGCCACACCAAACACCACACAATTGTGCTCTGGCTGCAGATGGTTGCATAAAATCATAGAATGGTTTGAGTTGGAAGGAACCTTATAGATAACATCTAGTTCCAAACCCTGTGATGTGGGCATTGACACCTTTCACGAGACCTGGCTGCTCAGAGCTCCATTCTGACCTTGAATTCTTCCAGGGATAGGGCATTTGCAACTTCTCTGGGAAACCTGTGCAGCAAATAGTGGCCTGGGAGCAGTTCAGGATTGGTGTCTACAGTTTGGCTTTCCAGCTAGTACAAATCAGGACAGTTTTACTTAAGCCACTGAGCATTCTTCCTTCTGAGGATCTGGCCCAGTGGACTTGTGAGAAGAATGGGAAAAGATTGAAACAAAATGCACATGTTTAAAAAATTTACTTAAGTATTTTAAAGGTGCCCTTTGCTAACATGGTTTGTAGTTGAATCACACAGCTGTATAAATCAAAATGCAGTTAATCTGGCTGCAGTTTTGCAAACACTGAAAACTGAAGGTAGATCGCAAGGGAACCAAATGGCTCTGGTAATATGCAAATCATATCCTAACCATATAAGAAAGGCCTAACATTCTGACTTGCTGTGATGAATTTAGGTACAAAAGAATTGAAACTGATAGTAATCCAAAACCAGATTACTGAGAAGGACTATACAAATAATTTCATCATGTAAATGTAACTGATTGTCAAATGCATTTAGTGTTGTGTTTTCTGGCTAGTCCTTGTAAGGTACCTCATCTTGAGAAACATTCAGTTAAATGAAATTGCAGCATTGTCTTCCAGCCTCTGTTACTAAAATCTCTGGCCTTAGAAGTGTCACTTCTGTCTTCCTTCCTTTCAACGCTTTAGGTGTGATTCTCATAGCAGAGGTGGGTGTAACTACAAGCAAACGCCTCGAGTGAGGACACAGAAACAACCTGTGCAGGGCGGGTGGTGGCAGATGAGGGTGATGGTGGATAATGGTGCTTGTGGTTTTGCTCAGCACTCTGAAGATAACGGCTCTTTTTTTCATATCAATTTCCCTTTCTCCTCTTCAGTCATGCAAGCGCAGCAGATTTGAGTAGTTTGCTGCTGACTTCTTTGTATGCTATAGGCTGTCATATCAATCAGTAAGAATGATTGGTATAGCAAAGCAGTTGGTGCTGGAGATCCTGTGTCTGCACCATGTGAAGAAGCTGTATTTTTACATAGTTTGTGATTTGACTATGTAATGGCATCGCAAGTTTACACCTTATGTCCAGTGAGATGTTTGGAAGATGCTACCTTCAAATTTTCCTTTTGAGGCTCAAAGATGAAAAACCCAACAAAGAGAGAGTGGCTTGGGTCCAACCTACACCTCACCAAGGAGAAGCTGTGCTCTCGTGGCTGGTAAGACTTTGAATGGACAGGACATGTCTACTCTGACCCAAGAGGGGTTTTTTGGCATCTCTGTGTTAGGAATTCTTTTCTGTGGGTAGCATAGCACACAGAGAATTAGCGCCATTTTTACATTCCCAGACTTAGCCACAGATAGAAATGATGAAATACATGCTTTTCCTATTATACTAGCACAGGTGTGGCTCTCCTGCAGATGAAATTGTGTAACAACATATTAATAATTTCTTGCATGTTAAGTTTTTGCCTGTAAGGATGAAAATACAGCTCCTGACAGTGCCACCACATGTATACAAAGAGATGATAAAAATATATTTTTTAATTTTCAATATCTAGCATATTCCACACATTGCTATTCACTACTACATTCCAGCTGTCCTTCATAAATTACTTCAGCTATGTTCCCTCCTTTAATGATAAAAGCACATTCCTTAACAAAAGCTGGCTTCCAAAACAATGTATTCCATTTTGAATCAATTAATTTTATGTGTACATCTTGACCCGCAAAAAAATTATATGTGGAATAATTGTCTGCTGAAGTGGAGTTTATGCCTAACACCCAAAGTAATTAAAACTACATGAGGACAGTTTTGACAGTGTACTTTATCATGTGGACTTATTTTCCTGTCACACACTCAGAGGGCAATTTGATGGCCATGTAAACAATTAATCACCTAGAAAGGAACAAGGAGAGCTTTCTTAAGAGTCCAGAGATTTCATTTCCTTAGCAAGCCCATCAGTACATAACAATAGCAGCATAAGTACCACAGATATCACATGGGACGTGCTGGTTGGTAGAGGAGCAGAAGAATTGGACTGCCCTTTCTCTCCAAAAAAAGCTACGGTCTGCTCTTGTCATCTGAATCAAGGAGCAAAAGTGGTAAGTTACATCCAGCAACACAAGTTGCTACCAGACACCCATGTTATGAAGATGTTTTTAATCCATCAGGCCATTTTTATTTGATGACATGAATTCTTGAAGTAGCTGACATGCAGCAGCCATCTTGGTATGAAGATGCATGTGCCCTTGATCTGGTTTCTCCAACATAGTGGCATTCTTCTCCTTCTTGTCCCAGCCCCTGTCTCATGTGTCATGCTGTGCTCCTAATGCTACAATGTGGTAGCAACCTCCTCCTCCATGTCTTCATCTGGCCCTGAATGCTGTGTGTTTTCACGAAAAAGGTGAAGAAAGCAATGGTCCCTTTTGGGTTTTACATGTGGTGGCTGCTCCCCAGAAAGACTTCTCTCATAACTACACGTAGTGAGACAGATGGGCTGAACTATTCAAACAAATTGAAATCTAAATGCAGAGCAGGTCTCTGCTTACAGAACCCTAAAAGTTCATGCTTGTAGGATCAACGTACTTGTGCCTTGTATCTGCATACAAGGCATATCTGCATATCGGAAAGACACCACATGCATCAAAGGTTAATGCATGCAAATCAGGACACCAATGCACTGTGGATGGATGTTGTGCTGCGTGTTTTGTGGCACACCTGCAGCAGAGTGTGATGGTGGTGCAGGAATTTCAGCATGCAATAGATCTGCTAGAGATATAAAGCAGTATGTAGGATCCTCTGCAGAACAAATGTGGCCAAATGTGTAGGGGTCTCCCATCTCCCACTGCAATAAGGGAAGTCTCTAGTATTGCACCCAGAGTGAAGAAACTTTAGTCCTGGATCATTCTAAACTTAATCAAAACTTGTCCTGAATTTGGGGTAGAAAATTCCCATTCCTTCCTGTTTCTCTCATTTCTGCCACTGTCAGAGAAGCACTGCAGGGAGTGAAATAGGGAATGAGTTCTTGGAGACCCTGGGATAAGCAGAGCTATAAAGACAGAGAATGAGCCTTGGAGAGAGCTGTGTAAAAATTCACCTTTATCCTCAAAGGTCAAGACTGGAAACTGTGGAGTACTGAGAACAAAAAGACTTGTGCACTTTGTTTTGTTTAGAAAAATTCATTTCAGCAGAGATAAGCAGAAAGGAGGTATGTACCATGGGAATAAAATTACCAAATATAATTATTACCTATTAAAAACAGAATTTCCCAGATTTGTATTGGTGTTGGATTTTTTTTGTTTGTTTGGTTGGTTGTTCGTGGGGTTTTTTTTCGTGGTTCTATTCGGTTTGGTTTCTTTTAAGTAGATGCCAAAATAAAATGTTTGCATCTAGGGACTGATCCTTTGAATTCCTGGGTTCTCAGCTCTGTTGTTGGACCACAGACTTTCACTTTAAGAAGTTTTGACTAATTGTGCTGTAGATTGTTTAAAACACAAAGCCATGCAGAGACCTGCTGAAGCAGAATTTGTAACAGAGCTTTTTGCTGCTACAGCAGCAGTTACCAGGAGCTGAGTGAGCTTAACCCATTCTGGCAGCATTTCTGTGAACAGTGACTGCAATGCAGACATACTCTGAACAGGAAAAGAGGAGTAGCTGCAAATGATGAAGAGGAGTTAGAGGCTATCCCACATGTCAGAGATTTACTATAATGTTAGGCAATTACTTAAACCCAGTATTTTCTGAGGCGTTTCCCCAACATGTTCCTCATTTTTACACACTGCAAGCAGCTGGCTTTTTTGTCCCTTTCTGAGCTAGCAGAGTGGCTCTGGCTGGGTGCAGCATGTCCCTGCTGGGTGCATCTAATCTAGTCTGGAGAGGAGCCAAGCAGAAGTGATAGCTGAGGGCTCAGGGAGCTTGAGTGGAAGGCAGGTTTCTGTGTCTGGCTGAGTCTCTGCAGGCTTCACTGCTGTTTAATTAATTGTCTGTGTATAAAGGTGCCCTGTTTGGAAAGGGTAGAAAGGGGATCTATAGTGACCTTAATGTGCCTTGAGAAGATGCTTGAGTAGTTTAAAGTGCCTACCTGGTTGTCCTGGTTTAGGCTTGAATAAAGTTAATCTTCTTCTTAGTAGCTGATACATTTAGGTTGAGAATAATGTTGATAACACACTGATGTTTTGGTTGTTGCTGAGGCAGTGCTTACCCTAACTCAAGGACTTCTCAGTTTCTCACACTGCCCTGCCAGCAAGGAGACTGGGGGACACAAGAAGCTGGGACAGATGACCCCAGCTACCCAGAGGGACATTCCATACCATGTGATGTCATGCTGAATGATAAAACTGGAGGGAGTTGGCTGGGAAGGGGCTGACCCTCTTCCTGGGGACTGGCCAGACTTTGGTTCAGTAGGGAGTGAGCAATTGCATTGCGCATCATTTGTTTTGTATATTCCTTTTTCATTAAGTTTTTTCCCTTCCTTTTCTGTTAAACTGTCTTTATCTCAGCCCACAAACTTTACCTTTTTCTTTTCATTTCTCTTCCCCATGCCACTGGTGGGGAGTGAGCAAGCAGCTGGGAAGTGTTTAGCTGCCTGCCAGGATAAACCAATAAACCATCATAAATAGCAAAGCAGAACGGAGAAGCAAAGCCCTTCCTCCCTATCCCTGCCAATGAGGCCACTGAGGTCAGAAACTAACTGTCTGAAAGAGAACTACCAGATAGAGAAGTCTGAGAGTTTATATATATATATATATATATATATGAAAAAGAATACACTGATTTATATTGTTAGAAGTCCAGTTTGCACAAATAAGAGATCAGGATGCTCTCTGGTTGTAAAGGCTTTCTGTGTCTTTTAAGGCAGAAACTCCAGAGATTCTTTTTGAATAATGTAATAGAAAAGCAAAGAAGATCCAGGAATTAATTATTTCTTTATGAGGACTTGTTAATTAATTCTTAATTAAGATGCAGTGTAAAAAGAGTTTGCTCTGAACCCACATTATTTACTTACTGAAGGCTGCTTGCCTTGTTAAAAATGGCAGGGCAAAGCCATTTATATAGTCACAGTCTTATAACTCCTTATATGTAACATGTCGTGACTGGCAGGATCACTGTACCTTATCCAAACAATATGAGATCAGTTGTTCATCATCTCTTGGAAAACAGAGCTTCCTTTTCTTTAAAGAGAACCACTCTGAATAAAAATAAAAAAAAAAAAAAGAGAAGTGCATTGAAAATTTTAAATAAAAGCCAGATATTTTCTGCATGGATCATTGTATTTAAATGCAAATGTAGATTTTGGATCATGCTTCATTAGATGTACAATGTAGTGCTTCTGAAAGGATATTGCTGATTTCTGCAATATCCAATTTATATAATATGAATTAAAAAAACAACTCTGCAACACTCAGCCAGTATTTTGGTGTTATAGGCATTTAAAGTCACTGCTAGATGCCTTCTTTTGAATTCAGTTTGTGTACTCCACTGAGTCCATGGAATGAACAGATCTAAAGTATACATGTATAGCACAGACGTACTGTTCACTTTGTGTAGATGTCTCTGATTCATAGCAGAAATTAATTTCTGACTTACTTGCAATTGTAAAGCTCAGTCTCTTTGCTGGTTAATTGCTACACTAGATTATGCTTCACACCATACGGAAACACCCTTTTAAATATGCAAAGAAAAAAGAGCTAAAAATAAATCACAGCTGCTGTTAGATGGGGGTCTAAGGATACAGCCAAGGCAGGAGAAAAAAAAAAGCATCTTAGTTTAAATACAGCTAAATCTCTTTTCATATTGAGAAGTTCTTTTTCTGTTCTCCAAATCAATATTCATTAATAGTATTCAGAACAGAGAACTTCAAATATAAAACACTGAGATAACACCAGTAATTACAAGACACATTTTCATAGCTGTAATATTTTTGTACTCTGGGTTACTTTAATGATTACCATAATAATTTGTATTTGGCTTATAAGGACCAATTTATATTAACACATGTTTCTTACTGGTATGTTCAATTAAAGTCCAAACCTTGATCTTAACTTACAACAACACAGATCTCTGTAGGTGGCAATGAGTTTTCTCTTTGCAGCAGTAATTGCTCCTGACCAGTAGTGGTAGCTTGACCTCACCCACAGAAGCTCAAGTGATTATATTGCCCTGACATGTTATTTCTGATTTCCTACAAACAGCAAAGTACAATTCTGAGAAACACTTCACTGTGCTGTACGTTTTATACAGAACAGATCTATGATGGGAATCTGTCACTTATTGCACTGTCACAGTTATTCTGCATACTGCCTAGCTCCCCCAAACAGCAATTTTTTTCCCTGTGTCAGATCTGTGGGTACATACAGCACAGGAGTGGCAGTGAGCAAGGGGAAAGTAAAACCTTTTCTCTCCAACCTCTTGCCTTAAACTGATGTAAAACTGCAATATTTGTCTCACTTGAGGGGTGTAAACTGAACATCAGCATAACCTTCATTTCACTCCTGGTCTTTGCAGGACTTCCCATCCCTCTCTGTAAGAACAGAAAGTAGGGGCTCGGCCCTGCCCCTTACTTCCCACGGGCAGCAGCAGGGCTGGCTCAGCTCGGAGCTCACTATCACTCCCCTGCTGTCAGGGAAGGAGAGAGGTGAGGATGCAGGGCAGGTCCAGGAAGAGGATGGCACAGCTGGTGGGGACAGCAGGGCAGGCACCTGTGGGTGTGCACTGACTGCAAAGGCAGCCTTGGTCATGCTGTCAGGTGGTGGTGTGGCAGAAATAGTCTCAGTGGGAAAAGGTTATTTTTTAATGCAGATCATTTCCTGATCCATCTGGCCGCCCTGGACGCCAGGACATGCGGTGACACTGCTGAGGGGAGGGTGGTGCTATGATTGGGAAGGAAAAGAGGGAACTGTTTACAAAAGCCTCACCTCAGAAAAATGGTCTGGGAGCCCATATCCTTAGTCATTCTGCTCTTCCCATTCTCTTTCTTCAGGCCCAACTAATACTGCTGGGAAACAGAAGGTAATCCCTCCCAGGCAGTGAAATACAGAGCTGTTGCTGGGAGAATAATTTCTGGGAAAACATGTTCTGGAAACTATCTTATCTAATGAGGGGCAGCAGCCAGTTCCAGATTAATGAAGAATGCTTGCAAGTTCATCATGGGGACAACCTGGTGATAACAGAGCAGATTCACACAAATACCTGCTCCTGCTCTTCCTTAACCAGTATGAAAACTTACATTACTATCTGCGTCCATCCAGTATACTAACAACAGAAATTTTAAAATTTCCAGTTTTACATTAGTTCAACATTTTTTGTGTGTTTGGAGCAGTCTTCAAAATAAAATTGCCTGCATCCTGCAGAAAGCAGTGACTCACTAGAGCCAGCACCACCTGAGACAGTCTTCACCTTTCAGAGAAAAGCTAGTGAGGCAGCTGGGTTACAGACTGACTCACCTGCAAAAAGTGTCAGGTGTGTTACTGAAATGATAGAAGACTGCTGGTAAGTAGAGATCTCCAGGATGTCTGATTGTCAGATGAGGAAGTTCAAGCAGTAGTGTGTGAAAAAAATTTGCTGTCCTCAGCATCAGCCTTTCCTGCAGAATGAAGAGCAGGATAAGGTGCTTGAGCAGTATTTTGTCCCGTGTGAACAGACCTGTGACTATGGATGGCTGCCCACTTATTTCACAGCTTTAAAACCTTCATGTTTTCAGCTGGATTGCGATGAATGATTTTCCAAAGTAGTTCCTTTATTCCTCCTTATTTAGCAAGTACTTAGCAAGTCTCACCTCTTTGCAGAGAGAAGTGGGATTATTTTGGATCATTGCATCCCTTGTTGCAGAAGGTGAACCCATATCACCTCACTCCTCACTCCTAACTCCTTTGCTGATCCCCGTCACGAAACAGAGCTGCAGGCAAGTACTGTCCTGGAGACAGGAACTGAGACAGTCAGCTCAAAAACCGCTGACAAGGTCTTCGGTTCTTACTATTTCTCTGTTCTAAAACCAGAACTTCTCCCTCAGATAAAAGACATAAATCACAATTTGAGGGAATGCCTAATTCTTGATGTCCATTTTGGACCCCCCATAGGGGATAGGAGTGCACTGACAGCCAGGGCAACCTTCTCCTGGGTCCCTGAGCAGTACAAGCCTCATACTTGAGCTGAGATGTGCCTGTGCTAAGCCCCGTACCTGGTGTGACTTCTTTCTTTGCTCCAGCTGTCTCAAAGCAGACATATCTGCGGGCTGCCTCTGGCCTGTCACTACTGGCCATGCCCTTTCTTTTCTCGCTGTGCATGGGGGAATAGCACCCCATCAGTGCCACACTGCCTGGCTGGCTGGGCTGTCTCTGCACTGGGCAGTGCACTTCCTTTTCTTTCTCTGCAGGACTGAGGAGGACACTGCCCTCCAAAGGGCCTGTGTTGCTCTCAGTTTCAACAAAGAGGGTTTCAATCAATGCACCCCTGATTGTACCATTAGAGCTCTGCTCATCCCTCACTGCCAGAACTGGCATAAGTTACCAACTGTGATGGTTGCTCACTTCAGATCCGTACTAGTACCAGAAAATGAATAATAAAAGCCTTGCTCTGGCAGGCATCAACCAGAGCTAGAAAGCATATGTGCAGCTTGTTCCAGAGACTCCTCCACAACTACAGCAAATGGTTTTATTCTGTCTTTAAGGATTTTCTTCAGCCAAGGTACTGTGCAAGCCATGACAAATTAGTCACTCCTTAACAAACAATTGTATCAATTAATGATACTTCACTTCATACTGACAAACCTCAGGGCTTTGCTGGTTTTGTGGTGTTTTTTAATTACACCTTCAGACACACTGAGTCTTTTCTGATGGGGAGAGATGACCAGTGGGGCAGGTGTTACCCCATTGCTTTTCTTGTAGTGATTCCATCCAATGTTGGCATGAGCCTGCCTACTGGCAGTTTCCCTCCAGCTACCATGTAGGATCTTCCCTGGTCCCTGCAAACAAATTAGCCAAGCAGCCTGCAAGAGTCCCTACTCCTGACCTTAATCAGCCCTCATGTACAACAAATACTACTGTAATGCAGGGCAGACATGGCCTATCTGGGGGATCATATTCTAACGTACCTACTCCCATGGTGTGCATCACACTCAGTGCAGTTTGTCTGTAACTTCTTAGCCCTCTGACGTGGCAAACTAGAACATTCCAGCTGTAAGGTCTCCTCGTTTTCCACCACTGAATTCAATCATAGGGAGCAGTAAACTGAAAAACTTACCAGTTATGCAAATATGGATGCAAATGAAGGATGTGAAACTTAGATAACAGCAGAAGCTGGGGCAAGCTGTGACACACAGGCCATCCAGGAGAATGCATGGAGACTGCTGACGCAGGTTGCAGCCTCTCTGGATACTCTCTGCCCTCCCCAGGTCATAGGGGCAAGGACATGCGTAAGCACACACTGCTGCTTCTTCATTGTAGGACAAAAGGATTGCAGTGGGAATGTGGATTGCCAGGCCCTGTTCCTTGCCCTCACGAGTGAGCATTTCACACTGCTCTTTTGAACTCAACAAGCACTGCTTAAAAATCTCTTCCTTTATGTCATTCTTGCTTTGCTTGAATAGCTGGTCCAGAGAGGACTGCTTTAGAGAAGAGAAACATCTTGTAATTTGCAGCCTACCTCTGTTCACATCTAGCATGCAAATGTTGTCTCATGCCTATATTGTCCTTTCTCCAAAGTGTTCCTCCATTATACAATTACAGGCAACAAGTGTGCTCCTCCCCCTGCTCTCCTCCATTATTGGATGACAAAGTTAAGAGTTGTCAGCCTTCTCTCACAGCAGAGACTGCCCATTCCGCTGCCCCTGCTGCTCGCGTAACATAGTCTCCCGACCAGCAACCAGCCCAGCAGGCAGGACTCTTCAGAACAACCAGTCCCTGCAGACACATCCTGCAACCACATGTGCTTTTCATGTGATTGTCTGTTGTGGTGGTTCATAGTCACTCTCCAGTCTGTTTGTAATCACATGCCTTCCTCTCTGGCTGGCAACAGGAAGGGCCTTGCTGTCACGTGCGTTATGTTATTCTCAAATATATACTCTCTCATTTTATTGACATTTGTCCTGTCTCTACTGCTGTAGTACTGAAGTTCATCTAACAATTCCAATAGAATATCTAGGCCTCCTCTCTTTTCAGGTTACCATACAAGTTCAGGACTTTAACAATTCCTACCAACACTGCTTGTATTTATTGTGCTGAAATCATTAGTGGAAGTATTAAAAAGACGTGTCTCAAGACTGAGGAATTTCTGCTATTAACCTCTCCCTGATTTAATGTTTTGCAGTGCCTCCTGCTCCATTTACTCCACAGCCCCTCGATGGCAAGGATTGACAGAAGGGCTCATGCACAGGGAGTACTATCTTCACAGAGCTGTGCAAAAAGGCAGCTCCAGGCCAGGCAGATTGCAACTGAGATCCAGCAGGCAGTTACTTTGCTACAAGCCAGCATCAAGTCACTCTAATTCCAGCCAGTGAAGAATTGATTAGTGAGAGTAGTGGTGGAAGTTTGTGAGATGATTACCAATGTGTTGTGGTTGCAAAATGGTTGGTTCTCCTCTCACCCCTGAATTGAGAGCCAGCTTGAGGAGAGGATGGTCCCCAGGTGCCCCTGATTGCATTTATGTTTCTTTCTTAAATGCACAGTGGTTGTGCTACAGAGACTGTGTGAACACATGTGTGAAAGACTAACACCATTAAGACTGGCTTATTTTACCAGGTGGGTGAATTCAGCTGCTCCTGTGCTAGCAGAATCAAGTGTACCCAACATGCCTCCAAGTAGTTATTTCAGTAAGCCATTAGACCAATCCCTGGCCCACACCTGGCCGATGGCAGTGACCAGAGTTCTGAGTAATGCCTGGGCACAGTCAAAGCAGTGTGGTTGCTTTGAGTGCAGCAACCCTGCTTGGGAGGATGAGACAATTTATTAGCATAGAGGTAAGCCACTCAGTGCCAGTTGGCCTCAGCACCTGGGAGCGTTCCTAGGCATATCTAATCTGTTATTATAGACACAGACTTTGTGAATACCACTGTGGGATACCTTGGCAGTGTGCATGGTGCTATGTAGCCCAGATCTATTTGAATAAAAAAGCATCTTTTTGCCTTTAAAAAATATGAGTACCTGCTGTTATTTCAGCAGGGCTCAGTGTACTCTATGCTAGTCTGACTGATGAGGCCATTTCCTGCTATGAGAGCACCTGGCAGGAGATGGCTCAGTTGTGCACTGAGCTGCTGCTGAATGGACGCAGAACCAGTTTTAGGCAAACTGAAAGCAAAATGGCACTGTGTGTAACCCAGCTGAGGTGCCAGGAAGCCCAGTGTTCTTCAAAGTAGTGGGGCAGGAGGTAAATGGCATGACATTTACACAGATAATGCAAAGAGCTTTTGCCAGAGTGGGCTTAGGACACCATCAGTTTGCAGGCCTGGCACAGGCAACTAAACAGCTCGTCTGTCATTGTTGGGAGCAGTCCAGAAGAGGTAGGCATTGCAAAGGCTTTGTGTGCCTGGAGCTTCATGTGGCAAGCAGCAGTGCTTAGGGAAACAGGGTAAAGAAATGTGATCCTGCATTACTTTGTCACATCCCTGCCAACTGGCAACAACTTCATGTAATTTTGAAATCTATTGAATGTTTCGATGAGCCTGCCTGTTTCTTATGTTTCCTGAAATACTCATCTGCCAATGGTCTGTGGAACTATGGTCTTTATTAAAGCAAGTAAAAGATATTTTAAAAGAATTAATTTAGTTTTGCTAAGAACTAAGTAGACAGCAAGCTAAATTTGCAAATGTCAGCAAAATGCCTGCCATGCTGTCTGTGGGGAGGATCCCAGCCCCAGGCAGTATCACCTCCTCAGTGATGGGGTTACATGGTACCAGTATTTCTGCTCTTCCCCTCACTGTTGCAGTGAGCAGAAGAGGAAGATGCCCAAGCCTCTACCAGTGCCAAGGTCCCTACTATCCTCCTGCCCAGAACAGCATTTTCCAGAGAGTTTCTCAGGTCTGGAGGGCAGTAGTAAAGAAATGGTGGTGGAGCTGGAGCAATCTGCTACCCAGTCCCCTCACCTCATGCTTCCTCACGCTCCAGCTACACTTAGGGTGCTCTGATACCACCTTACACTCTCTGGACATCAGCAATCTGTCTTCATCTCCTCTAGCTCCTTGTTCATGGAAATGGCTGAGCTCAGACTCGAGCACTACATCATTGCCATTTCTTTGTCTTCCCTCTCTCTCCTGGTGGTTGAGGTTCCCTTCCCTAAAGCTCTCAGTGGCTGTTGTAGTCTAGGAAAAGTGCAAGTCCTAATTTACAACAAGGGAATCATAGTATTTCTTTGTCCTAGGAAAGTAATAAAATAAAATACCTTTTCTTAACCTTTCCTTTAGCAAGTTTACACCTTCTGACAGTTCATTATGCCTTTATTTCTTCTATCAACATATGTCTACCAGAAGTGTTTGCCACCTAATTTATTTGATTGCAAAAACAATAGCAGTGGTTTAAGATTTCAGTCATATTTATAGATATGAACAAAATAATTTTTAGCTGGGCAGAAGGCCTAGGCAAAGTTCAAACATGACCTTTTTTACGGTGGTCTTCATATCATAATCCATCCATGTTTTAATTTATTGCAGATGCTGTGTTGGAAAAGGCAATATTTTATCAGCTCTCACACAAGAGTGTTTCTGTGCTTTTGTCACTTAGTGGTGGAGTGAAATCAAATGGATGAAGAAAGCCTGCAAGTCACAAGAGGGAGTAAGAATTGCAGTGACCTCAGGCTTCATTGGCAAAGAATCAAAAAATATAAGCAAGCATAAACAGCATCCTGAACAGTGATACAGAATCCTGTTCACAAAGTTCTGTCTTACTGCCTCAGTCCCCTGTTCAGGGAACACTCCGAGGAATCAGGCACCCCTCTGGTCTCTTTTCCAGTCAGCACAGTCAACAGAATTCATAACAGACACCAGTCAGGACACTGTTCAAATGCTAGTAATAGCATCCTAAACCCAGTGACTGCTATGCATAGATAGACTACAACTACGGTTACTTCTTAACAGAAGTCTGCCATTTTAAATACTGAAAAGGCAATATTAATTAAAGACCAATAGAAAAAAATCCCTAGCTGCAGGCTTGGATAATACGTCTCCATCTAGGATTGCTTTTGCTTGTGATGACACAGGAACACATTGCTTCTTCCCTTGACTCACACAAAAGTCATCCCATAGCAAATAGAAACTACAAAAAAAAAAATTCAATCATTTGTCATGAAATTACATTGAATATTTCTTCAGGCAGTATCAGCTTGACATCAGGTGTGACTCCAGTGTGATGATGTTCCTTCTTTCTCTGCTTTGCTCTTAAATTTTACGCAAACGGCTTAGCAATCTGGGGTCAGATTCTGCTTCCTCTGCTGAACTTTCTCTAAGACTGCTACTAGTCTCATCCTCAGTTGATGATGCACTTGGTAGGCTACAACCGCTATCAAATTTGACTATGGTGCCCATGCTGGATGAAGCCTTTGGCAACCTTGTATGAGGGAAATTATTGCTGATGTCTTACTTGCAGGAACGGTCCGAAACAGCTGGGACAAAGTCTATGTTTATGGACAGATGGTGTAGTGCAGTGTGGCTAAAAGCCAGACGAAAGCCTGTGTTAACACTGCAAATAACCCACTGTGGACACTCAAAATGCTTTCACAAGGTTTTAGTTCTATTTCCCCACATAGCATGCCTTTGCCTTGCAGTCTGTCTGGACCTACCACACCTGTGCATTCAGGTGCAGGGTTCTGAGTAAGGCTTGTATTGTGAGGAGTGAAAGATGCCTGGAGAGCTCCTTACATCATGTGTGTGCACAAATGAGTCCTGTTTCTACTACAGAGAGAAGAGAACAAGCTCCTGTTGTAGTTTGGAATTATTATGTAAATTCTCTCCCCTGTCATTAACTGTCCATGCCAGTAGTTAACAAAGAGAGTA
>JAWWEV010000083.1:123154348-123251829 GCA_035583235.1 Hafferia zeledoni
GGCGTGATTATTGAGGAGGAAGCCCCCTCCTCCTCTTGTGAGTAAACATCTTGGTTTTTCCCCTCAAACCAAGACACTCCCTACTCAGACTCGCATATAAATATAATTAAATCATTAAGCACAGGTAAAAGGACCTCTTTCTCAATGGGACATGGAGAGCAGTGACACCCCATGTGCCGTGTTTTGTCCTGGGAGAGAGACTAAGGTCAACTTTGTAATGCCATAGTAACATCATCAGGTTTTCTGAGTTTTCATTAAAGCAGGGAGAACATAATTGCTTATATGGATGAAATTAGTCTGAGTCTTTTCTCCCTACCTAAACTTAGGCAAGAAGCTATTCTTTGGAGGAAAAAACAGTATTGCACTAGTAGCTATGAGAACTTAAGCATCAGACTTGTCAGAAAGGGCTTGACTGTGGGGAGTTGGCTGTGGTAGTACATTGGTACGGTCCGTAATGGTTGTAGGCTCATATATGACCACAGACCACATTGGCATTTTAAGCACAAGGACAGGTGAACAAGGATTTCCCAGTCTGCCTAGGAGAACTTCTACATTGCCATCTCAGCCAGTATGTATCACCGCAATGCTGTTAAGTATGTCAGCAACCTCTGAGCATGGCTTAGCATTCCAGAGTAAAACTAGTGCTGCTTCTGTGCAATGAGTATGGATCACTAATCAATTTCCATTTAAGCATCGAGAAAAGTGGTAATAATAGTATTTTCCTGTCTGGTTTTCGCTAATGCCTTCTCTGCTTTTCACTTATGGGTTGGGTTTGCTACTATTTGCTACCACTGAGCCATAAGGGGAAGAGAGGAAAAGTACAGAACAGCTGGGTTTAATGAGCTGGAACAGATGTAGGTATTAAAGCAGTGTGTACACTTGTCATGCAAAGAGGAGCTAAATGTATATAAATGTATAAACAACCAGTTTAAATCAAGACTTCAGTTACAGAGTTTACAACAGGCGTTATACCCTGAAAAAGGCTCAAAACTTGGTGTCTTAAATTCTTTCATTTACAACAAACAAATCCAAAGCAACTTAATTTATGGGGGTATAAATTATCGAACTGTTATTTTAGTAAGTGGTGAATTTTTTAGTCTGGACTATGTCATGGTTTACCTTTACAGCTGCCTGTGCCTCTTCCCTTGCATTTTATGTCAGGCTACATGAGTGTTTCTAAGGCAAGTTCCTAGAATGCCAGTTGAGAAATAATTTATTCTTTTGAAGACTACTCCTGAGGTGATGCATCAACACTTTGCAGTGTTTGTGCAGTACTCATGTGCAGCTGGAAAGGAAAGAATCTTAAATCCATTGAAGAGAAATGTGATACTTTTATAATTTCAGTGAAAGCATTAAAAATAAATCATATGTTAAGAGGATCTCCATAATTCAGTACTAATATAATCTTAAATGACAAGATCTGGTATTGGGAATATGGTTTTTTTTCTGTGGGATTAAAGATGTTGATTTATATTTATGCAGATAAATTAAACTACTTAATTTTAGACCAAGATTAACTATTTTTTATGCTGGTAGCTTGACAGTTTCCAGTATTTAAGTGAGACTGGGATGAAATCATGATAAAAAAAATTCAATCTGTAATTTATTCTTTAAATCAATGCAAATAGTTAGTCCTAGGGCTAGAAATTTAATAAAAACATAATGATTATTAAAGCTGGCTTAGAGGAAATTGAATATCCTAAAAAGGTATTGCTTTTGCAATAATGACAGTATCTGTGTTTAAAATTTGAAACAGCTTTTCCTAATTACCCATGAAAAATTACTGATTTGCTTTTATGGATTCAGTCCATAAAAATCTTCCTCTACCATCAGACAGCCACCTGGAGATGGGTGGGCAGCAAGCAACTGCCCCAGGTCAATGAAATCATCTGCCTTCAGAGGGGATTCAGCCTGAGAGAATTTGGCTGGCCTACTTTGTTAAGTGGCTGGTGCTTAACTGGGTTTGTAAGGTGCCTCCTTCCAAAACCTCTTTCCATCAGATGGTAACAGCTGGGTTATGCCTGACTTTGGAAAAGAATAGAAGGAACCCTTATGAAGGGCCCATGTGTAATCCCAATGGCTTTTCCTAGAGAGGACTTTTGTTGCACCAGAACATAATTTACTCAGGCTGCTGAGGAGGACCAGGGTTGAGGGACCTGCCTTGGGACAGCATAATATTGGTCTGGATCCCAGCTATTCAAATGGAATCTGACCTTCAAGAACATGAAATATATTCCTTAAAGTAAATGAAGTGTCTTCTTACCGCTGATTTGAAAATATTTATGACACTGGAGATTTTTAATTACGCTAGGAGTGGCCATTCAGATGCTGCAAGGTTACATAAGGAAAAGCAGAGGGTTGCCTGGACTCGCTATGGTAGTCTTTTTACTAATGGGTGGGCCAATGCCACACAATGTTCCACACAAGAGATGACTATGTAAATTACTTCTCTTACTCCATATGAATATCACAAATGATAAATTTAAGCTAAACTCATACAAAAATATGTGTTTTGATTAGGTGTGTCAATAATTCATGTTTAATTGTTCTGCTTTTTAGAAATAGTCTTATCTTGCTCATATTATGCTGTCAATTCATTTTTGAAGGTGCCATAGAGTAACCAGGAGTCTAATTAGCAGGACTGTAATGGCTCAGTAACCTGTATTTTCAAGTCCTGGTTGACATCTAATACTTAAGAATCCAAACTTAATTCAAAGAATTTTTTCCTGACTGCACCTCAAGCACAAGTCAGAGCTGTAACATGCAAATTTCCACACACTTTCAAAAACTCCAGTTAAAAGGAGTCAACTGCAACTTTTCATCTTTATTCAGTGATAAATTACCACATGCTAAATCACAATTGTTTAAAGCAGATGAGGAAGGAGAACGTTTTGCAGGCATGGAGATTTATGCTATCTTGTGTTATCATCACCATTGGGAGTGTCTGCCTTGAAGTCAGATCCTGAATTTTTGGGGCAGTTCTGATGCTTACATACCATGGGCAAAGTGCAATTCTTCTTACGTAACATTTTTAACTTACTTTCATTTAGAAATGAGGTTCTGATGCTTCTACTGTCTTCTTGTGGGGTCTGTCTGCCTCTAATCCCACATCTTTTTATATTGAATGCAGTGCCCTGCTGGAAGCACACATGAAGTATAATGAATTAAATCCATATGATTTTTATGGAGATAAGCAGGTGGATGGAAGTTACAGGCTGTTCTTAGCCTTACTACAGGAATGACCTGACCAAGAAGAGTGTAACTATATTACTAATTTAGAGAGTGCACACAGAGGAGAGGTGTTACATCTGCCTCAAGTGCAGAAAATACTTGCACAAATATCTTTATATATTCTTAAACATGAGGGAATCCTCTAGAAAATAATACCATTAGTTCTGCTGTTTAAAGAACTACTTGCTAGATGTGCTTAATATAAAAAATTCACCAGTCTGACCTACCAGTGACTAAGACAAATTCTTTGTATGTGCTTGTGCTGATGTATAAAAAAAAGGTCTCTAAAATCAAGACTTTCAAGTGTCAGTGTGAGACCTGATTTTCACCATTCATGCCAAGAACAACATTGTCACATCTCAGAGAAGAACACAGCTTTTCTTCAGCAGTAAGCCACTTGCTAATCAAAGTTCAAATCAAAGTTCAAAATGCATATGGATACTAGTGGGGAAAAATAGGTGCAGATTTTACTGTAGCCTATATGACTGTAAATCAGGAGGAACTTCTTTTGTACATAGTGAGATTAAACTAAATTGACAGCAGTATTGCCAAAAGGCTACAGGCTTGGCATCTTGAGGTGCCCTGACACAGTGATTTATTTACTTCTGGGCATTTTCTTCAGATAATTGCACAATGGAATGGTGGTCACTGCATAGAGGAATAACACAATCATCTTTACTTTATTACCACTTCACTAATAGTAACATCTGCCAATTAGTGCTTTGTTACTGTCCAGATCCCAAGTGAACTCTGCATAGTACAGCCCCTCCACGATCCCTGCAGGTCCCAAATTCAGCTTTTGCCAAACAGCCGCACCAGGCAAAGGACTGGTAAGTCTGCCACATGAGGAAATGATGAGACGATTGGGTTTGTTCAGCCTTGAGAAAAGAAGGCTTAGGGGAACCTTATCACCACCTTCAAGTGATTAAAAGGTGGCAATAAAGAGGATGGAGACTCCCTTTCTTATAGGGAGTCACGTGCAAAAGATGAGGAGTGATGGGTACAAGTTACTCCTCAGGAGAATTTGACTGGAAACAAGAGGAAAATTTTTCACCATGAGAACAATCAGCCATTGGAATCTCCATGGAGAAGTGGTGGATTCCCCAATACTGGACACTTTTAAAATTCAGCTGGACAGGGTGCTGGGTCATCTTGTCTAGATCATGCTTTTCCCAAGAAAGTTTGGATAAGATGATCCTTGAAGTTGTTTCCAACATGGTACTCTATGAGTTTATGAAATATAAGGAAGCCACAAATATTGAAGGATGCCTCTTGTGAACTCCTTCATTCCAGAAGTCATGGGTTTAGTGAGCAGAGCTTCTTACAGAGAGGTTCAGAAACTGTATTTCAAAGCTGTTGGCACAAGCATGTACATAATTGAAAATTTGCATTTATACCTAAGTCACCCAGACAGAATATCTTGGCACAAATCTGATCAATTATAACAAAATCTTACCACTCAGATTTCAACAGTTCAGCACTAAAATACTTGTCACATAAATTTAAGGAAGTATAAGCATTTCATGCTTGGAAAATAGCCAATTACATTCAGCCAAACTTGCCTGGGTTTCTTCGCTATCCAAATAGTGTTCAATCTTACGGGAGCTGGAAAGATTAAAACCATGTATTTTTACCTTTGTCTACAGAAACTTCCCCCTCCAGGCAGTACCAGTACACCATCACTGTCACTCTAGTTTTAAATACTGACACAGAACCAATTAAAACTATTCCTGTTCTGTATATTCCTTGCAGTACAAATTTCTGTTTCGTACCATCTAAGGTCTTCCAGATTTGTTTCAGTTTTCCACCTTTAACTTTTTGTTGAACCTAGCAGTCTTGTATGTACAGAAAATGATAAATTACACTAGTTTCAAATGGAAAACATCTGTGTTTGTTTCCTGGGGGAAAACAAAGCTGATATTATTTCTGTCTCTGTTTGAAGCTCTTGTGTGCTTCTTCCAAGCAGCTGAAGTAGCCACTGGAGTGATCCCCATTCAAGTAGCCTGGGAGTCTAATTACCTAAGGAACATTCATTTGAGCATATTAAAGGACAAGGCAAATTATTATTATTATTATTATTAGTAGTAGTAGTAGTAGTAGTAGTAGTAGTAGTAGTAGTAGCAGTAGTAGTATCATTATCATCATTATTATTATTATTATTAATTGTTATTGTTGTTGTTATTGATTATTGTTGTAATAATAATTATAATACAATAATTATTATTATCATTGTTTTAATAATTATAATTGCCATCACCACCATCATCATTATTATTATTGTTATAATTAATTGATGAATTGATTAATTGATGATGATGCACTGTGCAGTGGAAAAAAATGTACTGTTTCCACCCACAGTGCTTCATCAAATTATTTGATTGTTTGACTAAATCCAAAGAGCACAAAAGCCTTTTGTTGTAACAACAAAAACCTGCTGGATAAGAGCTGAATGAAGACTGTGAACTGTGAAGCTGTAAATGTGTCCACATTTTGCGACAGGAGCTGCTCCACTCTGGTTAAGGGTTGCCATTCCAGGGTAGGGCAGCACTTCCCAGACACATCAATAATAATGAAACATCATGAAGTTCTCCTCTGAAAAATTCCAAACTGGCATAAATTGAAATACATATAGATTTATTCAGCATAGCAAAACCATGCCTAGCATAGTACAGCCTTGCTGTAACTCTTTGGGCATGTCACAAGAGAGTCTTTGGCTAGGAGCTGTCTTGCAGGTGAAGCCCACTCTGCTCCAGAGCTGCACACAACTCTTACCTTAGTGAGTTGTTTGGGGTAGCAATGGCCAGAATGGTCAACTGGGCCAGCTCATGGAGCTTTAATCCAGCAGGTTAAAGATGGGTTGTTGTTGGCTGTGCTCAGGAGCTGGAGATCTTACCTGCTCATAACAGAGTATGAAATTTATCCAGGCATATAAGAGGGACCTTTTAGATTTTATATCTAACTAGGAAGGCATGGCAGGCAGCAGTAAGATGCTGTAATTTGACAGCCAGTCCAACATCATCTAGCAGCTAAGTTCTAGCAACACAGTTAGGTTGACTTGTCAACAACTGTCTTCACTAAAATCTAACTCGTGGGCTGATGCCACGTTTACTTTCATTCTGCTGGTTAGGTTGTAGTGTGAGGAAGTAAATTATATTCCCAGAAAATCTTCCAAATCTAGTTGCATTCTGCACTTAGAATTATTTATCACAGACTTTTCTTTCTCCCATATAAGAAAATATTTTACAAGCAAACTATCAGCTATTTTCTGACTTTTCGTAACAGTAATGACACTAATACATAGTCTATCTCCCTTTATTTTTATTATTGAGTTTGCTGATCTGTAATCACAAACCAGCCACACACTCCAAAGAAAGATTGAAAAATACAACAAAAAAATTAAAAATATTATTTCATGTCCTCTTCTGCAGATCTTGGCAGATAGGAGTTTAATGAAACGGAATTGTTTGGTTTCCTAATACCAGAATCCTGTGCTGTAAAAGCCTTACTGAAGAAAACTATAATTTTTGTGGTATCAGTCCAAACTTAGTCCCACATCCAATGGATTAAATTAAAATATTTGCTATGCTTACAGAATCCAAGGATGTAAGTGCACTTTTTAATACATTCTTTAGAGGTATTTTGGGATATCCAGGTCATCTGCATGGGTTGGTAGATACAACATGGGTGTTAAAAGAAAAGCTGGACCTTCCCAAAGGTGGACAGCTGGAGGACAGGCAGGATGCACCCACTGTCTTAAATAATAGTAAGCACCCATGCACAGACAGCTGAATCCTGTCCAGGAGTGCAGCACTCGACCAGTTCTCTTTTCACTTGGATCCTTTTCAATCTCTGGATGAGTTCAGCAGCAGGAGATGAATCCATTCGTAAAAATGAAGGACAGAGAGGGAGATGTCACTGTGATCAGTGAGTTTTCTTGTGCCATCATTCTTCATTTTCCACTAAAGAAATCCAAAGTCAGCAGTCTAGTCAAGAATGTTTCCAGGCTGCCTGTGGCCATAAGGAACAGGGAAGTTAAGAGGATGTAGGAAAATCCTACATTCTTCAAACACAGAACTGACTGTAGCTTGCCATGTTTAAGTCACAGAAGATTTCTGGAGTTCTGTAGGTCAGTGTTCCCCCAAAGCAAAACAGCCAGCACCTAGTAAAAGAAGCAAGAAATAGAGCAAACTAAAAAAATGTGGTGTTCTTTTTACCGTACATTTTCTCTGCATTGTCACGTGTTTAGGACATTAGCAAAAGAAATCAGAGTAGCATAAGTCTTACAAACAGGAGGATAAAGTAGAAAAAACAGAGACAACTAGATGGATAGGACCAATTAAGCAATCTATACCTGCCAGGAAGGGAATATCCTTGCAACAGAATGATTGTAATAAAAGCACACAAAAGAATGATTCTTTCTACTTCAAATGCAAATAAGACTTGGAGCACATTGTGGTACATGGCATACATGTCTGGGAAATGAGAGGCATCTGATATTTGCTTAGCTTCCAAGATGAGAGTAGCATTTTGGCACAGCCTAAGAGGCATAGAAAAACAGGTGAAGGTAGGAATTTCACATTACCTGCTTCTATTGCCAGCATTACATGCTCCGCTTCTTTAGTTGGAATCCACATTTAGAAGATCAAAAATTTACATTATGAAGCATTCAGGAGAAGAATTACACAAGCTCTGGTTGTTCAGTTGTGCACCAGTTTGAGAAAATGCTTTCTGGGAAAATCCATTAAAGCAAATCTGATATGACTTGCCTACCTGTAACATATAATGAACTCCACATAGTGTTGGCACAATTAGACACAGTCACCATTTCTGTGGCATTTTTAAAGGAATTTATACTAAACTCATATTAGTTAGAAGGCTATTCTGGCATTAAAGTGGCTTTGTTAATTGCAATCAGAAATTTCAATGCGAATTTTGAACCAATGTCACTTGATAAATTTAATGGCAACAAATCATTCACTCTGAGCACAGGTTTTGTAGCTGATCAGTGCCATCCCAGAAACAAGCACAGAGAGTGACAGGTTAATATGCCTAAACATGCTTAATATGCAGGGAATGTTTTGGGGAAGGTTTTGGATTAATCTCTTCTCCCTTATTTGCACAGAAAAATCACTCCCTGAACACTGGAAAGCAGAAGGGGAATGGTGACCCTATGAAGTCAGCTCCCATGGATTCAGCCACTGCCCCACTGCCCACCTCAGGCAGGGCTGTATTTTGTCATGGAACACTGGTGGGTTTGATGGGTGCATCCCTGCATAAGCCTGGATCCCTGTTGCAATGAATATCAGCAATGGAAATCATCACGTCCTTCTGCACAAACTGTAGTGCAAAATACAGGTAGACGTCCATGGCCACCTAATGCATTTCCAAGGCACCATCAGACTGATGTATATCCAAGTATGTTGTGGTTACTTATCTTTCATTATCAAACTGATGAAAATTATATAACATGATATTGTCTTCTTGTTTCAGGGGGCTTTTATTTGTTTCCTACTCTGACTTCAGTATCTGCCTGACTTCAGTAGTTTCTACATCAAAAGTCAAGAATTCGGTTGGCAGTTTATCCCTCACTTCTCTTTTCTGCACCAGTATTAATTTCTACACTTAATCATCAGTTTTCAAACAACTTCTTCATTTTGATTCTCTGATTGATACAATATGTAAAGACTTTAACATGTACTTATTTAACTGAGACATCTCTTTATTGTGTATCACCTGAAGGAGCTGAATTGAATTGAATGAGCTGAAGAAAGACATTTTTCAGCCTCACTGCATCCAGTGTTTCTCTGCAATGGTTACCAAAAAACTAAAGCATCAGCCTTATCAGCCAAGGTTTCAAGCACTGGCTGACCAGTGCTGCTCTGATCACATCAAGCTCCTGAGGGGGTAGAGCAATCCCTTTAATGTATTGATACCAACGGAGGAGATTGATATCCCTTTTGTATTTCATCTATATGTTATCTATTTTCATGCATACTCTTGTATTGTGTGAATCCTGAGGAAAAGTTCTCATATGAAAGCAGACTAAGACTGCTTCACATTTTGACTACTTTTTCTAAGGGAAAAGTTTCATAAATACAAAAAAATGTTGTCATTCCCATGGCACTTCACTTTATGTAGTTTCCTGATTTTTTCCTACAAGGACTTGATAATTCTCAAGTCACATGGAGCCAGTTATGCATATATTTAAGCCTGAGGTCAATAGAAAGCATTTTTATGCAAAAGTGTGCAATGTCACTCAAAAACTAGTAGTTTTAGTAAAGTTGGTGGTGGCATCATCAAGTTTCTGGAGAGGATCAGATCCTGATCAACGATTTCTCTTTGTAAAATGAAATTTTAGCAACACAGAGAATAGACTTGCATTTCTTTGAGTACACCTTCTTTCTAGCCCCACCTATCTTTGTGAGGCTCCTTTCAGCGTAGTTACCTCCTCTGACTTGCCCTCCCCACATTTCTGGGACGAGAAGGCAGCAGCCTACTTTCTTTAGATGCCAAAAATGATAAATGTTTGCAGTTACTAGATGAAAGGATTTACAACAAATTTGGAAACTACTGGCTGCTGTTAGATGGTGGGTGGTAGTTTTGGGGCTCTTTAGCCACCTGCAGCTCTCAAGCTGTTCACGTGTAATTTGTTATGCTGGAGCTACATCTGTGAGTAGATGGAGGCTGTGCTAACATGAGGCCAACTTGAATATTTAGCAGCAGGGGATCCAGGAGAGACTGCTGAAGCCAGCACTGCTGGCTTGCAAAGGAGCAATTAGATGCCCTGGGAACCTATTGTCATCTCATGCCCACAATCCCTGGACATTTTGAAGTATGTGGACTCTGTGTAGGGTTAGGAAGCTGGGTTCCTTCAGTTATATTTCTATTTTATGACCCCCTTTAAGCCTCTTGGAGGTGCTGTAAGAGGGAAAAAGAGGTTGAGTCATAACCCAGTTTCCAGAAACCTTAGCAATACAACACAGTCAGAACCTCAGGTATGATAAGCATAGTGAAAGAAAAGATACGATATTTGTAAAGATAACTGGTCTTTACTGAGAAATTGCACCATTAAAGAGTAAAAAATTGCATTACTGACGTAAGTGCAGTGACAAATCTGGTAGAGAAGCAATATCTGAAAGCAATATAAGCAATTTTCCCAGAATCTGGTCTTCTATAAGACCAATTTTACTCATTGAGCTATTGCACAATCTATAAACAGATGAGAATTCTGTGCTGGTGGATAAGGAAGATGTATAACAAAGCAAAAATCCAGTAGTAAGTCCTGTAACATACTTGAGTGTACTCCCTAGGGGCACACAATGCGTGAGACAATACCAATATTAAAGGTCAGAAATTGTGGACAAAAATCACAAGAGGGAATAAAGAAATCTCCACTCATGGAACACTTTAATGACATGAAACCTCCCTTCACATCTTTAGAGTTTATAGGTATTGACTATGTCCCAAAAGCCCCTGAGAGGGGGAGGCAGAAGCAGCTTATTAAGACAGTGAGAAGCACAGAGGATTTAAAACCTAAATGTGTCACTACCAAATAGAACATATCGATAACTGAAATAGACTATTATTTGTCTAAGACTGGGAGAGGAAATCTTCTTGACCACCAACATTTAGGTGAAAGCCCCAGAAAAGGCAGAGCAGTGTTGTTAGCTGCTGTGGGCAGTGCAGGGTGTGGTGGCAGATACCTTTGGCTCATCACAACTGTTCCACTGGAGCTGTCTGCCTTCATAAATGTATTTCATGAGAAGCCACAGGCAGTTGCCTCTTTACCGTGTGCTGCTGCCTTTCTCAATGGTGTTCCTTTCTGTGCAGTCACAGCAAAATCTTAGAATCATAGAATCAGCTGGGTTGGAAAAGATCTCTGAGTCCAACCCTTTAACCACTACCACCGTGGTTACTAGACCATGCTGCTTAGTGCCACATCCAGTCTTGTCTTAAAAACCTCCAGGGATGGAGAATCCACCACTTCCCTAGGCAGCCCATTCCAATGTCTGATCATCCTCTCTGTAAAGAATTTCTTCCTAATATCCAACCTAAAGCATCACTTTTACTAGTTTGGACAATGAAGAGCTTGGGAAAAAAACCCCCTGTTTTGTGCCTGTAGCATGGGAGATGGCTAGGAATGGTCAGGCATCACTTTAATTTTAGCACTGCTAATAAACATTGCTACTGCTGTACAAGGGAAACATATACAAGGACAGCTTGTGTCCCCTAAACCTCAGGGTTACTGTACCTGGAGTCAATATGGAATGGATGTATTTTGCCAGAAAAAGGTCCTTTGGAAACAGATGTTTTAGTCTTTCCTTGATGATATGGATTTGCTGGGAGGAACTACAGTAAGCAGTAAATGGATGTACTCCCTCATTGCAGGGATGATGGAGATTGACTAAATGTAGCTAAATTCACAGCTTCTCTACCTCCTTTTAGAAGTGGTTATCCCTTGAATATTTGTTTGAATCTCTATAGAGCTCTAGAGCTTAGTATGGTAATACCATGTCACAAACATTTGTCTTCCATTAAGTTTCTCAATGAGGCTTTGATAAGAACATACAATCTTCTTACTGCTAGAAATGATCTTTGGAAAATAAATATTTTATATATTTTTCTTTATTTTATATTTGAAATATAGAAAATATCTTATGTATTTATATATATTTTATTATACTATAGTTATTCATCTCATACATTGCTCATTCATCAAAAAATGGGAAAACAACATAAATGTATTGCAAATATTTCTAGTTTTTGGAGTTTTGATTCATCAGGATAATATTTATCCATTGATACTAGAGAGAGAAATGTGACAGACCTAAATGAAATTTTATCCAGCAATTTCAATATGTGAACAAAAGCATTATATGCACAAGCTAAACACAAGTGTTTGAAATCTCTAACTTACACATTCTCTGTTTAATATGTATATACTTCACACAAAAAATTGGATACAGATAAGAATTGAATTGGTTATCTTAAGAGGTCTGATATGTTTAACTTAGTTAATGTAGTTCAAGAGGGATGAAATGTGTATATGCTATCACTAATTCAAGACTGGGCAAAAATTGTGATTATTTCTTCTGGTTTGACTGATGCGGGGAAGAATCTGTGCTATTTTTAAGAATGCCTGTCTGGAAAATCTGACCATTTGGAACTACCCCAGTAACCAATGCTCTGCTATCTCTTATCGTTAGGGCTGAACAGTGACCACTTACACCACTGTGATCCATCTTCACTGATCTGTGGATCCTCACAATGTTCAAGTAGTGATTGAGACTCCTTGATCCTGACTGAAAGCGTGTCAACAGCAAGAATTATGTCTTTTTAAAATAATCCTTCATAAACCTATAGGCCAAAGATAACTAAGGATCCATAGGTTGAAAAACCACTGCTTTGAGAAATGATACTTGCTTCATTCCTGTGTTAGCTGGCAATACATGCTTGAATAAAATTCACCAATTTTGCTATTTATAGCATTTCATATTCCTAATTTCATCTGTGTAACATAAATTTCCTGGGAATACCTATCTAAATTGTCATCTCCTGCCTATTTTTTCTATAATGTAGCTTCTGTATATATAACAAACAACTCATGCATTATCTTATTTGTTCTCATCTATCTCTGACATGCTTACTTCAATTAGTACACAATAATGAAAATATTACACTACTATTGTACTCATATAGGGAGATATCTGACAAACACTTCAAAATGGCTCAGATCTTTATGCTTTTAATTGCTGCAGTAAGTCAGTGCATATCACTGACTGCATTGCATCTGGAATTCTTGTATGACACCCCTGGAATTGTACTCTTCCTGTGCTATGCAGGCTTTTAACCAAACTTACCTCTCTTACTTTAGTATAATGTAAGACCAATAGATTCATGATCCAGTTGCTGGGGGTTTTGGTGTGGAGTTTTTTATGTAACTGAGCATAGGAGTGCAAACACAGAATGAGCTTCACGCAAAGGATGTTGTGGCATATTTAAATTTACAACCAAGAATATTTTTATCATGGCTTCTTGGTAAGTCAGACTACCTTTGTATTGGAATTACAATACTAAATTTAGTAGCATGCCACTGATGTAAATACATTTTCAAGTTTCAAGACATACAGACTTCTAGTCACATACATGGTGAGAATTCTCTACAATGACTCTCTTGAGGAGATAACTATTACTTATGTTAATAATCAGATAAAATTAAAGGAACCTTGTTACAGAAAATATGTTGATATCCAGTTCCTCCTTTGTGTCTGCTGAGTAGACACTTTATGTTTCAACTTTTATCTGTGTTAAGTAGGTGTTCTATGACTTACATGTGTGCAATGCGCGGATACCTCCTTGAGGTCTATAAAATAGAAGTTAAAACTAGTTCATAAATAAGCTTGTAGAATATCAGGTGAAAGTTTTTGGCATGGAAAAAAATTAAATTGTATAGAGAGACTATCTTCTCTGGTCACTACATTCAATTGAGCTGTGTTGTTGTACTTTGCTGACAATACTAATAATTTAAAACATCAATCTATAGGCACAGCTATTCTTAGCAGAAGACAGTGAAAACAAACTGCTTTGCTTACAATATTCACAACACTGAAGCATGCCCTTAGCAAAGTGGTACAAATGTCAATATGCTGCTGAGCATCTCAAAATCTGTAACAAGTTATTTGAAGCACAGAAAAACCTTCAGAAAGTCTTTGAAAATATAGATCAAGTTCTAATATAAGTGCTTTCCCCAAATTCTGCCCTTCTGAAAATCTGTTCCATCTTAAACTGTGATAATAACTCTGTTAGCATTTGATCTGTCAAATGGGAGCACATCTGTGACCTGTGAGCCATTGTGTGCAAAGTCCTTTAAAGTAAAAATACCCAGAGTCTCAAGAACAGATACCACACCTCAAGGACTAGGGTGCTAACCTTGGGTTGTTGCCTTGCCTTTCAGCTCACCTTTGAGCCTTTTGCTATTATGATAATGATCTTTCTTCGCTGGAAGCAACTGCATATTTTAAATCAACATAAAAATCCAAATGATAAATGTATGTATTTAATGTAGTGTTTATTAGACAGGGAAGAATTCATGTGTAGATGTAGCTTGAAAAACTTCAGTAATATCATCAAGAAATTAAGTTACAAAAGTCAGAAATTGGCACAGTATGTTCTCAGCCAGTTAAATGCTGCTTATTATTTTAACAAACACTTCTGCTGGCAGTTGTTAACCTCAGGCAATAGAAATACATGTTTGCAGAAGAGTAAAGAGCAACGAGGGAATCTGTTTATTCTCTTCCATAAAAGCTTTTCTTAACTGATATGTGGAGTTAGTTTTTCAGAATTAATTATAAACCAAGCTCATTTTAAGTGGCACCTTTGCTGGTTGATTTTCCTTTTGTTTTTATTTTTGAAAACCACATTAACAGCATACAACTATTAACTGATTTATAAATGAAATGCAACATTGGCACTACTATTGGTATAAAACTATGCTCCACTTCTACAATTTTCACAGAATAAAGAACCTTTATGAGTTCTTCTCTTTGGAGAAATATTTTTAAAATTCAGTAACTGCCATATGGTGTAAGAATATTCAGTTCAAAGGAAGAAACAAAACCAGACAGAAAACACAGACTGGTTTATATTTTTATGACTGTAAGCAGTGTTTCTGCAGTATGGTAAGGAACTCATTCCAACCTGACTTCCAATGTGGCACTAGTATTTCATAATGACTTCTTACACGTCCTTTGTGATCTTGACTGTCCATTGCTCTTTCAAAGATACGCTTTGTGATACTGCACTTATCAGAGTGTTTATCTGTTTCCAGAAATAATTTGCTTCCCCTGTCAGGCCCAGGGCACCTTCTTTCCCAAAGATCCTCTTCTGGGTGGCCATCTGGAAGCATCACTGTGCAAAACAGGCAGGCTGCTAGCTTTGTGTTGGCTCACTTCTCCTCAGCACTGGCTATTGCCCTGAAGGCAGCATTAAATTTTATTCCTGGACTACACAGCATTATAACTAGATGTGTAAACATGACATTTTGATTGCTAAATTCCAGGCCTATTGACATTTGTGACAGGACTCAGTGAAAGACTCAGCAAAAAAAGAATGAAGATGCAGAGGATGGAATCAGCCAAGGACAGGCAGGGATGATCCAAAACTCCAGAACTGAATACAGTGGTGTTACACCTTACCTGAAATGCAGCATTGAGAACCTTCTTTCATGAAGTGTTTGAAGAGCAAACAAAAGGCAGAGCCAAGGTGCTAAAAGCAGACATGCCCAAACTATGGAGAAATTAGATTTCAAGAGTTCTCATCTGCGGGTCTTTCTACAGTCAGAAAGCATAACAGAAAATGAAAGCAATTAAGTCAGAAGCAGGGAAAAGCAGAAGAGTCCTCCTTGGATCTAAGAGATCTGAAATGATCAATGAGAAAAGAGGAAAATTGACTTAGTATAAATAATAGTACAGTGGGGGTTTTTCTTCCTGTCTTCATAATTACAGTGTTAAACACTGCTTCAGTTTTTCCTTGCTGTGTGTATGGTGCTCAGATATAAATCATAGTTGGGCCAATGGCTACACTTCAGTGAAAATGATGACATGAAAATCTGTAGACTTGGGATGAGGCAGTATTTATAATAAAAATGGTGATAGGAATATTACAATTGCTATCATTATAATAATATATATTTTTATGCTTCATCATACTCTGCTTCAGAAATGTGTATGATTATCACAAGGCATAAGAATCATGAATCATTCAGATTTCCAAGGATGCCCCTGGAGAACAATCTCAAATGCAGACATCTGAGAGGTCCCAGATTGCCTGATGGGAGTTGGAGAGACTGATTCAAGGCCTTCCATGGATAATCATCGCCTTTCCTGAAATGGTATTTAAATATTGTCCTTCAGAGGTCAGTTGAAGTTACTCTGGTGTAAACTGGTGGTAGTCCAACAGACTGTGGCTAACCACCACCTGGGTTTAAAGGCAGATGAAGAAATGATTGGGGTTTACTTTTTTTTTTAATAGCTGTGCCACTTTGCTGATTATTTGTCTAATTTAGTAACTGTAAAAGTTCATACTCTCACCAGAATTACCATCAGCTAAAGCTGCTGCATCTACAGTGAGTGTTGAGAAAGACTTGGTTGTCAACAAGTAGGGTATCATCCAAGGAAAAGATTCTCCTATTCCTATGTCTGAGTAAGAACCCTTGGTTTCATTTCACAGATACAGAGTATTTGAAGGGAGAAATAGAACACACAGTCTTTCAGTGACCAGATATCTGTTCTTTCCTGTTACTGGGATTCTCTCAGACTTCAAAGATTAAAAAATTACTTCGAAAAAGCAGAAATGTTTTTTCATTACTCCAAACAGATGGCTTAAAGGGAAAGATGCAAGTGTTACTGCTGACAGTAAAAATAAAAAAGTGAACTGTTCTGAGCATGGAATGGAGTAAACAAAATTTTCTCTTCATTTAATTGTGCAATATAAGCTAAACGTTCTTCATGAAATTACTATCAAAATGCAAAAAGAGCAAATACAAAACTGGATTTGCCATGTATATTTAAAGTCAATGAGTGCCATAGTACCAAAAGTGTGGAGAATGGAGTCCTTAGAAAAATCAGTGATCATTCTTTCTTTCATTGTCCTTTGTCCAGTGCTGCTATAGAAGCCAATGGAAATTTCGCTACAGATTTTTAATGGAATACATTGAGCTCTTTGTGTCAATACAAAAAAATATATGTTGAAATGTCATAAGTTACTTTTGCCTTTTAAATGTAAAATACTCGATTTACCTGGTCCTGTATCTGAGCCTGTTAAATAGGAAAATTTCCTATTTAAACCAGCCATTCATTGGTTACAGTGAAGTCTTTCAAGAGATATCTCACAGAAATGTATTTTTTCCATTTCTTCCACAAGGAAAGACTATTATATATAACATATATATATAAATGCTCTAATGTCTTTATTCTCTTTACATACATTTAAATAAACAAAATTTAATAGAATAAAAACTTTTAACATTAAAACTATACTGACTCCACTGTGCTTAGCTTTGCCAGTTAATTTCTTGGCTAAATCTCAGCGAAGAGGATAGTTTTACCTAACAACTGTGCGGTTTGGTTTTTGTTTTGTTTGGGGTTTTTTTTGTTTGTTGGGAGTTTGGGTTGTTTTGTTTGTTCGGGGTTGGTTTTTTTGTTTGTTTTGGTTTTGGTTTTGTTTTTTTTTTTAGAAAGAACACTTCAAATAAACAAAGATAACCTTCTAAAAATAGGTTACCCATTCCAAGGGATGCTCGATATCTATTGCAGTTCCTGTAGGTCGGGAGCACGGGTCTGCACTGAATATTCCCCAGACATTCCCAAGGCGTGTGTGAATGCCATCGCTCCTGGGCTTACTCCGACCCCGCGCTGTGGATCCATTTGCCAGGGAGGTGTGTGCCATCTAGTGGCACCCGGACACACGGCGACACGGCACCCGGACGGAAGCGCAGACGCATTCTGGTTGCACCATCATCGAGTCCCACCTGTGAGCCAACGCCACCATGTCAATACACCATGGCACCGAGTGACATGTCCAGTCTTCCCTTACACACCTCCGGGGATGGTGACTGTGTTACCTCCCCGGGCAGCCCATTCCAATGGCTAATCACTCTTTCCGGAGAAACTCCTCCTAATGTACAACCTGAATCTCCCCTGAGGCACCTTGAGACTATGCCTTCTCTACGTCTTGTCGCTTGTTGCCTGGGAGAAGCCGCCCCCCACCTGGCTACAAACTCCTTCTAGGCAGTCGTAGAGCGTGGCAAGGTCTTCGTTGAGCCTCTTCCAGGCTTTGTTTAAGGTCTGGGGGGCAGCTGCTGGATGTATGTATTTTTTTTTTGTATGGCCAGACTTCACAAAGATTTGGGCAGGGCTCTCCCCACGTGGGTGTGCCCTTCCAGCCTGCGCAGTGGATTTTTTAGGTGAGGCACTGCGTGCACAGAACTGGCCCCACCGTTTAAGTCCTGAGGTCATTTTGCCACAGCCGAACGAGCTTGGACAGTGACAGTGAAGTCCTTGGGACTGTCACAGCACCCGGTACTAACTGGGGCTGACCCTGCTGAGCATCCGAGATCTGATGGGATCAGATGGCAGGGAGGCTTGAACTGCCAGGGGATGGTCCCCACTGAGACTCGAATTAGGATTCCGAGTCTGGAGTGCTCTCCTTTACACCACGGGACTGCCCCCCGCTGGATGTAACCTCTCACAAACAAACAAAAACCATGTTCACTTCCAGTAGTAGTGCATCTCGCAGGTCTCTCTCTTGCTTGACATATTGTGAAATTTTGCCTCTAATTTACCTTTAGCTTTACCTTTAGCTGTACTCACATTCCCCCTCTACTCTGCTCTCTTGAGAACCCACCTGGAGTGCTGCATCAGCTCTGGGGTCCTCAGCACAAGAAGGACATTGACCTGTTAGAGCAGGTCCAGAGGAGGGCCATGAAGATGATCAGAGCGATGGAGCACCTCTCCTACACAAAAAGGCTGAGAGAATGGTGGTTGTTCAGCCTGGAGAAGAGAAGGCTCTGGGAAGACCCTATTGTGACCCTCCAGTACCTGAAGGGAGCCTGCAGGAAAGCTGGAGAGGGACTTTTTACAAGAGCATGGAGTGACAGGACAAGGGGGATTGGCTTCAAACTGGGAAAGAGTAGGTTTAAATATTAGAAAGAAATTGTTTTCTGTGGGGGTGGTAAGGCACTGGAGCAGGTTGCAGAGAGAAGCTGTGGATGAGCCCTGGAAGCGTTCAGGGCCAGGCTGGATGGAGGTCTGAGCAGCCTCGTGTAGTGGACGGTGTCTTTGCCCATGGCAGGGGAGTTGGAACTGAATGAAATTTAAGGTCCCTTCCAACCCAAACCATTCATTCGATTCTCTGCTTTTATGAATATACTTGTCTATTCAATTGTATTGAACTAACTACGTCTGGAAGACATCAGAAGCTTCCAGTCATAAGGATGGATTTAACATAATGGAAACAAACCCAGTCTGCTCCTTCAGTGTATGGACTCTCCATGCGGCAACATCCCAGGCTCTGCCTCCTGCGCGCCAGCCTGGCCCGTGTCACAGAGGCACCGGAGGGGCAGGGACAGGCCGGTCAGC
The DNA here is from genome assembly GCA_035583235.1 of Hafferia zeledoni. Classification (NCBI taxonomy): domain Eukaryota; kingdom Metazoa; phylum Chordata; class Aves; order Passeriformes; family Thamnophilidae; genus Hafferia; species Hafferia zeledoni. Next base: position 123,173,716 of record JAWWEV010000083.1, read on the forward strand.
GGGTCCCTCTCCCTGCACAGCCGGAAGGATCCCGGCGCCGAGTGCCGCGGGTTAAGCCCGGGGGTCGTGGGGGTGGCAGCGCCGCCGGCACAGGGACCCCGCGCTGCCCGCCCCTCCGGCCGCCGCAGGACTACATTTCCCAGCTGCCCGTGGGGCGGCGGCACTGCCGTCACTATTGTGCGCTCCTACAAGGGGGCTGATGGGAGCTGTAGTAGGGGGCGGGAGAAAATGGCGTCCAAGATCCTCGTGGGGCTGCGGCCGGTGAAGAGCATCGCGGTCCGGTTCTGCCCCTTCGAGCCCAACGTGGAGAGCACGAGGTGAGGGGCTGCGGGGAAGCGCCGAACCCGGCCCCGGGCCCGGCCGGGATCAGTCCAGGCTCCCCTCTCTGTAAATGCCCTTCGTGCGCCCTGCCGGGACGCGCGTTCTGTGTGTCCCGGCAGGAGGGAGCGCTGGGCTTTTTGGCTTTAGTTGTGTTCATTCCGGAGGCGGGGGCAGGGTCAGGGGCTGTGCCTGCCTTGGGGAGGCAGCGGCAGGGGCAGATCGAAGCTGCTGTCCCTGCAGTGCCTTGGGCCGTGCTGGCACTGCAGCCAAGGGTGCGAGGCCTGGCAGCAAACCCTGGGCAATGGAGCGCCTGTTCCTGCTCCGGAGAAGGACCTCCCTCTCCCAGACTCCGTCTGCTGCTCTTCAGCTTACACGATCTTGGTCTTTGAAGGCTTGTGTTTGTCAGGCCCTGGATCTCAGTGCGGGCGGAACCCTGACATTTCAGAGTGAACCGCTGTGTTTGCTGCAGGGGCTCTGCTTAGGGCAGTGTTCCCTCCCGGTGCCCGCAGGATTCATCCCGTGCTTTCGGGAGGCTCTCGCATGTGGACATGAGCGCTGAGCTTTACAGAGTACCCAGGGAGATGCCCCGCAGTGGCTGATCCTGCAGGGAGGGAATGTAATCACAGACTATTCTGAGTTGGAAGGGACCCACAAGGATCATCAAGTCCAACTCTTAAGTCAGTGGCCCATACAGGGGATTGAACCCACGACCTTGGCGTTATTACAGCCGGGTTTTAACCAACTGAGCTAATCTCATCACTCCTGCAGATGGGAGAAAGTGGAGGCAACAGCTGCTCCTCTGCCTTGGTAATAAACTGTTGGAGAAATCTCGAGTGATGAGGGTTCTGCACCAAACAATTGCAAAGTGTCGTTTTGCAATGACTTTACAGACACATCTACTTTTAATATTAATTTAGAATACCTTTAAACCACTGCAATGTCAAGTAGCTGCCATGCATTTCAGAAATCTACAGGAGACCAATGATGTCAAATAAATAAATTCTGTCTCAAACCTAACAAGAGAATGTTGGCAAGCAAATGAGCTATAAAGAAAAAAAATACTTTGGTGTTTTTCTTCGTTTTTAAATTATTGTTACTAACCCAGCTGGGAGAAACACAGGAAGTATATGCACTGAAATTTTACAAAATTCTTTGGTAATGCTTTTTACATGTTAGTATATAAGGAACATCCATTTGGATTTTTTAGAGTGATTCTCTTACAAGAAGTTCCTGTCTGAAATTGTTAAATAGAAAATCCTATTTTGGTTATACTTTGTTGCCCAGCGTTATCAGGATATGTGAATTAGTTTTAGAAATATACTTACTTTAATTTCTGTCTACAACTTACTTAATATAGTTTCAAATATATTTTCAGAGTATTTCTCCAGTGTATATACCATAAAAAAATCCAAGCTACTAATAGAAACTGCGAAGTGACTGCTGATGTGAGACATGATGGATCTGAACCACTTGTAGATGTTATGTTTGGTAAGGAGCTCATTTTTAAACAAAACAAAAAAGACCTTCTGGGTTTGTGTTGTTACAATGTTATTGTAGTCTCGGTAATGATTTTTTTTACTGTGATTTTTCATTTTTGGCTCTCATCCATAGCTGGATGTTGTAAAGCTGGAGGAAAAAAGAAAGAGGGAGTCACTAACAGCCTGATATCTAGATAAATATGTATATATCTCTCTATACTGATGAATCTTAGATCCAAACGCTGACTTAACTTTAGAGCTGAGTGTATTTTTGTAGTGACATACTTATATGACCCTGCTGTCAGGTACAGTTCCAGGAAAGTAAATGCAGCTTTCGATGTAAGAATGTTCACTTCCTGTATTTATGCATTTATTTATTTAAACTGTGATGGAGGCATCTCAGTCTTGAGAACAGAAAGCTAAATACCTCTGATTGCTTATGTGACTGAGTAACTCACTGTGCAGTGTGAAGGAGCTGCTCATATGTGCAGATGGACTTGCAGAATGAGGTCAGCTACGAATTTCTTGGTTTCCTTTGAGGACATAGTGAGCAGGCAGGGAATTGATGGTGGAAATTTCACCAGTTCTGGAAGCAGCCCAGATTCTGGGCTATGAACAGATGGCTTTAAGCTGCTTTTGTCCTTTTCTCTGGCTGCATCTTTTTTCCTGCTGTGCTGTAATGGACCAATATGTCATGTAGGCCATTAAAGTTTTCATTATTATTGATTACTGCTACCCCTTTATCTTTAAACTTCCATATATTTAGTGAGTTGGTGAAAATGTCAAAAGTGTTGAATGGTCTTTGTTTTGCTTAGAAAAGTTTATTTTGAAAATTTATTGCAGTGTTAAGGTTGCTTATTTCTCCCTCCGCCAAGCCTCTGTCTTTCCCATCCTTGTCGCTGACCGTGATCTGATGTATTAAAACTGAAGCAGCAAAGCTCAGTGTTCTTCACAGTATAAAATCAAACCAGTTTGTTTCACTTGTGCCAAGAGCTACAGCTCTGAACCCTTAATTTTCTAAGAGCTGATTTTTTTTCCAGGGAAATGTTTGTTGCCCTTGTACTTGGCAAACATGGCCTGGAAATTGGATGCCATGCATGGTATTGCATTATATGAGTTTGGTTATACGTTTTGTATTTGCAAATCTTGCAAAAATAAATAATTAACTTGGGTACAATACTTAATTTGTACTGCTTTCTCCCTGTTTTAAAATAAATTCTTCCAGAATTTTAGAAGTCCCAGTGCTCTCTGTTTTTTCCATTATGACCACCAGATTGTGTAAACCGATTTGTTGCTTTGGCCAAAGAAGTATGTTAAATGGACCGTAGACAACAGGCTGCTAAAATGCTGAGCCATGTATGGAAATGGCCTTCTAATGCCTTCTGGGCCTTGTTAGATGACACTGGCAGCATAATATGAACCATTCTCCTCAAATACATGTTCTTATCATAGGTATGCCTAGAGAAATGTTTGCAGATTTTTCAGTAGTGCAATTCAGAAATGAAAATTAAATGCATATTGTGTTCAGTTTAGTATGTTTGTTTGGTGGTGGTGCATGATCAGGTTCCTTGGTAAGTAGAGTACTTACCAGACAAGATGAACAGAGTAGTTGCATTTATATGCACTAAACAACTGCACAATAAAGTAATTGTGACTTACACTTTGTGATTTCTTAAGATTTTTTCTATTTACAGCTGATGGAGACCGATTGATAATGAAGGGAGCCAACTTGACAGCAGTAGAAATGTTAACAGCGTTGGGGTCCAGATGCAGTGCAAAAGATCTTAAGGAAGAACAGAAAAGCAAGAAAAAGGGTCCATGAAGAACAGAGACACAAGTGTGTTTGCATTCACATGTGTTAAAAACAGCAGGTTGCACAGAAGGCTTTTCTCCTACGCAAAAAAAATCAGAGATCTCCAGAACACTGACCATGTAACGTGCAGCAGAATGAATGCCTTAAATGTCCTCTGTCTTCCTCTGAAGGAGAACATAGTGAATCAGCAAATCTTCTAACAGTAGTGGGTCAGAGTGGCTTAAGGTGCATGAATGCATCTTTCTAAGCTGCTGCATGTCGGACCGATATCACATGTGTTTGCATATCCATGTGAATAATATACACTCGCTATTAAATTAATATTGCATTGAAGACAGATCTCTTTGGACATTCTTTTCTACAAAATTTCTATACATTGTAGAGCAAAGCATTGTTAGAGTGGTTATTGTTTTTTGAGAACTATTACATTTATTAAAATTTTGAAGAAAACTTCTAACTTTTTATTGGCTTAGCTGAGGGACAGCAGGCTGCAAATACAGAGTGGATTTTGTAATACTATGTTTATAATGCATCTGTTCCTAAGTCCCTGCCGTTTTCTTCCTCTCTTTTTGAAGAAAGTGGGAAATCTGCTAACTAGATTTATATCAGCAATTAAAGTAACAAGCTAATGGGACTGTCCATGCTGTAGAGTGTCTCATCCTGTATAAAGGTAACTAAGTTTACCTCAGTGAAAAAGGTAACTTAGTTTTATCAAAAGTTGGAGAAAAAGGCTATCTTTGAAGTTCAGTTTTGCAATATTTTTGTCACTTTTGGGCTATTTCATTAAATATTTTATGAAGATCAAAGGCAGAGCTTTATTTGATGTTTATAGCCCCACGTCCAACCTTTTTATTTCTTAAAGAGGCTGCATCTGTATTGCAAAGCTCTGAGTTCAAGAGGGTTGATCTCTCTTCAGGCTGTGCAGGTGAAGGTGTCAGTTGCACATGTGTTTCATGTAAATTAGTTTTTTACTAGTTCATAATGAAAATGTAGTTCCAGTTTTGAGAACTGCAGGTGCAACTGAGAGCCATCAGTTCTACCTGTTGTTAATCAGATGCCTGACTTCTCTAAAACTAGTACATACATTTCAGAAGTTAATTTGGCAGCAGATTTAGGACACAAATCTGAAACTAGTTTTACCTTACTTTTGCCAAGATTGGTAAATGAGCACTGTCCTTTCTGAAAGCAAGATCATTTTAAATAGCACTGTCAAGGCCGTTCTTTACAACTGCTTCATTAGGTTGCTCAAGTCAAGATGATGTGTTTTACTGGAAAAGGAGAGCTATGCTAAAGTTGTTGGGTATTTCCCATATGTTTGCAACAAATGGAAGAGTACTGTAGTAGTAGACCAAAGAGACATAAGACTGTTGAAAGGACAGGTTGATTGGGTGGGTGGTTGGTTGGTTTGGTTTGGTTCTCTCCCCCATCCCAGTTGAGAATAACATCATATAGCATGACTTTACCTGAAGAAGCTTTACAGGAGAAGTGAGAATTGTTCAAGTGGAAAAACACTGTAGAATTATTCTTTCCCTGGTTGTTCATGTGTTCATATGCTCAAAAGCTCACTTACTATAATAGATCGGTGATTTTTTTTCCTTTGACAGTTTGTACAACATCAGTGTGTAAAACTTGTGTTTGTGTGAAGTACTTACACGTGCCTGACCCATCTTAAATAATTAGCTGTCTGTAAGTACTTAAAGAGTAAAACAGGTTAATTAAGAAATTATTAATAATAATTAAGTTTCTATAGTGTTTCTTTTGGCCCAAGGTTGGGGTTTATATTTGTGAATAGAAAAGATAGAAAAGATCCTAGTTCAACTTTTTAATGGCCAAAATAAATTCTTTCTGTTATTGAAGAAAGATATTTTTTTTTCTTTACTTGCATGGATAGGCATCTTGCTCTGTAGAGATAGGGTTTTGCTGGATGCTTTGATTTTAACCCAGAGTTGCCCAACCTTCTTGCTTAGGTTATGCCAAAGGGCTGCACCGTTGCTGTTGAGAGATAGCTGACAATTCAGTGGATGAACTTTAGGCTGTTAGGTGCTGGTAGCTGCAGTTTGAAGTGGTAGAACTCTGTTATGTTTTGTGCATGAAAAAGAAGTCATGACTAGGGTTTTTAATATGCAAAGTACAAAGGAAAATCTACAGGACAGAGGAATAAAGCTAGAAATGTGCATTCTCAAGACTATAAGATACTAAAGTGATACAAACAAGCAGTGTGGGGCAAGAAGGTACTCCTCTGGTGATTATTATGCTAATTGCTGGAAAATTGCTTTTCCTGTACTGTGTAGATAAAGGTACAAATTTCTTTTTCAAGTATATTAAAGATAATCTTTAATGACTTTCTTCCCTGAGCATTTAGATAGCTTTGCTGCAAGCTGTTCATACACTATCAGTCCCTGCTGCTGATTGACTGAAACAAAGCTCTGACAGCTTCCTCACATGCACAGTCCAGGGCTGGGGATATACAGGGTATTAAGGTCAGTCATGCAGAACAAAGCATGTCTGGGTGAGCACTGACTTTGCATGTTATTATTCTTTAGCCCACTAATCTTGATTACCCCACCAAAAATGTGGATGCTTGCCCAACTATGAAAGGAGCTGGAACAGGCCCTAAAAACACTAAGATAACCTAAATAAAAACACCATGTCCAGGTAGAGTGTCTGAGATCTAAAACCATTTTTAGAGTCATCTTAGTTCTGTTTATTGCACAAATACCTCTTTATTTAGGAGTTCTTGTCAGTGCATAGGGAAAATAATTCTGAAATAGATGAATATGCCGTTCAGATAACACTACCCTGCTGAGATATTCCCTTTTTCAATATCTGAAGCATTGTTTTTAGAAAAAATCTTTAAGAGATTTCTACTAGGAGTAGCTGTGTTAGTGAACATTGCTAGTGTTAACACACAAGTTTTACACAGCAAGTTTTAACTACTAGCTGGCCCAAATAAGTAAGAAATTGCAATGTCCTGATGCTTTTCTGGCAAGGTAGAAGCAAGTAGAAACATCCTGTTGGAGGTCATTCATGTGTGCCAGTGCAACTTCTTTGTTATTTTACAAGGATCTCAATTTGGGATGTTTTGTGCTACATATTGTAGGAAAAACTGGGTGCAATACAGTATTGCTGTGCAAACCTCACCTGAAGCGGGGAAGATTCTTTAAATCTCAATTGCAATCTAGTATGTTTTTACTGTTTAAGAACATGCAAGAAGTGTCATCTAATTTCAGAAAATTACATACAAGTATTTGCCCTGTTGAATATGGAAGAATCTTAGTTTTGGTGTGGTTTTCCTTGTTTTTCACCTCTACTGTATATGAATTTTGAATGATTAAGGAGTTTATATGGTGTAAGAAAGCCAAAAAAACCCTCAAAAGTTAAATATCCTTGGACTGAATTTAACAGTTCTCAAGACACTTGCTTCCAATTGTATCTCCTGCATGTATATACACTCCTTGCAGTTTAAGAATTGCTGGCTCACTGTCCACCTCACCATGTGCAACCAGTTTCCCTGGATTCCAGGCCCTGCTTTTTCACAGCGTGATTTGGAGTCACGTTGAGGCTGACATACCACGATCAGCAATGCCACTTCCAGATGCACTTCCCTGCCTTCTCCATCTCCTGGCCTAACAGCCTTTTTCCTTACTGGTACTGTTTGATCTCAACCAGTCTCCCCTTTTTCCCCTGAAAGGCCTAACTCACTCTTATGAGTCTTTTTTTATTGTCCCCCAAGAGCATACCAAGAGGTACTTTGCTGCTAGTAGACCACTGTATGTTCTCTCCTTCCCATTCAGTGTTGTTCTGTAAGCTGATGTTGAGATGGAGCAGCATGAACAGGTAGAGGTGCTACTTTGATTACCTTAACAACAAACTGGTTTTACATTGAGCTGGGCTTCTAGGGATTTTACAAAACAAAGCTGTGCCCAGGGACAGATGTTAGGGGTGTGAAGGCAAAGGAGTTGCTGACCCATTTTGATCATGTCTTGAGAAGTTTCAAAGTGGTACTTGAAAGCAGAGTTAAGGTGAGCCTAGAGATTCTACTTGACTTAAAGTGGGCTTCTGTATACTGGCAGCATTAATAGCAGTGGGTTTTTTGGGTTGACTACATCGCTTGGTTTCAAAAGATCTTTTGCCATCTCAGGCAACCATGCAGGATCAGCATGTATTCTCCAGTTTGCTCTTCTAGACTTTAGGTTTACATCCTTGATTCTGTCTCAAGACATGATGTTACATATCTAACATCCAGGCCAGAGAAAATCTATAAGGAGCTAAGAAATTACATTACAGCTCCCTGATTTTCTCCTATGCATCTGCCCCAAGATAGTTTCTGGTACCAACTCAGGCACCTTTTCCTTTATGTGCAGTTTAACTTGATACTGATCTAGCCATTTAAAGGAAAGGAGTAAGTCATCATGAGATTCTTGACAAGATTTGGTATGTTTACAATAAGAATGGGATAATAGTAAAAACTAGCTTTAGCTTCCAAAGGGTTTTTTGCTATGTTCTTCTACAGACCATGAAAGAGGAGGTCTATTCTGAAAGGCAAGTCAGAATGGGAAGCTAATGCACTGAGTGGCACCCCGAAGACCTGCTGTGTGGGTGCAGGTCTGAGGAGATGTGCTGTTTGGTGAAAAGGAACTTCCATCAACAGTGCCCCAGGCATCTGTTTCACACCTAAGCCCTTGTCACCCTTGGATGAAGTACTTTGGGAGCCCTACTCAGGTAAACAGCCTACACATATTCCTAACACCATACAACGATTTTGCACAACAGGAAGAGAAGCTGTTGCAGTCCCTCTCACTCCAATGCTGCTGGGAAAGGTGTTGGTATCCACATCACAATGAGAAGATCCTCTGTAGAGGATGATTGTCAGGCTCCACTCTCCAAATTTCTATAGCTGTCATGCTTGCCTTGTGATATCCTGACAATGAAAATTAATGCAATGGCTGTCACTATAAATTAAACCTTTTTTTTTTCCTGTGGTTATCTTCACAATGATTGAACATCCTTAGTAATGAAACCCTGCTTATGATATGCAATCAAAAGAAAAGCTAAAGCTTTATACACCCTTCTAAAATCCAATGGCCACATCTCTAGTTTGTGATTCCAAATTTCATCGGCTAATTATTCATCATAGGGAGAAATATTTATTTTATTTATTCCAAGTAATTTTGGCATTCCTTTTCCGTATGTCCTTATTGTTACAGACCACACAGAAAAAACAAAGTTTGGGGATTTATTTATATTTATTTATAGAGCTTTGGGATTTTTTTTGTGCTTCTGAAGTTTCTAAAAGCCACACCAGAGTATTTGCTTTCTGAAAGTCTCCTCTGTGAGCAGATACTCCCTGCTTTCTGCGCTTTTGTTTTACAGGGATCAAAGGTCTTTTCAGTGCTAAAACTACAGCTGTGGAAGATTTTTAGTCACCTTGATCTCTCATTGTAGTGACTATGCTCATTATCAGATTCTGAAGATAAATAAAAACATTTTTAGTCTAATGTGTGGATGTTTTCTATTCAGGGTAGATGCTGCTAAATAAAGAGGGCTTTTCAAAGCTTCCAGAGTTAGACATAAGCTCACACAGCTGCAGTCACTGTGAGTTGGGCTGGATCTGACATCAGGTCATTTTTGCCTGGAATAAGGAAAATAAAATCTGGAGTCCTCTTTCCAGTCACTGCAGGCTTCTGGAGCTTTCTCATCATTGAGGCAGGGTACAATTGGAGAGCTGTCACATCATTGCTACAGTAAACTTTGCCCTCGATGTAAGCATTTCCCTTTAAATTTGCTTTGACCATGCTGCTGACAACGTGCAGGACATACTCTGGGGCTGCTGGCGCGTTAACTGCATTGTAGTAGCGCTCTGTGTCCTCAGCGAGGACCGGCGCTCTGGGGGTGGGCGCTGAGTGCCGGCACACGTGAGTTTGCCCACCCCTGACAGATGGCTACCCAGGGCAGATGCAGCAGTGTCCAGATCCACAGCAGGGGTTCTTTGGACCCATGCTCAATGCTGGAGAGCAAGATGGCTTTGTTCTGACACAAAAACAGACTTGTCACACAAAGTTCATTGATAAAACATGGGCTATGACCAGCCCTTCTAGCTCAGAGGTAATGAAATATGGATACACTGGATGATCTCGTGCACATTGACATACAAAGGAAGACTTGCAGGTTCATGTTTTGTTGCTTCATAATTCCTTGTCTAGTATTGCCCAAGCAAACAGGCGCTTGAGCTGGCGTAAAGCTTCCCTAGGCCAGCTATGCAACCATAGCACAAGTTTCATCATGTCTCCCCAGCGATGACATGGCTGGGAAGGGAAAACCACATTTGTACAAGGAAATAGAAACAAAGCTGTGCTACCTATGTAATTTTTCCCATCCATGCCTTGGGGTGAGTAACTACTATTCAGGGACTGCTTTAATTTTTTTCCACAGCTAGGGATAGGCTGAAGAGTAAACTTTGGGCTGTGGTGTCCAATTTTCCTGAAAATTTTTAAGACTTTCTTAAGAAGTAATGTCTCAAAGAAGCCTACCACTTAGATAAGATACTGTATATACACAATGCGTCTGTATACTAGAAAGATAGATCCTCCCTTTTACACAGTAAAGCAAAAGTATAGTGCTATCAGATTGAGTTCCTTCCAAGTTAAACATATGGGCAGTTTAATGAGTAAAGGTCTAGGGAAAATGTTTCACCTCCTCTGGAACCTGATTAGCAACACGTTGCAAATGAGGAGGTGGTGCCCTGCCCTGCCCAAGCAGCACATATTATGACTCCAAAAGACAAAATACAGCTTAGTTTGCTTGCCATGGGTAATTCTATGGCTACGTGAGGAGAAACCTCAAGCACTGCTGGCCACAGCTTCCAAGCTCCTACGTCAGAGGAAGCATCACTGCATGATGCACAACTGCCCAAAGAAGTAGAACAAAGGTCTCTGTGCACTCTCTTGCCTTGGTCCCTTTGTTTCACACTTGGTAATGATGGACTGTAATATTCTCCCCTCCTACAAGGTGCAAGGGCTTGACTACCTGTGGAAAGCATTCACCCTGGCAGGCCCAAGTTGCCAAGGTAGGGGTTGCTCCTAACTGTCGTTACGTGCTTGCCGTGCAGCTAATTTCCACAGAAAAATTTACACTTCTCATTGTGAATTTGATTCTCCTTTTCTTTGACATTGTGTAATCTAATGTGGAAATGAGCAAAGCTCCAGAGAATTTAATTTGTCTGCACTGAAACACTAATATGTAGCATAGAAATTCAACACTTCCAGTAGGAATATACATATTTGCTGCTTCTCTTTGAGTGCATCTAGAGAGACTATACAAATACAAAAGGTCTTATCATGATGTCAGCCTCAAATTAGGCAGAAACTGAGATTTACAGGGATGAATCCCTGTGACTCAAGCTACTCTGGATGTCTGAGCATCTTAGTTTAGCTCCCAAAGTAGAAGCTATATTTGGCCAATATATATAGTGTACTCTCAAGGTAAAAAGCAATGTATATTTTGTATCCCACACCACTTGTACCTTACCCAGAAGGATACATCTCTGGTCCCTCTACTTACTTTATTTGCTTTGTGAGATACCACAACATTCAGCACTATCCTATTTCAAAGAATTTTTCAGATGTGACATTGATGATATCACAGCCAGTAATCCATATCACTGGATTAGTTTGCAAAACATTAGACCTTTGTAAAAATTGAAAGATTTTTCACTGTATCCTAACAATCTGCATTTCATACAAGAGAAATATGACTCTCTTTTCTTCTTATGTCTCGTATGAATTTACCTGAAATTAGACCTGAGAAATTTGTAGGGAGGATAAACCAAACCAAATGACTTATGGGAAGATTCAAAACCATAGCAACATTGTGCACAGGTAGATAGCTGAATCTCCAGGTTCTTCAGATCCAGGGATACTGTCTCACCACTAGGTGGAAATAGTGGATTTTACATCTTCTGCTGCATTATCAGCACTAATACCTGAATACTATTTGCATATCGTAAGCAATCTGCAGCCAGCACTGTAGAAATGTGGATCTGAAAATCTTTGCTAGCATACATGGAGTAAAGCCAAGATTTCTATTTCTAGAAATTGTCCCTGCTTTACAAGACTGAAGACTTCTTAGGTCCTGAAGGATGATTCTGTTTGATCCCTGATCTAATTGCTTTTCATTTATCCTTTCTGTAAGCAACTGGAGAAGAACTGCAGGATGGACAGCATGTTGGTTCCACTACCATAAGTTAGTTAGTAAACATCACCCTAATTTAAAATGTACTCTGAAGTATATAGTGCAAGACAAAAAAAAAAGTTTAAAAAAAGATAAAAGTGGAAGGAAGTTGAAAGTCTTGTGTTTCAATGTACCTACTTAATAACAAAAAAAAAAAGAAGCAACTTGATTTGCTGCCTTATGAGTAGATGCTATAGTGCTGTTTGCTATAGTGTTGTTTGTATATGAAAAGCAAGCGTAGTCACAGAGCGGAACCTAATTGAAGGCAGCTCCATAGGAAAGGATAGTTAAACAGAAGGACTTAAAAAAAAAAAAATCAGCTCCAAAATTGTCTGCTTACTCTGTGTATGACAAATCTGACTTTCTACAAAGTATTGAAACTTCCAATTGCCCTATAAAGTTGCATCACCACAAAACATAAAGGAAAGCATTCTCCTTGCTCCAAAACATGTGGCTTCATGGCACTTTCTGATGTTGTTAAATACCAGAACTAGCATAGAGACATTCCTGTCTTCCCTGGTTTGAGTACTTTCACCTCAAGCTCCTCCACAAAAGTCCTAGCAGAGAAGTGTAGTCACAGTTGCTCCATAAAAAAAACTTCAGACACTACTTGTATCTTCACATTTTTCTTTTTCTGTACTGGAGAAAGTAGCTGTGGGTTTCATCCAGCCTGAATCAAGGCCAAAACAGGCAGAGACTGGCATAACTCTTATGCTGGAAACAAATCTTTGGAGTACATTAGAATCAGCATTTCTTTTGTGACTTAGAAATAGCAGCTTCTTCACAGAATATGATAATAAATCTCTCTGCTCACCTGACAGAAATTGACAAAAGATTGTCCCGAACTTCACAGGGCTTGTTAACAGTGTACATTTTGTGATGGCACTTCTGTGCCAGTGTACAGTAGTGGAAGCTGCTGTGTTTTCCTTTAAGAAGTAAGAATTAGGGTATTGCAGTTCAATATGGATTATAAATAGGATAACAAGTATGTGTTTTTCCAGTGCTAAAGCATGAGGTTGCATTCAGGCTTTGATTTTTCCTGTGTAATGCAAGTACTCACATTAGTTCTCTATTTTGATGAATCTTGTTTGCTAACTGACCGCTGTATATATGTAACAGGTCTGTTCCTGGGTCGCAGCAAGCTATGGATTGCTGTAGTTCAGTAATATGTGATATGCCAGAGGGATCTGGGGGGTTGTTGAGAAGGCTGGTAATCAAATCCAGTAAACTGCTTTGGAATGCTGATACCTTATTGTTCTATCTCTGTGCTATATGATGCCTCTTTGTTCCTGAATCATCCTGCAAAAAAATAATGATATGTAATAAATGTTGTAATTTAGCATTCAGTGCCCCAGACTTCAGTTTTTTAACTTCCCTGGAGTCAGAATACCGGAGTCAGTGTTGAAGCCCATGAGTGCCAGCGCTCAGCGCACCGGACTCTTTCGGGGTAGGTGCCAGACGGAGTTTTTGTCCGAAGAAGCGTTGAGGTCACCACGTCCCGTGGCGGGATGGTTCTGGCAGCATCTCACTGTTCCTGGCCGTTGTCGTCCCGAGGTGCAGAGAGGGGGTGTGTGTCTGTGTGTCTGTGTGTCTGTGTGTCAGTGTGTGTCAGTGTGTGCGGGTGGAGGGCGGGCAGCATCCCGGCGTGCCCGCTCTTGCCGCCGCCGCCGCCGCGGGCGGGACTCGCCGGGCGGGGGCTCGGCGGGGAAGGGGCCGGGGCGCGGCGGGAGCCCCATTGGCTCTTCCCGACGGCACATGTTGCCGGCCCCGCTATAAAGGCGGCCGCGGCCTCGCTGCAGCCCGTCCTCCTGTTTCCACGCTCTTCCAGGGACGTCGCCAGCTCCAGCGCCGCCGCCATGGCTATCGACCCGTTTTTAGGCAAATGGTGCCTCATATCCAGCGAGGGCTTCGAGGAGTACATGAAGGAACTAGGTAAGGAGCCAGCGGATCCCTGCCCCCGGGATGGAGGGAGGGAGGGATGGATGGCGGGATGCTGCGATGCCGCCTCGGGGACATGCTGTTGGTGCTGCTGCTGCCGGCCAGCGAGGCTCTGTCCAAGGTCTGCGGCGAACCCGGTCCTGGAGCCGGGCCCGAGCGTGGGATGCAGCCCGTCCGTGTGCCACGGGTGGGCGGCGGCTGCGGCGTTGATGCAGAGATGCTTCGGGATGCGGCACCGGGAACTACACGCCCCTCCGGCGCCAGGGAAGGAGTGCTGGCCGGGAGCAGACCTTTCCTCCTGGGGCAGCTGCCGCCTCCGGCTCCCCGTCCTGAAGATATCAGCAACCTTTTTTGCACCGTGATAATTGCTGGGAGCCAGGCGCTGGTGGCAGCGGGCACGTTCCCGCCGCCCCCTCCCTCCGCAGCACCCCGGATTACCAGCCCGTGCCAGCAGCCCGGCTGAGATTAGGGCGGATCGCTCCTCCCTCTCTGGGTAATGCCCGGGGCTGCTGGAGGGCTGGGCACTGCCTTGGCCCGGGAGGGGCGGCGGATCCTGCACGGCAGCGCTGCTGCCCGGGCCGGGCCGACTCATCGCGCCCAGGGCGGCCGCACACAGACCTGCTGAGCCGGGGCTGCCTCCCCGTGGAGTCACCTTGGGTGTCTCCTCCATAGAAAGCCAGACTGCATCAGCTGCCTGTAACTGGTAGCAGGCTGCCCCGCCCGAGGCTCTTTGCCTCTTTTCTCCTGTGGGTAGCGGCACCCTTATTTCAGGGAGGTGGTCCTGGCATGCTATCCCTGCATCCAGGTTTGCCCTACATTTTGTAACACTAAGTTACCAAATGAGGAATAGACCTAAGAGACCAGAAGTATCCTCTGCAAGCTCAAATTCACCACTTTCCTGTGAACATCCTGGCTGGCAGGTGATAGACACCTGGCAGTGTCTGTATAGACCAGGAGCTATTATTTTCTGCAATTTATTCACTGATGAAAGGCAGGATATTTTCTCAAGAGGCAGAAGATGTAGATTTGGCTTTAGAGAGAGGAAAGGAAGGAATTTAGGTCTTGTGCTCCTCATGTAAAATACAAAAGGCATCACTGCAGACAGTCATGGCTGTGCACAGTCTGCAGACAGTGGTGGCTGTGATTATATTTTGAGAGACCTGTCAGTATCTGATAGCTATGATGTGAAAAAGCCTTCTGGACTGAGCCCTTTGGGAGACTTTGGAGGAAATTCAAGAATTTTAAGCTCAACTCTGTTGAGCCATGGATTAAGGATGCTCATGTCCAATGGCCAGGCCTAGGCATGTGCCAAATTGCAACTTCAAAGTAGAAATTAAGTGCTGCAACTGCGGAACACCTCCCCTGTGTAGGCAGCAACTGAGTGTTGTTTGGTTTTAGTTTGCAATCATAAACCCTTTTACAATTACAATTTAGGCAATTAAATTTACTCTAAGTCACAATTTAGGACCCATTTACTGTTTTTCACCTTTGCTGGCTATTTAGGAAACTCTCTGCCTTTGATCCTGTTGATGCGCTATAAATGAGATCATGCAAATTCTGCTCAGTCTGTGTAAAAGAACGTTTGAGGACAAAGAAGTTTGACTTTCACTCCTTGCCAGATGGAAAACATATGCAGCTCATCTCTGTTTAGTTGGATTCCACGCAGTAGCTGATCAAAAAACTCACTGATAACTCAGGACTGGATGACAGCAATGGGATGTATGTGGGGGGTCACCGTGGCGATAATTACCAGTTCTGGTCAGAAAAGCTGGACTGAGGATGACTGTTTTTTCTCAGTGGGCTCAAGCTCAAGATCCTCTCCTGAAATCTCAGTTGAGTCTTGAGAAGCAGTTTCTGGAAAGTACTTTATTTCCACCTCTCAAGGAAATTAATCTTTGCTTTGTGGACTCGGTCCTCACCCGAGTATCCTGTACAAACAACCCCAGGGGAGTGTTGTGCTGATACATGACAAGATTTCTAACTACACCAGCTGCAGAGCCCAGCTACTCACTGATTTGGTGGCACTTTCAGCTCCATTTGGTTACATATTAATTCTTGGTTCAGATCTGCACTTTCCAGTTTGGTAGATTCGTGTTTGTTGCCTGCTACCCTCTTATGTGTATTTTCATCCTTCAGATCAAGAAGATTTAAACAAACCCCTGAAAAAAATGCATGCAGGGGCTCAGGTGGGGTGAATCTCTTTTACTGAAGAGTTTTGATGAATTTTCAGCCATGCACAAAGTTCATTTCTCTCAGGGTCCTTTTTTGTGTGCGTGTGTGTGTAAGCTCTGTTTTTGATGAGACCAGTTTTCTAATTCACAACTACACACTTTGTGTACAGGTTGTAGAATACAAAATTTTATTAAAAATGGCGTGTTTGCAATCATGTACAAAGTGGTGGAAGGGTATTTCTTGAGTAAGTTGAAATAAAGTGTATTAATCTGTCAACTAAAAAGGAATTTGTATAATTTTTAAAGTGCTCAGAACTCAAAGGGAATAGTTTGATATTAGTTTAAGCTTTTGTGTTTGCTTTCCTGTTTTCTGTTTATTTCTGTTTGTAAAAAAAAAAACAAACCCCAACAATGCTGAGTTATGGGATATCGGTGAGTCCCCTATAGGGCAAAATAGATTTAACTTCAGCTCTCTGAGGAAACTGAAGAGTAACCCTGCGAATAAGCTTTTTTTCCCTTCCTCATCAGTGGATAATTTAAAACACCCCTTTTCTTTGTGGCTCTTGAGCTTTGATTCTCAAGTGTACTTAAGTGCCTAATTAAATGGGAATTAGGTATTTGAATTCTTGTGTGGCCCTAAGCCTGAGGGTTTAACTGACTTTGTGACACTCTGTGCCTCTTGCCTTGCAGGTGTGGGTATGGCCATGAGAAAAATGGGAAGCATGGCCAAACCAGATGTTTACATTATTAAGGATGGAGATACAATCACAATGAAAACAGAAAGTACCTTCAAAACTTCACAGGTCAGCTTCAAGCTTGGCGAGAAATTTGAGGAAAATACATTAGATGGCAGGAAAACTCAGGTCAGTATACTAGAATTTCTGTTGAAAAATCATGATTCTTTGGGTGTTTTACAGGTGGAAATGCTATTTTAAAAGAAATTTTAACATCCACACTAACATTGCTTTATTTGATGAGCAGCTGTCTCTGTAAGTCTCACTGAAATAATTTTTTTTTTAATGTGGATTAAGCAAATTCCAAAGAGGGGAAATGCTGAAATCACTAGTCTTGTGTATTTTGTTGTTTTCATTTTGTAGCAGAAGCATTTTTTAAGTAAAACTAACAGACCTCTAAATCCCTATTAAAGCCAAGTGCCACTTCATTTGAAGCCTGTGGAAAAAATGCCATTGATGTTTAATCAGAGGCAATTCAGCCCTAGGGTTAACCTCTCAGTCTCATATTTGCATAACAAGAGAGCCTGGTTTAGTGTGGGGTGGGATCACAGACATGCAAGGCAGCCCTTTGAATCATAGTCCCTAATCTCCTAATCTCCAGTTTTAGAAGGCAAAGAACTTCTCTTTGCACCGGCTAGGGAGAATATTTATCCAAAAGGAGGTAAACCAAAAATCGCTCATTTCCTAGTGTGAGTGCTCTGTGTGTACCAGCCCACTATCTCCAGGCACACACTTTTGATTCATCTGTTATTGAAAGATCAGATAAATGTTACACAAAAGCTCAAAGCCCATGTACAAAGAGATGAACAGAGGACATCTTCTGCTCCTTTTCATTGAAATTGTGCATTCTGTCAAAGGTTTGTCTGATGCAGGAATGTGTCAGGGCACTGAGTGACTGAGCAGTGAGTTAGGAGAGGATTGATAAAACATTTTAGATAATATGCTGGCTTTGCAGATGTCACTGACAAAACTACTGTTGAATGAGCTGGGGTGGGAATCTTCCATTTGGAATAAGGTGTTGGAAAGCCTCAGTGCCCATCAGATGTCATGGGGAAAATACTGATGTTCAGGTTTTTCTTTCAGACCCTTGTCAGCTTAAAAGATGATGGGTCATTGATTCAGGAGCAGGAATGGGATGGCAAGAAGACCATAATAACAAGGAAGTTAGTGGATGGACAATTGGTGGTGGTGAGTTCAGTCCCACTTTCTGATCCCTGAGTGCTGCTAGCCAGTAGCCTGAAATGTAATTCTAAAAGGATTTTTTCCTTATAGTCTGTACTGAGGTATACTGATAAATCCATCTCTTTATCTTCTAGGAATGTGACATGAATGGTGTCAAGTGTGTTAGAGTCTACCAGAAAGCATGAGGACATCTGGTTCAATAGAAACTTGCTGCAAACAACTCAGTTCAGTGGACAGAGCTCCTTTTCACTTCATATTTTCCTTTTCCCTGTTTTCTAGTATTTCAATGGACTGAGTAGCTGAGTGCAATTCTTTTTAAAAGCCGTGATGTAACTATTATGTAACTATTCTGAACTTATGAGGCTATTAAATAAAATTGTCAAATATATGAAGTGGACATGTTACTTTAGTGAAATTTTAGTGAGGTTTTATAAAAAACCAGTTTGGTTTTAGGCTCTACTACAAATTGCCTTCCATACAAGACAATGAAAGTTATGTATTTCATACAGTTAATAGCAACCTGAATTTTCACCAATATCCTTACTTGCTAAGGTAGTAAAATCTGAAATAGAAAAAAAATTCATAGTTCAGGCTCTGAAGTTGTTTCAAACTTAAACGTTACAAAGTAAATAGCAACAGGTGGGCATAAATATGAGATAAGCTAAGTCAGTGTTTAAGTACAGGAGTGTGTTTTCAGGGTTAGTTTGTTTTCTCATGTTTCAAACTCACACTTTCTTTATCTCAAAATATATATACTGATAAGCCGAAGAACATGATAAATTTAAGTGAACACATACATGCTTTATTGAAAGGTAGCCTTATTTTAAGAAGACTCTTTGTTTTCCTACCAAATTATTTCATGTCTAGTAACATTCTAAAAGTTTTTAGCCAAAATCTACTGAAATACTGCCTAAAACTTAAAGCCTCATTTTATTATTATTTTTTTTTTAAACTCAGTTGAAACACCTAGCAATGGAGTTTTTATGCTTTGAAGTGCTGTAATAAACAATCAGAACTATCAGTGTCTTGATTATTACTTTTACACTGGTTGGGAAACAGAGCCTATAATGCCACTACTCTTCCAAAGAGATGTCAGATGAGACAACATTTAAAAAATTTATGTGAATTTCTGTGACACCAGACAAACATATCCTAAAAATGAAACTATTTGGTGACAGGGCAGTTTTAATGAGATTCAGAAGTCTGGGGGATCACACAATCGCACAATTTCATTTTGCAGCATGGTTGTTGCAGAATCCATTGCTACTTCTGCTATTATAGCTGTTCAGTGCATAATAGAAGTGGAAAATAAACTAATCTGAAAGGGAGCCAAGTAAGTTTTGGATCAGAAATACACTAAGTAGTAGCTGTAGGAGGGGTGCAGCAATCTGTGGTGAAGGCAGGATAGGAAAATCCTACCTCCCTTCCAAAAGAAACAGCATCACCGCTTTAAGCAGAGTATTTAGACCCTCTTTGGGGTCACTGGTGTATCACTTACAACTGCTTGTTTACTCTTCTGATTGTGGGTAGTGTTAATTGTTTATCTTTGGTTTGAATGGAAAAACCTTCCCCTGTCTTTTATAGCACATCCGTTTTCATTACAATGCGATCACTTTTTGTAAAACAAAAGGCAGAAGAATATCTTTTTTAGAGTGATTTCCTTTGCAAAGGAGGCTTATGAAGTCTCTGTGTCTGTGCTCTCCAAATTCAGCCACATGTGAAGTAGAGGCTAGAGGTCCCAAAGGTAATTATTCTTCCACAGATGTCATGACAATAGGTGGCCTGATGCAGATATACCAAAAAAGTACCTTGATGATGGAAAGACTGCACATGGAAGTGACATTTTCTTTGGCAGTAAAGGGAAGAAAAACATCATAAGCTTTCTTGGTGCACATAAGATGTTATTTTAAGCACAGGAGCTGACCAATGGTAAGAGGCAGATTGACAGGAAACTGGAATTCTTTAGAGTTAATTCTCCAGAACTACTTAGGCTCACATATTTATTTGCTTTATTTTGATGTTAGCTTCAGCCTATGTTGCCAGTAACTTCAATGTAAGTGTACTGTGACCCGGAACTACCATACATACAACCTGTTTGTGTTAGATTAGACCATATACTTAAAAAGACAATTGTTTTAGAGTACTGCAAGCCAAGATTTATCATGCTCAAGACTTGAAAATATAATTAGTTTCCAGCTTCCTTCTATTATTTATTACACAAGACAAAAGTTTCACTCCTTATGGGTGTGTATACACAGTATTTTCATCACTGCAAAATAATTGTCCTGAAGGTTGAAAAGCTCTGTAGTTCCCTATATCAAAAAAGATGGCAGAAAATAAGACTTCTGAGAAAAACTGGAAAAAAAAAAGAAATTATGTATTATCCAGCCAGGAGATATATATTTTTTATATATACATATATGCATATAAACATACATATATATATATACACACACACACATATGTTATATATATGTATATCATAGATGTTGTTCCGGAATTTATAAATACTACAGAAATGTGAAATGAGACAAGTTTTATTGTGACATTTTAGTGCATGTTTTTGAAAATACTTCGGAGGAGTGAAAAAAACCCATGTTGAGCAAACTGAAGCTGAAAGAAAAACTTGCTGAAAGAGAAGTAATTTCCTTATCTACTCCAACAGGTGTTCATTTAAGGTCATGAGTGGTGTCCAGTTTATAACTTTATGTCTCACTTTCTTCTCAATTTGGTGTAGTTTTACTATTTCCATGAAAGAGGCTGGTTTGTTTTTTTTGTTTGTTTGTTTGCAGAGGGAAGGGGTTGAATGGTAGTTTTTTTGTAGTGAACTGAGGTAAAGGAGTAGAAAATGAAATTGTTGAGTGATTTAGATCTGATATTTGACCGTATTAGGGAAACCTCTTGTCTGAGCTTTCCAGGAACACTAATGAAGTGGCACTGTGCTTTGGGGAGAATGTACTGGCTCTGTATAGTGCTCAGACTATCAAGGATTTTCCTGTTATGGTTTGGTTATATGATTTATTTCAAAATTGTTACCCTACTCTGACTGCAATCTCTGCAATTAATACCTCACCCCTTCCTACCTCACACATGCACCTCAGATCAAAGTTTTTTAAAAAACAAAGTCAGTGGTGGGAAACATCTCAGTTTTCTGAGGTTGTGGTCCCACTCTTAGCTGTAAGCTGTCCTAAAAAAGGCAGGGATTATTTCTTCAGGAGTGGAGGTCAAGTGCAGGAAGATAGTTTTGCTATGCCAATGGCTACTTGGGATATATTAACTGTGAGACTCAAACGTCCAAAAAGAAAATGAATAATCGACTAGGCATTCTTTCATTTTTTTCCTTTTCCTTTTTTTTTCTTTTTTTCAGGATAGAAGCTAAAAATCTAGTATTGTTGATTCTAGCAAGTATAAACAATAAATCACCTAATATACTTCTATATAATGTTATGTCTAACGTATTCTGTTGCTTCCTAAAGTAGTTCATTCCAAGATTCCAAGTAACTCTTATTAAAGTCAGATGCTGAAAATAAGTGCCCTGTAAATATTTCGCAGTGTCCCAAGAGGGACCTGGGTCTCTGCCCAGAAGCCCCATTTCAGCTCAGCCTGGGGTATCAGTCTATGCCTGAGCTGGTTATCAAAGGGTCAGTCCCCAGCTCAGATACCTGCAGATTTTACACGAAAATTCATTTGTTAAACTAATTGCTAAGAATGGACTGCCATAGGGTTTGTATTCTATTTAAAAAGTCTAAACAAAAATAAAAGCAGCAATTCATATCAGTTCCAATTAGACTTTTGCTGGTGACTTCTTCCCTGCTTGAGAATATGCTAACACAGTGAATGGATTAGAAACCCTTTGCACTATATTGATTATTTGTGATTGTAGGGAAAAAGATCCTACAGTATGAGAGTGGGTAGGAGCAAGTTAACATATATTCATTATTCTCTGATGCCTAATTTCAGTCCCATTGTTCAGCCCTGAGAGAATTTAGCACTAGTTTCATAGGTTTTGCAGAAAATTCAGCATCTGTGTAAACACATTTTTGTCCCATGGTTCTCCTCCTTGCTTTGGCTTTTCAGCCCTTGTACATCAAATTAAGTTTTTGTTGACACTTCCCAGAATGGTTTTACTTCATACTATTATTTCAGAGGAAAAGGAAACACTATTCGAGACCCCACTCCCAAGAGTGAATTTGGCTTCCTTTCCAGTAAAAATGTTTTCAAAATCAATTCTCCCCACCAGGAGGTCTTAATTATATTCTGGAGGTATTTACATGTGAAGTTCATTATAGTTTCAGGAGAAATGTAGCGTTTCAGCAACATGTGCAATCTAAAATAATTTTCAAATAATGAATGTCCCACAAAAATCTACTGAATCCCAAATACCGTTGTTGAGACTTTAAAATAAATAACACATTTGTCATTAATCACAGCTGTGCACTCTGAAAATAAATACCAGGAGACAAATATCCTGCTCTGAGGACCATGTCTACCACCTATTCAGGACTAGATATTTGCTCTCCCTTTCATAGTATTCAGTACCGTTGGAAATTCCTCCTTGAAATCGTTAAGCCTACCTTCAGAAAAGGCATTAGCTGAGGCTGAGCTCAGCTCATTTTGCAGTGCAAGTGCCCAACAGAAAAGTCAGGGGCTGAGTGCAATTTTCAGGCAGAGCTGGCAGTGTGTTGCTGCTGCACATCCCGGGGCGTTCTCGCTCTGTGGCTTTATGTCTTCTGCAGCCATGTGATATAGTCCTGTATGGTGATCAGTACATTTAAAATCATAAACAATAGGATAGCCTGCATCTCTTGACCTCAAGAGAAACTTTGAACTGAGATTAGAGAGTCCACGAAAGAGTTTCTGAAAACTTCTAGAGTACAAGGGCTTTTTGGATACATGGAAAGTTGAGCTGAAGGCAACTCGGACTGACTCTTCACTCTAGAAATTATAGCCATTATAGCCAGGCCTTGTTATTGTTTGCAATTTAATTCTATAAATAGCCCCATAAAGTATAGCAGTAGGAATTATTCCTATTTTATTTCAGAGTGTAATTAAGGCAAAATATCATTAATACTATCCCTTAAACTGTGTAAAGCAGTATCTGATACTGGGACTTGCTCTGAATGCTTTCTCATCTCCGCTCATTCAACCTGAACCATCTTACTTTGTACAGATTTAACTGCATATAATAGAATCTAGACAATCAGATGTTTCTATTCTTTTACATTTGTATTTTTCTACTGGTGAGATGCAGAATGAAAATAAAAACTGCATATCTTTACTGGGGGTATTGTTTGAACAATCACATTCTTATTGCTCACTTCATGAAATATGGTACCTCTGTAAAAGACCAACTTAACTCATGGTGGCTCTTCTGAAACTGTGAGAGGAAAGGAAGCCAATTGAATAAAACAGATGCCTCAGTGCCTTATATCTTCAATTCTCTTTCCCCTAGTTAGTGCAACACAATCCTTGCTTACCTGAGCCTAAATATTATTTCTCTGTATGTTCTCTTTCTTCATGCCTATTTTTTTAAGATTAAAAGGTTTCTTGGGTTCAGATTCTGGACATCCAGCTGGTGTGGTTAACTGGAACAGGGATTAAGAAACACAAAAATTAAATATGGCTGCATCTTGTCCACTATCTCTCTCTTGTTTCTTTAAGCTTTTTTTCCCTCTAGCTCTTTTTCAGCACCAAGAGAACGAAGAAAACTAAATGCACAGCTTTCCTCTCTAACTACATGCAGTGTTATCCATGGCAGCCATCCTGGAAGTCCAGTCTTAGAGTAGTAAATCTCTACACAACATTAGCCCTAGATTTAATTGTTCCCACATGTTCTTTGTTCTTATGCTTGTGCTGAAACTGTTTTAAGAATTATTTCCTTCAGTATTTAATCACTATAGTCCTGACCTAGGAAAGTAGCAAAAGCAATTCTCTGCTGGATTCAGTTTTTAAAATAGTGACAGTGCTACTATTTTCTGAATGTAATTTGTGATAATCAAATGAAGGAAACAACTTAGTCTGGAAAGATCTACTTCCTCTATTAGTCTGTCAGCTGGAGCTGCACAGACCTGGAAAAGTTTGAGCAGATCTGGGTGGAACTGGAACTCAAGTTTTGAGTTGGAACGCAAAAGTTTGTAGCTGAATTTTTACTGGGTTCTGCCTTTTTGTTATCTTAATTTGCAGGGTTCTGAGATTTTCTCTCATAATTTAGGTCTGTTCCCAGTTAGTTACAGCTGTCAAGCATACATTGCTTTGGGAAGTTATTCAGTTATATCATTCCCTTGTGGTCAGTGTTTAAGACACAGTTCACAGAAGTTTTTCAAATAGTTTTTAATCACTGAGTCTGTAGAGGAGAGGGAAGGAACAATTCAAGTTAAGTATCCTTTGATATTATATGTCCAAAATAATGAGTTTGGGAAGAAAGGTCTCCACTGTGATTTTTCAATTAAAGAAAACATAGATCTGAAAAATCACCTATCCTTGGAAAATAAAATGTATCAAACCCTTTGGAATATTTTTAAAAAATCTTAGATGAAGCTCCGAAAACTCAGGTTGTCAGCTATAGTTCTATTTCATGTAGATAATGACTTGTTTGGGACTGGCTGGACATCACTCCCTGTGAATAAAAGCACTGTTTGTGTGAGAGGTTGTCCAGACATCTACTGGAATTTCCCTTTCTCCCAGATGATAACCCTTTTTGTCAGCTGTGTCTTTGTTCCATTGCAACTGACTGGTTTTTTAAAGATAATTTTTTTTTCTGTATTTACTGAGATTTCTGTGGTCTTGTTGTCTCATAGCTTCAAATTTCAGGATATGCTTGGCACTTTTCCATAATTTCTTTTATAGATTTTGCTAGAGAGTTAGCTTCTGCTTTGTGGCTGAAGCATACTGAACTGGATTTCTGAGCTGGATTTCTGCTCCAGTCAAGAGCTAAGTGCATTTATTACAGAGGCACTGATGGCATCTTGTGAAGCAACAGCCTTCTATATCAATGGAAAGTCTTATACTATTTCAGTAACTTTGGTTTAGACTTTAGTAACTGCAAGCTAATATTTGAGATCAAGAATGAATAACTAATTTTAAGAAACATTCCTGACTCTGATATTAGATTATAAAAATTTCCCTCTCGATGGTTACAATATTTATGATGGGAATAGAGTTCATTGGGAACACAATTTGAGCAGCACATAAAGTTTGATAGATTCATATATTCACTTATTTATTCTGATAGGTTGATGAGGCTGATAAAAGAGAAAGAAGAGATCACCATTGCTGGTATGGTTTTATTATGCTCTCATTGTCTTATTCTTGGAATAAAATCTAAGAGTAACATGTAGAATTGAGTAGAGAAGGAAATATATTGTATTTTCTTAGTGTTATTCTTATTTAATTACCTTATCATAGAGAAAATATTTCTGACATAGTTTATTGGCCTTGAACAGTATCATCAGATTTTAGTAGGAAGAATATTCAGTTACATCAGAATATTCAGTTAACATTTCACTGTTAACTTCAGCAATGTTACAAAGTCATATAATCCAGTTAAAACTCATCTAGGATACACTTTTATTTTCTCCCTTCCTTTTCTCTCTCTTTCGCTCTCTCTCTTTTACAATACATATTTGAGATTGCAAAGGAGAGATGATGGTGTTACTGCAAGCACTGTTCATCACTATTCCACCTATGTCTCAAAAAAATGTATTATAGAAAAATAACAAAAAGTGGAGAAGGATCTTTCAGAGGTTATTTAATTCCTTCATTTATCCCACAGCTGAATCAATAATGTCTATGTTGTCCCTGATAAATGACATTTCACAAATGGACATTCCACGTTCTTGATTAGCAATATTTTTCAAACATTGAAGAAAAATGATAGGTCCCTTCCTTTGTTGCAATGTTTGACCCTGCCCTCTATCTCATAAGTTGATGTGGGAGCCAATATCCTGATTAAGGTCTTTTTCTTATCATTCTTCACAAGCAGACAAATGCTTTCTTGGCCACTCCATCTCTTAAGATTTCCTCACTCCATGGCTTTGCTTCTGTCTTTCTGTCTTTCTTACAGGCTCTGCCTACGTATGCAAGACAACGCCATCTGGTGTTCTGCTCTTCTGTTATCTGCACTGATGACAACAAGCAGGGACTGAGGCAGAGACTGATAAGGTCCTGCTATAAAGCTGATTGTTTCTCCAGGTTCTTTTTACTATGGGTTTACATAAGGCAGAGCATATTCAGACCTGGGATATAACACAGCAACATGCTTGGGCTGCTCTGGTCACTGGTGGTGCTGTGCCCCGCATGGTGACTTTGCTTCTCAGCTGACCCAGCAGGTCATAATTTCTTGGCTCCTCTGCAAGCTTGAAGATTCACATGGGAAAATGGGTGCCGAGCGGAATGAATCAATCCAGTTTCCATTTTTAGCTGCAGTTATACTGTTTAGGCTGGGATGAAGAAACAGAGATGGTTCGTCAGAAAACCCTGAATAGTTTCACTCTCATGATCTAATGTATTACTTTTTCTATATGAGAGGAATTTACTTCTGTATCTGACAGCATACAACATACACCTTGATTACTAGCAGAGATCAGTTTTCTTCCTGCCATTGTAGAGCATTCTTGGAAAACACATTTATTTCTCTTGTTGCAATCAACAAAGGGACACCTAACAATGGTCTCTTGGACAAGAATGTACAACTAAGCTGTCCAAGCAAAATGACCATTTGCAAAGTTTGAGAACAGCTTTGGCATAATGTAGGATCTTTTGTTCACATACTTCTAGACTCTTAAATGCAGTTACTCTGGTTTGAGTTTCATCTTTTCCTTGCACAAACCTAGCAATAGCATTCAATGGGAGTTATAACAACTGTGGCACACTGAAGGGCGAGACTCATCTCACCTAACCTACACTGGAGCACTCAGCTGAGGTGCTTTGCTCCTGCCATGGCAGTGAAGAAGGGCAGACAGGACCTGAAAATGTCAAGCGGCTGAGTTGGAGCAGTAGACTAACAACTCTACTGCAAACATACTTCATTGTCTTCCAGAGAAGTACAGTGGTGCACTCTAACACTAGAAGCCACGCTACAGTAGGAGGTAGATAGCGTACTCATCACCCCACAAACCTCACAGGCGTTGTGTGAATCACACCACATACTCCGATTCATGAGTCACACTAAGTATATACAATCTGTGCGTATGTGTATGGCTGGATCTGTGTGCTTACAAGCTGTGTTTTAATAGGTCTGTTGTCTAGCTGCACAAAATTGTTTAGTTATGAAGTAAATTGTTTTTGTTTTTAGATGTCCCTGTTAAAGATCTTTAGATGGGTATATTATGTTAACAGACAACTGCACAGAAATAGGCACTGTTATTATTAAGTGTGACTACCTGTCTCTGAGGGAGTTTTGCATTACTTTGGACTCCATTGTTTTGATTCCTTTTAGAGACTGATAAACGCCATTGGATGTTGTTAACGCTACCATCAAAAGCAGTTTTCTTCCAGGAGCCTCCAGCATAGGAGGTTCTTGAGATTTTGCCCACGTGGGTCATTAGCTTGTGCAGCTGATGAAGAGCTGGGCTCTGCCAACAGCAAGCAGTTTGTGCCTTTCTAAGTGCTGGCTCCCCATCAGCCAGCATAATTTATGTTGTCCTGTCACTGCATGTGACCATGACTCCTGGTTGGCTTACTATGCATTGGGGGTGTGTGTTCTTTGTCTGGTCTTTTTGTAAAGTTCATAAATTCAAGGAATTTTGTTAGGGTATTGACAGAGACTTCTTCACAGAACAGTTTAGTTCACCTAAGTTCCAAGTCCACTGTTTGGAAAACATCCACATTTTCGTGTTGAATATAGGGAAAGTCCTGCATGATGGAACATTGATAAGGGTCACATTTAAAGGATGACTTTGTAAAGAGACAGAAATTAACTGGCTATAACATTTTCCTTCTTTTCCTTCCTTTTCTTCATGGTGTGGAATTGCCTGAATCAATAATCTTGCTCTATGTCAGGTGTTCTTTTGCCACCGTGTTGATGCCATCACCCCCAGCTCCTGTGCTCATCTCCTGTTTCACAAAGAGGATTTGGGCAATTGCCTCACCACCTTACCCAAACATCTATAATCGCCTAGTTCCACCCCACCTCAGAGGTGTTTCATATTACCTGAATTTTTCCATTACTTATGTGATGGGTTCCAAAGGTTGGTTGCCTCATACAGGTATGCCCCATCTCCGGGGACAGAATTTGTTCAGCTGCGTTTCTCAGGTTACTATAGTAACTATCTTCCAGCAGGGCTATTGAATCCCTCCTTCCTTTGCCTGACCCACCCCTACTTCCTCTTCCTCTAAAATATTTGCATTTTTCTGCCAGGACCACTAGGTGTCACAACTACTCACAACTAAACTATAAAACCCTCTAAAATATTATCCTGGGCATCTTGATATTTCCCTTATCAAGGAGTCCAAGAATTTTTGGTGTAGACTTGATGTATATGTGGGAGCTGCTGGATATAATAAAAAAATTAAATGCATCTAGCTGGTGCTAACAGAGCAGGTTTGTATTGTTTCATGGCAAAAAATTAACATATAAGGGAGTTATATCTGACATCAAAGCGCCTTAACCATCTAACCATAGAAAAATAATAAATTGGATATGATCCAAAAGATCAGCAGACTGTACCTAACACAAGAAAACTTTGGTGAAACAGGGTAGGTAGAAGTAGAATACAGACAGAGCTCCACCCTGGAAAAACCTTATGGTTAAGAAACAGAACAATCCTCAGGTCAAATTGAGTTGAGTTTCAAACTAAAATTGAGTTTTCTATGCCAATAATGAAATATATCTTTCTTTTCTTCCAATCTCTCTGTTTGTCAACCAGTAAATAATTCTTGCCTAGCAGTATGAATTTGACACTAACTGGGAGGATATATTCTCAGCTTCCCAGTGGGACCCACAGTATACCATTAGTTGACTCTGTGAGACCCCAAGACACTGGTCTTTTCTAAAGAGAATATTTCAGTTTTTACAGATGGCCAAAAATGCATTTTTCCCTTAATCCTGCAAACCAGCACTTTATTAATGTATTTATTTATGCATGCATGGGTGTATCTGTTTTTTTACATTGTAGGGTGTTTCCATTTCCAAGTGTACTTTCCTAAACAAAAACAACCCTCCAGAACTCCACTGCCACACAGTATCTCCACCTACACGTTCACGACCTGTCCTTTTGCTGCTTTTCAAGGCATGTCTCAGTGCACCATCATACTGTGCCCTGAACAAGCAACATGGGAATACTTTCTATCTAAATGAAGGGAAACCCCAATTTTCACATTTGGGACCTCAGTTCAGCTGAGCCCTGTGGAAGCTACAGGCCTTTGTAGCTTTCCAGTGACACCTGCTTACATCAGCTGGGTCTTGGATGGCAGCAAGGCACAAAAGTGGAAGGAGATGGCCACAGGTGATGATAACTACTTGGCAAAAGGAGTATGTATGAATTAATCTGGTGACAATCCTGCTGCTGGTATCATAAACTGCAAGATCACCCTATATATTGTGGCAGGAGTCTGAAGGCACCACAGTAGGGCAGGAGGACCTGGATTCCCTATGTTTCTTACCTCCTCAATTCCTCTAAGACACTTTCCATCCATTTCAAAAATTCTCTGTGAACTGTGTGCCAGTGGCTCTGTATCCTGGCATCTGCCAAATCACTGGCTTCAATTCCTTTAACATTTTTAATTGGTTTGATAACATAAAGAGCAATGTATGGGAGACAGGCTTGATGAAACGTTTTGATGCTTTAATGGATCTGTTCTGAGCATAGTCAGAAATACATATTTCCTCTTTTTTTCCATATTTTAAAAATATTTCCCTCAAAATTAAAGCAGTTTTATACACAGAAATCTAAAATGTTACTTGCAGTTCGGGGCATGATCAAATATGGTACTACTGCATGACATTCAAACAGGCAGACTGTTATAAATCTGGAGTGGCCCATTATACTGTCATTTTAAGCTGGCAAGTTGAGAGCATAAGGGCTTTGGGCTATACCAGATGGTGAATTTAGGCACCAAAAAATACTCCACAGCTCCTGGAATAGAACACATCACCATGAAAGAAGCAAAGACCATTTGCTCCTTTTCTAAAATAGTATTTCAAAGATAAAGATTGACATCATCGTGTAGCTGTGAGTTATTGCTTAATAAAGCTGCATAATGCATATTAGTCCTGCTGTACTGTTCACTATCAGTCAATCATTCATTCAAGACAGCTAATTTGGTTCTAAAAGCACTATTTAAAATGAATGCTGAATATTGCCAACTGTTAGTAAGTAACCACCTGCTGCACCTTTATGACATTATATTTGGTATATTGCTGCAATAATCTAAACCGTGCTTAAAGGTAGAGTTCAGTTCCAGATAATATTTTGTTAATAACCTACCACGTAAACAAATACAATCAATTATGGCAGGAGGTAATTACTGTGTTGACTCATTTTCTTACAACACTTAAATAAGTAATCAGATTGATTCAGAAAGATTTTTGAACTTTACTTGTATTTAAATGAAGGTGTGTCCTGAACCATAATAGGTGCAATGACAAAGATAAGATTAGGGAGGTGCCAGTTTTCTTGTGGTTTTATATCTGTTATAAGGGTAACTTCGTAACAAGAAAAGATTTTTTGTTGCCCAGCGCTATGTGCAGAACAGGCATTTCCCAGCCAGAAATCTAGCTGTAAGTCTCCATTTATGGGGCCTGGCCTTTTTAGGGTTGTTTCCTCTATTTACCAACCAGAAACAACAACTGAAAAAAAAAAAAAAGTTACAGTTTGTTACCACTGGGGTGTGCCACTCAAAAGGATTATGTTTTCTGCCCAGTAATTCATTCTCCTGCGCTTCATGCCGGGCCAGTGCACTTTCCATTCATCTAACACTTATTGTACATGACAATCAAACCACTTGGCAAAATGCTCAGTTCAGTCATCACTCTCTTCTTCTAAGAGAGAGGAATCAAAGAAAGAAGAGGTGCTGTTTCTTGGCCAGTGCCACACAAGCACAGCAGTGAAGACCAGAGGAAACAGTCCATGTCCCTACCAGCAAGGTTCATTGCACCTAAGTTTGCCATTTGGATAGTCCTCTTCTTTTAGCTAAGTAGTGAGACTCTTTGTGTAGTCAGCAAGAAATCTCTGACATTTGCAGAGACAAGTTCATCCTACCGCCCTTGCACACCTATTTTGTAAGAGGATATTCCTCTAAGAACATGCTTCTTCCTCCACTGGTGAGGTTATACTAGGCAACAAACCTATCTGAGACCCGAAGTTTTACAGAATGACATTTAAAAGTGAGTTGAACCCCACAGCTAGTGCCCTTCTCGGGCCGCTGAAGCATGTTTAGCCTGGAGAAGAGAAAGTTTCGGGAGCATCTGAGTGCAGCCTTACAATACTTATGAGGAGATAACCAAGAAAAGGGAGCCTCAATACTAACTTGAATGGTGGGATAATGAAATGCAATGGTCATAAGCTGAAATAAAGAAGTGTCTGACTGAATATAAAGAAAAATGTTTGCCCTTTGAGAACAGCCATGCAGTGTACAAAATTGCCCAGGGAACTCTAGGGTCTCTGAGCCTGGAGATTCTGATGGCAAGATTGGCCAAAGCCCTGAGTCACATGGTTGGAAGAGAGAGATGCCCCTGTTTGGAGGAAGGGATTGAATGATGACCTCCCAGAGTCTCTTCAGGCTTAAGTGATTAGTGATTCTATGTTGTCTTTCATGCTGAAGCATCACACATGGGATATTATACCCATACATGCCAGGCAGACTATGAAAGTAATGTGGAGTCTAGCCAAGGTTTAACACAGAGGGTTGTATCAGAGTTTGATAAGGCATTCGTGTCAAATTTAGGTTCAGCTGGCATCTCCAGTAATGGAGTTTTTGTCTGTTCTTATAAGAATTTGTCATGGCACAGGAGTGGCGGCTCTTGCTTTAGTGTGTAGGAAAAATGTAAGAAGTAAAATCTGTTTTGGAAAATGAATGAGAATGAAATAAAGAAAATTTCAAAGAAAAAACGTAAATAGTGTGCACAGGTATATGGAAACATAGATACAAAAGACTTAGAAAGAACTGCTAATTGATGAGGAGATAGGTTGACTAAATGGATTACACTTTATTAGCTACAAAATTAAATATTTCTTCTGAAGACAGTTGTTAAATAAGTTTTTTTTAAAAAAGACTTGAAAAGTAAATCAATATCTGCAATCAAGAATGAAAATTAAATTATATTTTAGGTGGAAAACTAAAAGATGTTTTAGTAACAGAGGCCAGTCAGGGAAATGTCAGACAGCCAAATTCTTGAGCCTGCTGGAAATAGGTGATGTAAACTGGTATAAAGAGAATCTAAATTATAGGTCACTTAAATTCTGTGCAATTCGAGAAATATGTAGTCTGTGCCCTAAATTCTAAAGTGTTACAATCTAGAGCACTCTTGCCTTTTGCCTTGGGGAATGAGACAGTCTAAAGTTTGTGCAGAGATTTCCCATTGGCTTTTATAGCGGACTCACACACTGAAAAAAGCCAAGGCAAAGTTAGATATTGATTTCTCAATGCACTGCTAACGTATTTCTATTACAAGTAAATTTCTCCAAAAAAATTAAAAGAAGCTATAAATAGAACAACTCAGAACACGGAGAAAGGAGTAAGTGCTTTTAAGTAGAGGGCCACTTAATTATGTCCTTTTGTTGAGCAATAAATAACAGAAAAGAACACTGTTAAACTGATTAGTGAGCAAAACTAGAAGACACTGACACTAATCTTCTGTATTACTTTCAGCAAATACAATTACTTACACATAGATATTCAAAGCCATGTGCTTATGTGTCTTTTAACATCTGATTTTAGCCTCTGTGCATTTCTTTCTTATCTGAAAGATATAATGATAATACTTCTCCACCTCACAGACATTTATTGGAATACTCAACACACTAAAAAATAATGGGGTCATAGAAGTAGTTGAGAGAAGAGGCTGGAAGAAGGGGAGCAACTGAGTGATGTATTTAAAAAACTATGTTGATCACTTCCTCCCACTAGCTTTATTTAAAAATATGCAACACGCCCACACCTTAATTTGTCCCACCTTAAATGATACTCTTTGCCCCCACACTCACAAATATTAATATGACATGCACAGAAACAGATATAGTCTGCTTTTTTGTCCTCAGCTTCAGATCCTGAAAAACAAGGATGTTTTATATTTACAACTTTTCCCTTCAGCTTTCCTGGATGCTTCTATTGCTCAGCACTGCCTCCAGCTGCTGCTGGCACAACATCCACAGGGAACAAGAACCAAAACTACCCTAAAAGTGTCCAATATGAAAAGGATCTTGACTTTACCATTTTCCGCTTTTAATCTTGATCAGGCTGTTAACATTGTTAACACTTCAAAGGAGTTGAATAATCAAAACATAACAGAGGTTTCACAGTTCTTAGAGTCATTTTCACCCAATGGAATGAAGGACAGGACTTGTACTTAGAACATATTTTGCTCTCTTCTGAAGGCATTGTGCTGTTTGCAAGGTATTAGATGTTCCTGCTCCAGTCTTCACCCACTGCCAGCAGGTCCTGTGATGCCATGGCCCTCTGTTTTCAGGTCAGGCCAGTGACTGAAGTTAATTACATTCCTCTTGAATGGGAGGAACCATATTGAGTTGTTGATATTTCATTTTCCTATTTTGAAATCAAAAGACCTCTGCAATCCATGGAATGCATAGGCAAGCCTACAAAAGTATGATGTGCAACAGTATGTGTCATCAGAAGTCCTGAACACTGATGGAATAGCACCAACTTTATTAAATACAACAATCTTTGTTCAAATGCAAAACAATTGCAACTCAAATGCAAAACAATCATGTTCTAAATACCTAGGGCTTTTATACACACTTCACAGCTTAATACAAGTAGTGGATGCCCTTCTGGAGGTCTTGTAGTCCAACCTCCTGCTTGAAGCAGGACTACCACTGTCAAGTGGTACCACACTACCAGTGCCAAATCAGCCAGAGCTTTGTTTTAACTTGGTCTTGAAAAGTCCAAGATGTTGACTAGATTTGAATATACCCAGATTTGATTTGTTGTTATTCTGGGCAGCAGGTAGAATGCTGTATAAGTAATGTCTTCAGTTGCATTGGCTAGGCAAGGGCCAAACCCAGAAGCAACTGCTTCTCACTATTTCGTCCAGAAACATTTTGCCCAAAGAGGGGTGGAGGTTTGGTAGTTGGTAATAATTATCATGAAATTGATATGGCATGAAAGCTTATCAAGTACAGTCTGCCCAGTGTTTCTCTACGCAAAATAAAACTCAATGGCACTTTTTAGTCAGGGTCTGTACAAGAGGTGCAGCTGTCCCAGGTAGCATGCACATTGCAGCTATTACTCTTTGGTAAATACTGTTAAAGGTTTCTTTGTCATTGGAGAACAATATAAATAAATGATTATTACCATCTCCAAAGCTGTATTAATTGCCTTTAAGTGGGTTCAGAAGAAAACAGCTTACTATTATCATCCAGACAGCCCACCAGGAACTGCGCAGTTCCCAGTTTCTGAGAATGTGCACTTTTGGATGAATGGACAAGCAGTGCTGGCTTCTAATGCCTTATGTTGGAGGGGGTTGAATTACAGAATTGTGTGTTCCTCTGAAGGAAAAATGTCATTTACAATGTAGGTGTGTCACGTGTAAAACTTTCAGTAGGTTTCTTCAAACTCCAAGTTTTGCCTTGCTGAATGCTTCACTTGTTCCTAATAACTTTCATCTTCCTTCACAAATTCCACAAAAATTGGGCAGGAGGGATTTCTTCCAGTCTGAAAGTGGCATATTCCTTTAAATGCTGTCTTCCTCAACAAAGACAAATTTTATCCTAGAGGTGTCGGGGGAAATTATATACCCCCAACAGCGAATCCTCTGAGAGGAGGTAAAACTGTCTGTGTTGCTTTCCCAGCCACTGCTGTTTGACTTTGAGCTGCAAAGGAAGCTTCTCAAATTTGCTGCCCATAGCTGAAGCCTTCAGGTTTTTGCTGATTTGCTGAATCAGTACCAAATATCATGACAATTTTTTGTCATGTCATTCCTAACATAAAAATGAGTCAAAGCTAACAATGTAAACTTAGGAAAAAAAGAAGAGCTGCTATCATATATCTATAACCTTTCCCACAACTGGCTTGTGCCATGGAAGGGGACCTGGGGGCCTTGGTTGAAGGCAAATTCAATATGATCAGCAGTTCCCTGGCAGCCAGGACGGTCAACCGTGTCCTGGGGGGCATCAGGGAAAGCATCGCCATTCGGTCGAGGGAGGGGATTGTCCTGCTCTGCTCTGCACTGGGGTGGCCTCATCTTGAATGATGCAGTTTTGGGCACCACAATGAAAGAAAGATATTAAGCTCTCAGAGTGTGTACAAAGGAGGCAATGAAAATGGTGCAGGGCCTTGAAGGGAAGCTGTATGAAGAGCAGTTGAGGGCACTTGATCTATTCAGCCTGGAAAAGAGGAGACTGAGGGCACGCCTCATTGCAGTTACAACTTCCTAGAAAGGGGAAGAGGAGGGTGAGACACTAATCTCTTCCCTGTGATGACCAGTGACAGGACCCCAGGGAATGGCCTGAAGTTGTGTCAGGGGAGGTTTAGGTTGGATATTAGAAAGAGGTTCTTCACCCAGAGGGTGCTTGGGCACTGGAACAGGTTCCCTGAGGAAGTGGTCACAGCACTAAGTCTGGCAGAGCTCAAGCAGCATTTGGATGATGCTCTCAGGCACATGGTGTGACTCTTGGGGATGGTCCTGTGCAAGGTGAAGAGTTGGACTCGATGATCCTTGTGGGTCCCAACTGAGTATGTTCTGTGATTTTGTAAACCAAGTCTGTAACACTACAAGTGATTTTTAATCTTATGACTCAGCTTATCCAGTAAGCATTCTTTGTTACTTTTTTGACTTTTCAAGTTGGCTACACCTGGGAACAAGTGTTTCTGGTCTCATTTCTTATGAGAAAAAAAATGTAATGCTCACTGTTTTGCCATGACACCCATTCCTCTGTGTGATATTTTGAATTTAATCAACTTTTCACATTTAGTTGGCTGTCGACAGTTAGAAAATGAGGTATTTGATTATATGGGAATGAAGTTTACCTTTTTCACAAAAATACTTTTAAGTCTCAGAAATGAATCCCTCAGATATTTTCATTAATGTTGCATTTTGCCATGCAGGCCACTAAAACTTGGAGACTTCAATTTCAACCAGATCTCTGCCTCCAAGCAATATAAATAGTGTTAATTCTTGATTTGCTTTCCACAAACAAGTTTGTGAAGTATTTCCTGTGATTACAACAGAAGTAAAGCCACTCAGGCTTATCCAGTGGTGGTTTTTTTTTTTTTTTTGGTCAGAATTTATGGTAATGGCAGAACTTCAGCCTTTATTTTTATAAAAGCAATTACTGTCTAGAAAGACACATTTTGTCTCTCTGGAGAAGCACTTTTGTTGAACTCATTCAAACTGGGAGTTCTCCTTGAAAAAGGCTATTTGAGATTAGCTCCTTGTTCTGCTGGACATACAAGTGGCCAAACATTTTTAACTTTTGCTCAGATTTTTTGACATCGTTCTCCTGTTGTGCAAATTAAATTCTATATAAATATCAGTAACTAAAGAGATTAGAGCCTAGTTATGCTTGTGTACCCACAGCATACAAAGAAGCAAGAGGAGAGCATGTTCTTTATTGCCAATGTGCCACATTTAAGAGATGATATGGAGACTCTGTCTGGGAACAAGCTCTTTCTTGAGAGATTGCTGTGAAGCAGTTTGACCTGTGGGACACATATTGGTGCTGAAGTCCACGCATGACAGAAATGTGGTTTTCTGTGGAAACTTTCTGTGGTAACCTGCTCAGCAGTAGCCACCATTTCTCCTAGGTTACTCTGTGCTGCAGTGCCATGGAGGCATTGTCAGCTAGGAAGAGAAGGGCACAAAGCCCATGTGAGTTCTGAATAGGAAGCTGACTATTGCTGGTAGCAACATAGCACCTGGGGACATGGCTGTGCCTGTGCACAGGAGGAACCACCAGCCCTGTGGATGGAGGTGGCTGCACCCAGAGCAGCAACCAGCAACACTGAGTGAAGCTGCTGGATGCTGGATATGAGTGCTGGACCTTGGCCCTTGAGGAGCCTGTGGGAAAGCAGCTGGGCCTGGGCTGGTGCCAGCACAGAGGGACTGCATGGAGACAGACCATCCAAAAGTCCTGCTTAGGCGCTTTCAGTTTCCTGTTTTCTCTTGATGGCGGTGGGCTGGCCTGGAAACAGACAGCAGGAGGGTCCAGAGTGCTCTGCCTGCTGTTGGGTGGTCTCCAGAGTCTGGAGCAAGAGCTGCCATTGCACAAACTCCAGTCATAGTCACAGGGGCACTTGAAACCTCCTTCTTGCTGCAGCAGCACCAGCAAACACTCTTTGCATTTTAGCTGATTTCCAGACAGGAGTGGTTTCTCTGTGCCAGTGCATGCCCAAGGTGTTTCCTGGCTGTGGCTGACAGATGATCAGCAGCGGGAATGCACCATGGGCCTGGCACTGCCAGTTGCCCTGGCTCACTGCAGGCACTACCGTGGGCTGGCAGACTTGGGGTGTGAGAGAGAGAAGCCCCGAGACCTGTTGGGTGGAGGTGGCTGAAGACCCACCGGTTCCAGGCAGCTACACTGGATCAAGGCCTGTGTGCTGACTCCTGTCTCCAAAGACATGAGCCCCCTGGCTCCAGGAATCCTGAAGATCTGCTCTTCCTCCTGTAACCAGAGTGCTGGGGAGGCTGGCATTGCCTTCTCCCTCCAGCAAGGCAACACTTTCTTCTTGGAGCTATGCTCTAAATTATCTACATGTTCATTTGACGAAACTACTTTTTCCTAAAGAAACCAAAACAAAGAGAAAAACCACTTGCAATTACACAACTAATTATGAAAAGTCTTTATTTTTATTGCTATTTGTTCTCCAGCCAAAAAATGGAACTATCTTTCCAAGCTGCTATTGTCTTCCAATTTAGCACTTGGTCTATTCAGCCATATCTTTCAAATTAATCTTTTGGTTAACTCTTACGTAAGAAGAAACTCTGCCTTGATAAGAAGCATGTCTCTGTGTAGTTAGCTATCTACAACCGCCTGTTAACTCGGATCATGAAAGTGAGGATGACTGATCAGGCTGAAACCTGTTTTGTGACTATTAGAATCAATGACAGGTTTAAATGGATTTCATTGTAAACTGAGTTACATGGGGTTTGGGGTGTTTGGAAACATCTCTTGCTCTAATACTGGATATCAAGGTAGAAAACAAAAATGTTCTTATTACAGCTGGGGAATGGATGATAGCATAGGCAGTAACTAAAAAATTTAAATATTTAATTTGAGACATTTTTGAGGCAAAGCTTGGCAATTTTCAGCAAGTGAAAATGGATCATTCAAATGCATTTAAAATACATTTCAAATTTATGGTAAATTTTAAGAAAGATTGCTGGATTGGGACTTCATACTGTTGGAACACTTAGATACTCTTAAAGGAAAGTGAAAAATACTGTTTGAAGTATGAACTGAGTAACTACCCCATGTGTAGGTTGTGTTTGGCTCCTGCAAAGGGGTCTCTTCTAATTCAGAAAGCAGAGGCTTTCTCCACTTTCTGCTTCAATTTCTCTGAGGAAATTGAGGATAAATATGATATACAGGCACAAGTTCCCTGTGCTCTTCAACAGGTGGTTTATGAAATATATTACTGAGAAAAGCATACAAATAAATGTGTGAGTTTCACCAACAGACAGGGCCTTTTTTAAAAAAATGGGAGTACTAACAGTGAAAAAGAAGGAAGGATGGAATAAAAGCTGGTGCATACTAGAAGCAAAGGCAAAGGACAAGAATGGAGAAATGTGAACAGTTGTTGAAATAGGCTATGTAACAAATTCATGTGAGTTAGAAATGCAATGGGATAGCTCTAGGGCCAAACTACATTCATGATCCCATGCGTAGTTTTAAAGACTGACTGTTGCTTTTGCCTTTCCTGGTAGGATCCAGTTAAATGGGATATAGTGATAGAAACAGAAGGGAAGAACTGGTTTCCTTTCCCTTTTTTGGCTAAACTGAAAGTTTGAAAATTTTTCCCAGGTTTTGGTGAATCCATTAAGGGTTTGGATGCTGGTTTTAATCTTTTAAACAAGAAGAAACAAAGAGATTCAGTTTCCACCTGGGACATCAAATTTGGAGATCTCCCTTAGGTGTCCACCTGTGCTTTAGGGGCCTCTTCAATTCAGTGTCCCTACACAAGTGCTTGTCACCACTTAGAGAGGCACCGTGTGAGACCTGCTGAAGTCTTGGGGACTGCTGGAGGCGGGTGGGGGCCAGGCAGGCACTCAAGGCACCAATGGGTGCCTGTTTCAGGAAGCTGAAATGAGCCTCAAGTCAGCCCAGCCAGTGGAGCCTGGTGGTCCAGCTCACCCTAAAGCAGAACCTTATTCACTGGCTAGCTAAGCAGAAGTACAGGCTGTACCATCTACACAAGCAAGATATCTGATGATCATGAAGGGATTTATATACCAGACACCCACTACACAATTCTCTCAATCTTATGTC
Organism: Hafferia zeledoni; assembly: GCA_035583235.1. NCBI lineage: Eukaryota > Metazoa > Chordata > Aves > Passeriformes > Thamnophilidae > Hafferia > Hafferia zeledoni. The sequence continues at coordinate 123,213,184 of JAWWEV010000083.1, forward strand.
AAAATATCTTTTCCAAATAAAAAAAAGGCAATTATATGATTAGATGAAATAAAGATTAATTATTTTCTAACATAAAATAATCTTGATTTTTTTTCCTGACTCAAATTGGATAAATGTAATATAAATGAATTGTTCTTAATTTTATGTGACAAAAATGTAGATTTCTATGTCCGCTAATAGAAATACTTTCTTTTTCCAATCTTTTATTTCAGTAGTTTAATTTTGAATCAAGCCTTCTGTTTCTCAGCTCTTTCATTCATATCCAAATGAGCTGGAGACATAGCTCTGAGGCATTGACATACTATCTGAGACAGCTTCATTCCAAAACAGCCTTGTAGATGAGTAGTTTACACATGCATTATGGATGTACTTGAAAAGAGTGTAAGAACTGATGCATGAACTGACAGCTTGGAGGATTGGCTGTCTTTCAGTAGGGTGGTCAATAAACATCTCATGCATGTAGCATGCATGTTCTTGTGAATAAAGTAGCATCGGGTTTTTTTCTCAAGAAAGTTGATCTTTTGTAAAGAGGAAAATAGGGTGTACATGTAGAATGCCCACTGTGGATCAGAAAGAAATCTACCAGTTAAGTATATTTATTTCTTCTATAATCACTTTTTCTTTGGTAATAATATGTATTACTGGTAGCTGACAAATTTATCTAAAAGGAAAACATATACTCACAGTTTCATTTTATCCATGTGCACACAAATCTGTCTAGCTTTATCATAAAAGTGTAATTGAAGCACCAGTAACTCCTGGGATTGCTTGCACATTTCCATTCCATAATCTCGTTCTCATGAGTCAAATAATTAATATTTCTCAAAAACATTAATCTTTCTATTTGCAAGTGCCTTGAATTTGGACTTTCAAACAAACAAAAGAATTACTATTGGAAGTATTTCTTCTTTGTTGGCTGATTTTAATGGGAAGAATGAAAAAATAGCTTCCCAATGCTAAGTTCACTTTTTTTTTTTTTTTTTTTTAGCAAATCTGGCACCAAAAAAATCAAAAAGTATGGATTGAACCAGAGATAAACACCACTGAAGAGGAATATCTTATACTATGCCAGTGTAAACTGAGCTGGATTTTATTAGTTATAAGCCTCTGAAAATCTGCTGTGAGGCCTGCGTAACTTTGGCAGAGCAGCATGGCATTGCTGGACAGAGTTGTCCACACTGAATGCACAGTGAGCTGGCGAGGTGGCAGGAGAGGTGACTGTCCCTCAGTACATGGGTCACCAGTTCACTGGTGACACTTTCCCTGCTGCAGCAACATTTAGTATCACAGCGTGATGCCAAAATTTTCCTTTTTATAAAGGTATTTTTAGACTGACTAATCAAACTCTGGCACTTTAAGCGGCCAAAGGCCAAATCCCTTGCCTGAATAAGGAACTGATGCCTGCTGGTGCCAGGCTAGCCCTCTCACTCTGACTAAGCTTTCCTCTCTTCTTTTTTCCTTCCCCATTAGGAGGTTTCCTGCTATCCGCCCCTGGCAGATGCTTTGACCCATCTTTTCCCTCTTTGGGGTGGGGTTAAACTTAAGAGATTTAGGATGGATTCACAGTAAAATGTCTGAACATCTATTTGACCTGCAGATCTAGGGAACATCCTTTATGGGCATTGTAGCTACTGTAATTGTGGAATTAAAGCTATGTGCAACTGGAACAACAGTAAGTTTGCAATAATAGTATGTTTTTCTGTAGCCTGTTCTGGACTCATTCTATGCAGTATGCGTTTGCACAGTAGCTTGTACTATGGCACTCTACTGGCTATAATTCAGGTAACCTAATTCATAAAGGTGTCCTATTCATTTTGGTGATCTCTGTAGAGGAGAACTGAGATTGCAATCTCTGCCTTGGATTAAATTGTCCGTTGGGTTAAGGAGTGGCCTTTTTCTCTTCAGACTCACTTTATGTCCTCTGTCCTTGTGTCCTCAAAGTAAATGTCCAGGGCAAATCCCACTACTTGCATCTAGTGCTACTTTGGTGAAGCTGAAAGGGAAGAATTTTGAACTGTGAATAATCCCTAATTTAAAGTGGAATGTGAAGGACACATTGAAATGGCATCTAGAATTAGCGCAGTGCCGGAGGAGTGATATCAGAAGAAGTTGTCTAGAGTCAAGCATAGACTGAAGCACTCAAAAGGAAAGGACTGAAAGCTGTCTCACAAAATAGTTGAAGACAGCTATGAGGAATGCAGCAGGCACCATGAGTAGAGAATATTTGACGGTAGAACGGGAAACAACCTTGAATTAAAAAGCAGAGCAATGTTTCCCTTTGCATCTGACACTTCAGCTTTTTGCCAGGAAGGTCTTATGTTAAATTTGCTTTCCCCTTCCTACTGAAACATTGCAGTTTTTAATGTTTAAAAGTTTTCTTTAGAAAACCCCCAAACCCTCAAGGCCTGTATGCAGGCAGGGAGGGATAGAAGAGATAAGAAAAGAGATCAGGGGGCCCAAAACATAGAGGGAATGTCACCTTTCGAGGCATTTTGATGACACTGGTAAGTTTGTATGTCCCTTTTTATCCCCCCTCTCTACTGTATCTATTTGTTTTTCTTGAAGAATTACATGGTCTTCTGAGAACATGGCAACTAAAGACAATCTTGCACTGTGACCATATTTATGATGACAGTATTATCTTAAAGTTTCTGAATTGAAAACTTCTCTAAAATTTGCTTGGTATAAATGTAGATTGCTAAGCTTATGAAATGAGACTTTAACCACACTTAAAAACAGGTCAGCAGAGAAGATACCTGGGAAGGTGATAAAAGGGATATAAGTTAGGGCTATTCAAAACACTCCTCATTTTGGAATTGTGATTCAGATATGCTTACAGACATGCTTTCACTTCTTAAAGCAGTGAGATAATAAGGCTTAAAGTGGATTTATCATTGCCCAATAGCCAGCATTTCACAATCTGAAATAAAATTACCCAAGGCCCTTGTAGTACATGCTCTATGTTGCATGCACTTCCCAGGCTAAAGGCAAGTGGTTGAAGTGATTTGAAAGCACAGTGTGATTGCATCAGCCAGGTGAGAGACTGCTGGAGATGAGCTTCAGCCCTGAGTCAGCAGAATGTGGCATGATACTGGCTGAGCTGGAAGAGGTGCAGATTTTCCCTGCCTCAACAAGAGCCTGGGGAAAGGTTTTGGCTGAGAAAGCTCTCCTAACACCTACTCCTTCTGCAGCAGATTCCACATTTCCACAAAAGATGCAGCTGCCTCCCTTTGGGGAAATCTTCCCTGGGGTGCCCTGAGAATGACAGGCATGTGGTTTTGCCCAGCATTTACAGCAATCATGCAAAATGAACATGGGAAGACAGTAGGCAAATGGATGTGGGTATGTCCTTATCCCAGACACGTGCATTAAGGCACCTAATGTGACAAATGCATGTTCTGGAAAGAGTAGAGACTAAAGACTATAAATGCTATATTCATCAAGAACTGTTGTATGACCCAGCTTTTTTGTTTTGCAAAGTAGTTTTCTCTGAATTGCTTAGCACATCTGCTTGGTGGATTATAGGATAAGTATGCCAGGCAGGAGCAGCTGTAATTTTTACTCATGAGACCACAAGGGGTCAAAACCAACTACTCTTACAGTAGTGTGAGCAAATTTGTAATTGTCAGCTCCTTGCCCTTTACTGCCCTGAACGGGAGGATCCACGTCAGCATGGTTGATCCTTTCACAGCAGTGAAAGCGTGTCCTGCATCAGAGAGCAAACTTCTCCATCTAGCAAGCCTGGTACAGTATTTGCTGATGGAAAGAAGGCAGCGGCTGTCTGCTCATTGCTCCAAGGGGAATCTAATCTGTAAAGGAAGAATGTGCATCTGGGTATCTCAGCAATTCAAAATACATCAAAGTCAAGAACTCTGAATGGTACCCTGTTAGAAAAGACATAATACTTCCTCATAGCACTTTTTTTTATTCTCTTCTTCTATCCCACAGGACAGGGACAAGCCTATTTAGTATGACTTACATAAATAAATGTGTGTGAAAATTCAACCCTTTTAGCAATTTCATTTCTTCAGGAACCCAAGCAGCTGTTCAGACTAGTATTGGGTTATTGAACATTTCTTTCTTTTGTTCAGCATTTTACTGGTTTTATGCAATGTACTGCAATACCCCAGGCCTCTGATTATGCGAGACAGCAAAACGAGGTGATGATGAGGCTGGACTGGAAATGAAGGAGTCCCTCCACAATGTCACCAACCTACAGAATATAGTTTTCAACAGGGGCATGGAAGGTGCTTTGTGAACCAATAAAAAAGCTGAGAAGGAACTGGATGGGCACAAAAGCTGTATATTCCAGTGCTGCCTACATCGGGAGATGTCATCACACAGCATTACGGTCTTAAATGATTCCTTAAACCCACAAAGCCTGAAACTGTTCATTTTCTGCATATTTCTCCCACATCAGTGAAAATTTTATATTGAGGCAAACAAATACCATTTAAACTAAAAATGTTAACACAAATATCTTTTATTTTTAGCTGCTTGAATGGTTAGGACATGCTCTAATTGGTTACATCCACCCTATTTTAATGTGCTTGGACTCCTTTTTTTATGTGCTTAGACTCCTTTGTCTCCTCTCCACAATCAAATGTTCACAATTTTTCTGGTATGTTTACATATTAGTGGTATAATTTGGAGCATTTCTGGACTAAGTGCTGAAGTTCTGTCTTATTACTCTTAATGGATGCACTGTCTTTTAATTAAAAACAAATGCAATGCTAACCACAATAATAAAATAAATTATAGACTAAGTTTCTAGTATCTGATCTTCATACAGCAGGCAGCAGAACAAGCACACAGTCATTCACCTCAGCTCCTCCTGTTGTTGCAATGTCTTGCAGATTTTGTGCAATGTAACTCTTAAAACATGTGAACATCTTATTCTGTCTGGCTTTTTGATCACCACTTCGAAACTTCTAGGAAAGGAGCCAGCTGCTTTTTTTTTTTGAGCAATGAATTCCCAGATGTGACCCTATGACGGGAGGGACTATGGGTCCTTGTGGTAGAAGGTTGGTGTTCGAGGCTGGCTGGTTCTCCCAGACCAGTTTCTTTGGCACTATGGAGCAGTTCTTCATATCATTGTGGAGCTTCGGGAAAGAGAGCAGAAATAGCTGGTTCAAATTAACCAGTTTGCCAAGCCAGATGTAGTTGATTGATTTGAGATTTGACAATTCTTTACCAAGTAAATTAGTATTATATCCATTTCAGGACATATTTAGGACCTAAATGATCTTAGGAATATTGTAGACGGAGATGTTTCATGATACACTATGCTTAACTGATGAATATTTTACACTTTATGGTAAATTTCTAGTACAAAAAATTTTAACCCAATCCTTTACTGCCACTGTGAGCCTTATCACAATCAATCCCACTAAAACTGTCCTCACTTTTTACAACTCACTGTCTGAAAGAAAAAATTCAAGCCATACTACATAGCTGGAAGTCCCAATATCTTTCTGCAAGTTATCTATATCACTCTGTAATAATACCTTGCTGTTGTTTTGAGGAGTTCTTCTTTCAGTACTTAGTGACATATTAATTTTTCATCATGGTCAATCTTTTAGAAATGGAGAAATGGTATATGGAATATTACTTACAGTTACTTTCCCAGAAATCTGGCTGCAGTGCTGTGAACAGAAGGTAAGTTTTTACAGAGTTCTTAATGCACTAGTACCACCACAACAATTACAGCAGAACTTATCGACTTGATGTTGAAGTTACAGGAAAAATGATAGATATTATGTGTTGTGCAAGTTAGATCAGAAATTTGCTGCTTTTTGGCTTGAGAAAATTAGGATTTTAAGAAAACTGCTATTGCAAGCCCTGGGAAAAAGCATTGTTTTGGCAGAACTCATGAAAGGTTCTTATTGCCTCTTGTGACAAAGCCAATGGTACTCAAGAAGACGTAACTGTGTGTCTAAGCTTCTTTATCTAAATGGAAGGTGTAGGTGTAGGCTTGCATAGTGGACAGCGTTCATGCAGAAAAAGGCACTGTCATCCAAGGCCACAGAATATAAAGACAAGAAGAAATTCTTGTCTTGGGAACGTTTGGCGAACCATTTTGCTCTGCTGCTGGTTGACTGACAGGGTTTTTGAGATTACTTCAGAGTTTGAAACTTCAACAGTAGTTCCCCAGAGATGGTTTAATGGACAGAACAGGAACATGGCATTACGATGATGTCACCTCCTATTTTTAGAGAAGAAAAGGTTTCTTCTCTTCTCTGCAATGTATTCAGAAGAATGTCACTTGAATATGATCCTGTAGATCAGGAGAAATCCACTAGTACATGTGGTTGTCTGCAGTTTAGTGGATCCTGTAAGAAATTCAAAATGTATCAGGCAAATGCATGCCTACCATAGAGAAGAATGCATAAGAAATGTGTGAAATAGTTCTTCCAGTGTTGTTTAAGAACAGGTCAGCACAATATGAAGATGTAATTCTGGGAAACTATTATTTTGTCCACATTACAGGGTTGTGTTTGTCAAACTATGCATTTTTGTGCTGATCCTATTAAAATTCAAGTAGGAAAAAACCCACTTTGTCATTTCCAGTTAAACAGCTGATGCAAAGCAGCAGATCTTGAGTTTTACTGGTCTGAGAGTGATGGAGACTAATAGCTCTCCTTGCTGGGTTGTCTGATACCTAAAGTCTCTTCCAAGGTCACTTCAGCCTGTGGATCACATGGAAGTAAGACATATACAAAGCAAAATTTTAAAAATAGAATGTAATACTAATGAATTAGAGGGGAGAGAGAAAGAATCAGCAGATGAACTTAGGAGTGATTTCTTCCTACGTGTTTATAAAATCTCACTTTAATCCTGAAAGCTTAGGCTGAGAAACACCGAGAACAGAGTCTTGTTTGGGTAAACTGATGTTTCCAGAGGTTTTGGTGATGAGTTTTGCACATTTCATTTAATTGCTCTCTGTCTGGGAAAGCAGCCATTCATTTGTGATGGATTGGAAAGGCAGATGTAAAGCTGAGCCATTTTTTGCAGCTGGGCTCCAGTGAACATAGTGAGCAGTTAAGGGAAAGTACAAAGTGTTCCTGAGGGAACATTTGGGGAGGGAGGAGTGTAGACTGTCTCCTTTTTGGCAAGAAAGAATATCACTAGCAGTTAAAAAAATTTACTTATAAGGAAATGTAGAATTGTTTCTAAAGGAGATTTGCCATATTCTTCTTTATAAAAAAGGCAAAAAGTTGTGTTTGTTTCAGGAAAGGAAATAAATGATTGAACACTTACTATAATGTTATTTGTTTTCTTGCTTGCTTTCAAGGAGCTATAACCCATCCAGAAGGAGATGTCCTTTTGGACATCCTTTGTGAAGAACTTCTCTTACAACCTCACATGCCAAACAGAGTGGCATGGCACTGAAACAAAGAAAGCACAAGAGGTGGCAGCCTGCTTCCTCTGCTATTAACAGGCCAGGCCTATCTCCTCAATACTCTTCTATACCTATGTATACTTTTAATGTATATTGACAAAAGACTCTCGAGTAGCAGAAAATGAAGGTATCATAATAATGGCTTTTTTAAATGTAAAAACCGTTTTGCTGCCTATTTTGGTTAATTGATGTAATTTTTGCTTGCCAATTTGTATCTTTTACTGCTAGAGGCGCTTCTTTGGTGATCAATTTCTTTGACCTTCACAGAAAACTGGGCCATACCTTATGCTGAGCCTTTAATAAATTGTTGGAGACACACCCTAGGAGATCCAAGTCTGTTCATATGGATTAGTTTAAAGATTATGGGTTGTGGTAACCTTATGCAAGAAACAGTCCAAAGCATTCTTTGCTGTGACCACAAACCTAATTTGGCACTCCAGTTGTGCTGGGAGCAATGCTGAGGCTTGACTCTGCCTGTGTGGCTGAGGAGCCTCAAGCAGGATGGGACAGCGTTCTACCACTCCTGGTGGGACGGTGGAAGGTAACTATCTCTCTGAGCACTTCTGTCGCTTCATGGAGTTTGTGAAGCTGCTACGGGTGTGCACTGTCTAGGGTAGCACTCATGTGTGATCATTTGAGCCATCAGTTGTAAAGCAAAAAATTAAGTTTTGTGGAGAATCAGTTATGAACTGTGTGATCTCCTTATCAAGATATCATGCAAGTAAATAGCCTCAGTTTGTGGTAGTATTAAACATCATGCTTTGCCTGTTTTAGGAAGCCTGTAATCAGAGTAGCTACTGCCTCCTTTGGTGTCTCTCTGGAGTAGCGATTGTTGCCCAAACACTGACCAGGCAAAACTTTCTCTCCTATAATGCAACAAACAAGGTACAACTCAGAAGTTAATTGTGCTTATAAAAAGTATTTCTAACTATGATATGTTCCTCCTGCTTTTGCATTGACCCATTAACCAGAAAATCCTCGCAGACTTGCACCAAAGACAAATTTCCTCACCAAGCATGTCAGCATGAGTCAAAGGGTGGATGGATGTGTCTCTGAAAGGCTGACATCAAGGAGGAGGTCCCTACTAAAACATAATAATAATTATGACAATTAAATGCCAGGGCTGCTTTGGTTTTATTGCAGGAAAAGGGATGAAGGGTCAGAAATAGCTACTGTATTTTGTTAATAAAAAAGTCTTCCTTTCTAAGTTTAGCATTGTTGTATTTGGTAAGAAATGTAAAAATAATAATTACAATAGTAATAGAATTTAATTTATGATTACATACTGTTACTGCACCAGCAGAGAAAATACTATGAATTGAGATCCACTACCAGTAAAAGCTGTCATAGACATTAACCTTTGTAATTGGTTTTGGTCATCTGTGACCTGATTACGAAAATGCCAGACTTTTGCAATGCACTTGGAAATAGTAGGCTGGGCATAAGAATGCTGCTATAAGTTGATGATTATATTTTTCCTATCTCTTGTGACTCTTGGCCTATTTAAAGCAAGTATCAGATGACGTTTTCTGTTTTGTTTTATCAGCAAAGAAGACCGAATGTTTCAACAAGACTTTAATAAGCAGCTCCATGCACCAGCTGCAGTGCAGGAGGGTGGATCAACTTCCACCAAGACTAACGATGTTAGGGCAAATTAATTTGACTAAGTAAAGAAAGAAAGTAAGATGAGGTCTAACAGGACGGTACCTCTGTATGACGTTTTTAAGTAGCAGTTCTACTTAAATGGCCTGTCAAAATGTTTCATTGATAAAAAGTAGTCTAAATCAAATCTCAGATTCAAATCAAAGTGGAACTGAGGAGAAGCCAAGAACTTGAAGCAGATGTAGCTCAGTCTTGGACAACCTTTTGACAGGAGGCAAATATTCCAGAAGAACTAAATTATGCTACTTTTTAGTAACTAGGGTTAGATGACACTTCAATGAATCTGGCAAGTGGGTATAAAGCCTACTATGTTTTCAACATATCTGCTCTTGTTATCTTTTTTTTTTTTTTTTTTTTTTTGTAAATATGCATCACTCTTCACCTGTCTAATAAAGGGATGGCCTGACTTTCTTTTTTCTTTTTTTGTTTTTTGTTTTTTGTTTACTTGTTTGTTTGATGGGGGGTTTTTTGGTTTTTTCCTGTCTGTTTGTTTTTTGTGAAAAAGATAGCATGCTTCATGCATTAACACTGGTCTTCAGGAACTAAAAAGTGATTAAGTCATTATGTGTCTCCCTGGCATGCCCATTCAGTCCCAGTCCCTGTGCCAGGACACCTACTGTTTCCTACTGCTCTCCCTGCAGGTCAGGAGCATTTAATCCATGGTGATCTCATTCTGAGTAGCATTGTGTCTCTCCACATTTTGTAGGGCCACACTGGCCAGATTTTCACTGAAGTCTTCTGAAGGTGATAATCCCTGCAGCACAGTACTGCTATAGCACTGGAGTGGCCTAATGGAGAATAGGGGGAAATCATTAAGATTACATCACAGCTCCAAGCTATCTGAATCTTGCAAATCTGGAAAGCAAATGTTGAACTCAGGAAAACCTTCATGCCACCCATTGTTAAGCGAAAGCCTGGGAGAAAAATGAACAAATACATTGTATGTTTTTCTAAATATTGTTGAGCTGCTCAGAATAAATGTTCTAAAAATGCTCTCATGGAAGAATAGTGAATATAATAGATACATTTTTGTTGGGACACATTCATTAGCATGAGGAACTATCTGTTTCCTGATAATTTCCTCCCTTACCAGTACATATTAAATCTTTCCAAGCATGTCTGCCTTGTTGCCATCTGATCTATTCATTGAGGAGAAGCGATTTAAATTTCATGTTTGCAGGGCATGTGCAAAGCTTGCATCAATGAATCACTGAGAAGGAAATATCCCGGTTTGCTGGCAGAAGTGTCAGCTGAATGGAATAGTTTTGAGACCTTTGGCAACACCTTGCTGAAGGCATTCCTGGTGTTGGACACAAACAAGGGAGATGAAACTTTGTTCAGAGGGAGATTATATAATACACCCCAGTGGCCAAAATCCATCATTCTTTGTCATCATAATAAATTAAAATACAGAACTATTATTCTCCTAGGTAATGACAGACATATTGTTTTTTAAGTTTGCTGTTGATCCTGTAAAATACATCAAAAGAAACAATTTGTCTTCTATATTTAACATTCTAAATTTTTTCCTTTCACAGAAGTTTTCCTTTGAAGATTCCAGTACGAACTGGACATCTTCATCATCAGGGGATTTTTTCAGGTTGTTTTGCCCTCAGCTATAAGAACCTGGCCCCATGCTTCCTGCTGGGCATGGCAGATAAAACTGTATCTTCTGCAACTTTCCTGCTGACCATTGCTCCTACTTTTCACTGGTGATGTCTGTGAATCAGCACTTCAGGCATGTCACACTCAACTCCCCCATCATTACCAACATAAAGAAGTTCCACAAACAACTCTCTCCTTCGAGCTCACCTCAGCTACTCAGTAGTTCTTCCACTCCCAGCCTCATGTCCTGGTTTGCTCTTTACTTTCCTCTCACAAGTTTTCTCCTTACTTTATACCTTTCTTGGAGAACGTGACCGTTGGTTCTACTATGGGCCTGGAGGATCAGAAGCAAGTAACTAAAATAAGTTCTACTAGTCTCCTCTCTGTCCCTTTAGACTACTTCATACATTGTCTTATCTCTGAGATATTTTAACTTGGTCTGAAATGTTCTTCCTTGCTCTTGTGGTTCATAGCATCTCACAGTGGAGATGTGCTCTGCCTGGGCCCCATGGCTACTCTCTGTCAAGGCTCATTATAGGACTCTTCTGTATCTCTGTTCTATGCCCATGTCTTTCTGACTTTTTCTCAGTTTTCTCCTTAAATAGGATCCTAATCCATACCCTAGGCCTTTTTCTGTCTCTTCTCTTTGTTTCTATCCAGAATGTTTTCTTAAAATCCAGTTACATATATTTTCCACACTGGTCAATCATTTTCTCTAGTGAACAGGAATTCAATACAGTCTAACATTTCACCTGCAGAAATACTCTTACAATAACATTTTACCTCCCTCCAGGAATCACTCAGCATCCATGCAATGCAACTGTCTTGTATTGCACCAATGAGTAGCTGATCTGTAGATAGTGTGGGGGTGTTGCCAATCAATAGCTCAAAAAATTATTAAAAAATAGCTTGAAAGACTCTATTGTGAGAAGAAAATTTTCTTTTTAAGAACTGCATTTGCTTTCAGGTAAACTTGCTCCATCATTTTGTTTCATTGCTTTTCTTTTTCATGATTTTTTCAAAGTCCTGTCACCCATCAAGTGTAACTCAGCTGTTTCCAACATGAATTTCTTTTGTTCACGTTTCAGGATGAATGTATAACTCTAAAGTGCTGTTGCCAAATCATCTCTCATGATAAATATTTTCTCTTCCAGGTATAAAATTGCATGATCCTGTTCATTCTCACTGAGATGGAAATTTGGACACCTTCTCCTCAGAGATTTTTAAGAACAGAACATGGAAGGTTTCACAGTGTTAGAATTTGGGTTTTGCTGAAGCCAAACGAACTGTACAGGTAAGGGAAAGAAAAAGTGGGGAGGGGGTGGTTTAGTCTTATAACTGTTTGGTACTTAAAAAACAGTTTCAACCTGGTTTTCGCACCTTTGGAGGTGGAAGGAGTCTTGGACAAGGTAGGCAGAATGGGCTAGGATGTAATTCTCCTAGTACTGGGCAGCAGGAATGGAGTCAGGGACATTCCCAGCAAGGGAAAGGTACAAAAAGACCTGTTGTTATTTGCCTGTGTCTGTCTCCTGGGCCAGAAGGACACACTTGATTCAGCTGAATTTGTTAAACAAAAGTTTAGTTTTGCTTTGACGACTTTGTCCCCTCTAAATTTTATTGGCAGGTGAGGGCATTTCTCACAACAGGAAGAGATGGGCTAAGTGCTCATTACTATTCCTACTTGTCTACAATATCAGTGCAAGCTAAGAGTGAAAGTGTTTCCAGTTAACCTCAAAGAACTCAGAGCAGGCCATTACCAGAATAACTGGTGACACCACTGTCACTCTGGCTTGAGATTGCCTGGTGCATAAAATGTGCATCATCAGGCCCTTGCTCAATTCCTTCCTTTAGACTGCTGAGTGCTATGAAGATGCTCCAAAAAACTCCAGGGGATGTAGGTGTCTGTGGTGGAAATCCTTGTGCATAAATTTACCCTTACCTGCATTCCAGCATTCCTGCTTTGATATCCTTTTCTCCTTACCTGCAGGTATGCAGCACCATAGCTGTTAAATTCAAATATACTAATCTCACTGTGCATCAGTGTTACTCAGAACTTCCTCCTGTCCTGAGAAAACTTTCCAGCCACCTTCAGAGTGCTTACTGTAACTTGGAAATTACAGTGAGTTGGAGGAGGCTGCTCTTAGGGAAATATCACTATTTCCTTTCCCCCTACATCAGCTGTTGGATTTGCACCTTCTGCTAATCAACACAAGGCTGCTGGGGGCAGAGAAATGGCCTGTTCAAATCCAAGTGAGCTTTTGTTTCTGACGACAACTTTCATAGAAAAAGACATCTGAGCTTCTATTTTATCTATCTTCATCTGTATTTCCTCAATCCCACTTTACTATAAATCCAGAAAATTGGCTTATTACAATTTAAAAGAAGCCTCGATCATCTTCTTTTTCCCAGATTCCTGCCTTTCCAGAGAGCTTAAATTTGTCTAAAATTTAAAATCTAAACAGGCAGCTTCACCTACCATAATGAATAGGAAATGTTCATTATGCCTATTGATCCCTGTTCAAAACTTTCTGTTATTTCACAAGAACAGGTCCATTGAATGGTGAGAATATTTTCATAGCTATCATGCTGTGTGGATGGATATATGTGGATTTACAGGGGAAGCTTTATTCTTTCTTAAACTAGCTGGTATAGGTGGAAAAATCAGGTAACATTTCAGGCTCAGAATCCCTTCTTCAGTTCAACTGAGATCATTGTGTTCCACCTATACAGATATATACATATATGATTTTTTGTTGTTTGTTTCAGCCTTCTCACTGATGTACAAGGCTGTATGAGCCTGAACTCTGGAAGGAAACAGAAAATCACTCCTGTTGATTACTCAAGCTGTCAGCTTCGATCACTAATCTTCTGTGACTCTGCATAAAAAAAGCCTTTCAGTTCGTGCCACATTTAGGGATCTCAGTTTCACCCAGAAAAGTTGTTCAAGACAAATGCATTTCCAAAGCTGAGCACTGGAATGCCTGTGACACAGTGAAGTCTCCCAAGACTGTTTTTTGAAGGAATGTGTATGCCTGCCACTGACAACACTTTGCTTAATAGCTGTAAAGTTGCATTAATTTTCTTAGTACTGTAATGTCCTGGTCACATTAGGCAAGAATAGCCTATACAAGCCTATTACTGCATACTCCGCAAGTATTACCAGACAAGAAAGAAGGACAGCTCTTCAAGTACTGTGAGAAAGGTTGTCCTACTTCTTTGGAAATCTTTCTTGCTTCTTCTTTGACCTAGCAGAGACCTAAAACTGCCCAGTGATTTCTTCCAGGTTTTGCAACCATGTGGTGGAGCCTGGCAGATTCTCGAGTGCAGGGTAAGTAAGGGCAACTTTCTGTGCTCATTTGATAAAAGTGTTTGGAAACAAATTATCAAAAGGAGTGAATCAGCACTAGCTATATTCACTTCTGGTAAATAAAGAGTCAAGGCTGTGGCACTCAGTGGGAAACTGAGTGTGGAGAGCTGCTCTGTGAGGCACAAGTGAGGTTGTGATGAAGCAGACTGAGGCACATCTGGAATTTCAAGCAAAGAAGAAAATGTACAACAAAGGGCAGAGCAGTATTGTGGTATTTCTGGCTCCTCCCTTTCAGAGCACATGATGCAGAATGGCACGAGGAAAGTTCGGCAGCTCTGGAACCGAATGCCTTCTCCCACACTGGGGAGCTGGCAAGTGATCTCTTGGTAGTCCTTGCACAAAATTGCATCTTTCCTTTACTCTTGACATCCCTGTCATTCATCTGCAGTGGGCCCAGTCCCGTCAAGTGAAGAGACTATCTGATACGGATACACAGAAATCTCAGTCTGAGGGATTTTTAAAGAAGGTATGGGAGGGGGATATCCTGTACTCCATTCTTTTCCCCTACAGCTCCTTTGGCCTCCTCCTCCCACTTCCACACCCTGAGCTCAAGTTTGTAAACCTTTTGAACTATTTTAAAAAATGTACAGCTTGTCCTCTAAGACATAGGAAATTACATTTGATGGTCTATTGTATAAGAAGTTCCATATTTAGACAAAAATCAACAGATACAATCTCTGATTTCCTTTCCCCTATACTCCATATTTGCTTCTTCTTGCATTGCTTGGTTTGCTGCTGCCATATTGTAGCAGAAGCAGATATTATCAATTAGAAGATGGATTTATAACTAGTGAGAGATACAATCCAGGAGCTTACCTACTCATCCAGCAACCATATACTCACCTTGAGCTGGGTTGGTCCAGCTCACGTCTGGTGTTTTTGATGCTTTTAAAGGTCCTTCAGAGATAAGCTTCTACTCAGTCTGTGAAAAAATATGTCATGTATCAGAAAATTTTGGCTCTCTGATCTACAAGTTCTGCCGCAGCTTTCTAGGGCTTAGAAAAATAGAGGTCAGTGATATTAGACTGGATTAATTATGTACGTAAGCTCTAAAAAGGGTTTCTAACCATAAAAATTTGGTTTTCTTGAAGTTAACTATTTGATATAATCATGCAATAAATTTTCTCAATGACACTAAACTCAGCAGCAATATAGATTAAGGAAGGAACTCACTAATTGGAGCTCAATAGCTTTGTAGTAGTTAAACCCATCTGTAGGAAGGCTGGGGAGGAATACTACCAAACAAGAAAATTAGAGTGATATGTTAAAAATCAATGCAGTATAAATTAAGCTTCTGAATTTAAAATTAAATCCCACAGTCTCTTTAAAAATATGATTCTGGCTAATTTTAAAGCTAAGAAAATGACTAGTGAATTCAGCAAATAAGTTAAAAAACAAAAACAAGT
Organism: Hafferia zeledoni; assembly: GCA_035583235.1. Taxonomy (NCBI): domain Eukaryota; kingdom Metazoa; phylum Chordata; class Aves; order Passeriformes; family Thamnophilidae; genus Hafferia; species Hafferia zeledoni. The sequence goes on from JAWWEV010000083.1 coordinate 123,228,626, forward strand.
CAAAACAAAACTCAAGATAACAGCTACAGTTTATCATTTGCTCTTGACACAGGACTTTAGCCATTGTCAATTTAGATAAGAACTGTCATTCTTATTCTCAGTTTCCAATCTGTGGGATAGACTTTCTTGGAAACAAAAGATGCTTGCTAAGATCCATCTTCTCCTCCAAAAACAGCACAGCAACCTTGCCTTTCCCCTGCAAAAAACACACTTCTGTGTCTATTACATACATAAATTTGTTCCTTGAGTGGCACTTGTGAGAAAATACATCTCATGTGGCAGATGGTGGTCATCTCTTAAAGTACGAATTAAAGACTCCTCACTTTGATACCCAAAGTTATCCAGGTGCCCATCTCTGACTGGCAGGAATTCCAGTGTGGTTAAAACTAGTCTTTCATAAAATGTTGTTTAAGAAATCTGAGGGCTTGAGTCTACAGGAAAAAAATTGTTTTGTTTTGTGGCATTGGATTTTTATTGCAAAGTGAGGCAGATCATTATAAATAAAAGTTCATGCTTTTTTTCCTTTTCACTTTCCCACCTGTTTAAGTATTTAGAACAATCTTCACTGTCAAACTGGCCAATTTTTGCATAATATATCAATTTATAATGCATAGATTCAGCATCCTTCTAGCTTTTTTATTTTTTTTTTGCTAGTCTACAAGGAATGTTTTGCTCTGTAAAATACCCATAACTACAATGTTTGTATTCACATGGAGAAAATTATAAGCACTTGAAAGTAAAGCACATTCCTCATGGTCTTTACACTGCTTGAAGATTAAGAATACAATAGATTAAAAGAATCCAGGAATAAGTTGGCCCCTGGGGAGCAGTCACAGTATTTGTGTAAGTCTATACTGCTTTGGTATATGAATCACAAATAAAGCCCTAATAGAAATGTCTGAAATATTTTTGAAACACAATAGTTATATGGCCTTTGGTTTTTGCATTTCAGAAGCGGAACTGATCAGAAGAGTATGTGCAGTGGATTTAACAAAAAATCAGAGTCCAACTTCTGTGCAGTAAGGCTGTTCAAGATCTCAAGACTCTAATAAATGCTTGGGGCTAGATCAAAAAAGTTCAGTGTAGTTACATTGATTGGCAGGATCTGAAAAGCTGGACCCTTAACTGCTTCCATCAAGAAATCGCAACCACCTTGTGACATGAAGCAAAAGCTGTTACCAAAAGATTATTAAATTTAAAATAAAACGTTAAATCAAAACTTTCAATCTTGTTAAAACGCAGTGGCAAATGGTAGATATTAAAAACTCATCTAGTAGGTGCCAACTGAAAAGCATTAGAAGCGGCACTACTACAAAAGCACAGGTGACACACTTCAGACAGAGTTCCTAATTTATGATCCTTTTGCTATGATACCAGCTTGAAAACTGTCTTTATTTTTTGGCATTAAATAATATTTCAGAAATAAGTAAGTGAAAATAGACAACTGCTTCTTTTTGATGGGTCATGAAACTTTATCTTGCTCTGACTGTATATCACTATTCTAACTCAGTTTCAGTAACAACAACCTAAGTTCAAGGTGTAGTTGACAAATACTTCCAACTTTCCAGTTATCAGTAAAAAGCCAAAAGCTCAGGGCTCAATGTAAATCTGTATCCAGCAGGGCCTGACTCTCAAACATGCACTGCCATTATCTGCTGCTTTCTGTAAAGTTAGATTATTTGGAATGACATAAATAAACCTTTGCTATGTGTGACTGAAACCTGTACATTAATGTCAATGATATTGGGCAGAAAAAATTTATCTGAGGTGATCAAGTGTATGGAAAATAATTACCCTGAAAGAAATTTACCAGTTTGTTCATGCATGTCTGGCCCTATTGAGAGTATTGCGAGATTATGAGCTCTCCTGTGTTATTTTTAAAACCTTTTGCATGATTTAAATCATTCTCTCTCAGAACTCAGGCAATGCCAAGTGACCTAAGGTGCAAATGTTTTTATTCCCTGTGAAAGTTCATATATCAATTAGTTCATCTGACCACAAGACTGGGCATGGAACTGTCCATGGACACAGCAGTTGTGCCTTCAAGCTGACCCAAAAGCTTCTTTGATTATTAGGCTTCATAGTCTATTAACATCAGTGGGTATAACTGAATCATGGCTCTCTGTGCCTGTCAGTGTCCTTTGAATTAGAATCTGCCTTTTGAATGCTCATGCATAAATTCAGTTTGGGGTGAGTCCTGCTTTGATGATTTCTGCATCAAGCTCCATTTTGTGGTTTAGGCATCCCTATGTTAGCCAACACAAAGACAGCTTGCAAAACAGCCATTGTGAAATTAAGTCAGTGTTATAATCAGTTGTTGTAAGCAATAAAGGCCTAATTAGACTCTGGTCCCATGCAAGGTGCCAAACCCAAATAGTCTCTTATGTATGCACTTTTATTGTGTGGCATATTTAACTGAATCTGTAGAAGCAATCTAGGATTTGCATCCCAGTGATTATAACGCCAATTTCTTTAAGAGTGAAATCCTCAAATGCTGTGGGCAGGAGGAAACTTCAAAGCAGAACTGCTGGCAACTGTGCATGGTACAGGAGCAGCAGGTCTGCAATTCCCCAGCAGGATGTTGCTGGGGAGCAACCTCAGCATGTCAGGCAGCATGGTGTGTGCACCTTGGCTAATGCTTCTCTCCATCCAGTGCTGCAACAGACAGTCCTGCATCCTCACACTGCTAGGAAATATTACCTCTGGGAGTGCAGTAATGCTGCTGTGAGTAAGCAGAAAAGATGTGCATGGCAGTGTTATGCTTCTTACAGCATTCAACATATCTACTTTATTCTTGCATTAAAGAATAAAGATCCAGGTCTTGAGCTGGTGTTTTTTTTCCTTTAGGAAATGCTAAAGGCAGAGAGATGTATCTTGTGGGAAATGACACGCCTGCAAATCAATTGCTCAGAAGAATTTTTTTTTTACAAGACAAGGACATAGAGACCCATATTTAATTCCTGAACAAACATTCAAAGTGACATGCCAAAATAGCAATCTCAAGAGGAAATAAATTAGGTAGAATTTGCCCTGGATTTTACAAGAGAATTTGAAATAAGGAAGAGGTCCTGAAATGGATGCTTTCAGACATGAGCATGCCCATGATTGCTGTGACCTGAACTGTTTTTTGGGCATCTTGACCTCAGCAGAGGAAACCACTATGCAGGTTTGATGGTCCTGTCTTCCGGCAGAAGTCAAGTACCTTCCTACTGCTTTGGGCAGGGATTTCCTTTGTTGCTGGACATGGTTCAGCATTGAATAGGTGTTCATGTCATTTTCTAATAATTACAATCAGCTCACATTTCACTGAAGTTAAAGGGCAGGACCATTTGGTGCATTTTTATGAGTTTAAATAAATGTAAAAACCAAGTCATATTGGATACAAATTCATGGAAAGCTGAAAGCAGAATATCTTTCAAATTATTTTTAAGAGGCTTTTGCCCTTTTCACTAAAAAGAAAATTTTTTTGTTTCACATCTGTTTGTTCTGGAGAGGGAGAGACAGAAGTTTCCTTTAGTCAGCCTGGCTAGACAGTCTGGTAGCATATTAGAGAAGGTGCTTGTGTGGAAGTTGAATTTCACAAGTGAAAATGATTTTGCTAAAGTCTACAGGGAATTTGAAAGATGACGTTCAAAAAGCTGCACCCACCCGCTTCTTCTATAGATGGTTTTTCTATTAAGATTCATGAACTGTCTTGGGAATTTAACCAGGAATTTTGTCTCTGATTAAAGGAGGCAGGACCACATTTCCAGTAATTAGCTCACTAAGCTCAGCAGAGGCCATTCTCATTCCTCTGTTGCACATGGTTTGTATGTTTACATCTGACACAGGCATTTTGGACCTTTAGCACTTTCTGTTTTGCAGAGACACGAGTTGAAAAAAGTTAATGATTGACCTGTGTGCAGCTTTCCCCACTCATGTAGTGAAGAGCAAAACACGAGCTCTTTCTTTTGCCAGGTGTTTATTTCTCCCTAATATATTTATTAAGTTTGTTGCATGAACACTGAGCTAACAGTAGCATTTGCTATGCAACACTGCTATGTTCCAAGCAAGTGAGGATCCTGCAGTCTCCATTAACTGCAACATCAGGAAGTTTACTAAAATATCAGGAAGATCTTAAACCATTCTGTTAGATGAGTTTCCTGGACATTAGGGTGGAGGGGACAATAAAATGTTAGAAATTGACCTAACATCTGAAACCCCATTCTACACATGAATAAAATGAGGTATAGAAAGATTGACAAATCATTTGATCTTTCAAGCTACAGTCATTGGCTTGTGAAAAATGATCAGGGTCAAGTGTGATACAGACTTACAAAGTCATCTGTAGTCTGACAAAGATAAAGTGAGAATGATTGTTTTCCTCCCTTTATATTTTGCAGAATTGAAGAACTTCAGGCAGGTAACAGGCAATCAGTGAAAAAGAAGCAAATGACGGTGATTTCCATGTGACCACTCAAATTCGCTGTATGGTGGTAACTGAGATCCTAGAAAGGTAGACAGGTCAAATGTATAAAACAATTCAAAAAGCATCTAGATTAATTTGGGGAGGGAAGCATCCAGGCTTTCAATGTAAGAATGTGCATGTGAGGTCCAGCAGTGCCTCATCTGAGGGTATCTGAAGACTGGGAGGGTGCATGAGGGGGAAGGACCATTTGGTACATGCCCTGCTTATTTCTGTGTACTTTCTCCTGCATCCATAGATAGCCACTGCTAGAGATCCGGTCCTAAATGCACTTTCAGTCTGATCCAGTACAGCAATTCCCATCTTACCTCTAGGGAAGAAATGCTTAGACACAGATTTATTTTAATGCATCTTTATCTCAAAAGTGCTGTCAAGCAATTTCTAAGTGATTTGAATAATTCCTTTTCACATCCCTAGTAAGTGATGCCAGGGAGCATTTGCTGTTCAGCATTTGTGAAAGTGCTGATCTATAATCAGATAGTAATCTGTTCCTTTGCTGCCTGGAAAAAAAAAATTGCCAGAAATTCTCTCATGAGGGCTGCAAAGATCAAATGCTTTTTCTTTCCCCTTTTCACTCACAATAGCCCCCTTCACAAACTAGCTGCAGTAAGCAGTGGCACAGCAAGTGAATTCCAAATCACTCTGGGCTTTGTTTGACCTAGAAGTCAATTTCCGACAGGGACACAACTGCATTATAGCTTCCTTCCCACAACACAGCATTGTTTGGAAGCTGCCCAAAGTGTATTACACCACTGACTACATTCTTAGTCCAGTGGGTATAAGTAGACCAGAAAATTGGTCAAAAATTGGTCCCCTTCTTTGTTAGTTCGAGAACTTTCCATTTTTACCCAGTTTCTTAAGCTCTGTTCTCTGTTTAGTACCATCAGAGTCAGTAACAACAGAGTTACTCTTATAAACAGACAAACTTTATGTCAGAGAATAAAAACATTCTCAGTAGGAACTTTATTATATTTTTACTGACTCTTAATGAAATGGCAGGCACTGCTTTAAGTGTTGTTTGCTTGTTTAAGGTTCTCTTCTTCCTTCCTTCCCCTGCACCAGTTTTTGTCCTCAAACTCAATATATTTAGTCTTGCTATCTTTCAAGCAGTAAGACCAATATGAATACAGGGATGCTAAAAGTAAGGCATCTACCATGAATTTGCATGTTAGTGACAGGTTATATGTTGTATTTAATATCATATCAGTGAAAACCATTGTTCAGAGTGGCAAAACCATTATAAACCCTTCCTGTTCTCTAACAAAACACAACAAGGGCATGAAGTCTAGGGTGCTAATTGCAATTTTCAAGGTTAGGCACATGCTTCACTGTTTCAGAGCTTGAGACTGTAAGATGTAATCTTTAATCCTAGCTATCAGGGAAGATAATTTGGGATAATTAATAAAAAATTTAATCATGTAATTATTCGGGTTACTACACAGATAGGTATTACAGTCCCAACATAAAACTCTCCTTATCTAAGGCCAAACAGCCTTTGGGCCTGATCCAAAGCACACAGAGGACAGCAAAAGTCTTCCCATTGACTTCAGTGGGCTTCCAACCAGGCTGTTTGCTGTTACCTATTTAAAAGCAATTTTACTGCATTTTCTTGAATTTTTATAATATCTGAACAGCTGCTAGTTAACCATGTAGGGGTATAATGGAGAAAATTTCCCAAAAGAGTAGAATGCTGCTGGTGTGGCTCAGGGCATGAAGCCCATGCTCGGTGCTGACTGCAGCTTCCTGGGGCAAGGCGCCAGGCTCACTCCAGAAGGTCCAAATCCCTGTGAAAGGAGGGAGGAGTGAGGCCCTGCCCTGCTAGGACAGGCTGTCAAACTGCTCAGGAAATGGCTTTCAGTCCTGGCTCCATTGCCGAGGGTTCCTATGAGGATGTTCAGTGAGCCCAGAGACTGGTCCTGAGAGAGCGGGAGTCAGGTTCACTGACTTCCTGTGCTTTCCGGAGCTGCTGTTGCACCCCACCCTGTGCAAAACACAGCCTGGAAAAGAAAAGTGTGCTCATTAATATCCCAGCATTCTTGCTTTAAGCTTCCTTGCTGTTCCCATCTGCATAACAATTGGTGGTGCTCTGGGTCTGTGTTGGGCACGGGGACTTGCAATACTACATGGAATAGGTCTGGGCTGGCTGTGATCTTTGGAACACCACAGCCATTGGGCCCAGGGAACATGGGCTGGTGCTGGTCCCAGGGCCACTCCAGCAGCTGCGAGTGAGCACCAGCACGGGCCTGTGGCAGGACTGGGTAAAGGTGCAGCGTGATCTATCCCTGTGTGAAGTGTGTCCAGGTCGCTTGTGGAGAGATGCAGATACTTAGAGGGTCTCCCTATGCTCCAAAATGCAAGCTGTTCCACAACACTCCAGGTGAGGTTAAGATGGGAGATGAGAGGTACATTTTACAAACTGAAACATAACTTGAGCTTAATTAAAAAACTGAAGTCATGCGAGTTTCTTAAGAAAAACGTGGCATCTTTGGTGACTGAAGCAATTGTTTTGCAACTCAAAAGTGACAACATAAGTCTGTACAAGTACACTGCCATCAGCATCAGATTTGGAGAGATGTTTTTATTGCTTCTTACTAGTCTTTATGGAAGACCAGAAAAGTGTATCACTAAGAGATCAATTTCTGTACATGAAGATTTATTGGCCTAGTTTGAAAAAAATGGAGATTTAATAGCCAATGCCATAGAAATGAAATATTTCTGGGTATTTCCTTCCTATGTGCGCTGCCTTGCTTTAGGATGGAGGAGCAGATTTACAGTTCTCTCAGGAAGATGGGTTTGGATCCTTGCATTTACCCAGTGTACCACTTTAATGGTGTTTCATTGTCCCTGGGAAAGCAGAGTTTCCATAGCTGACCTTTTTGGGATCATCTGAGCATGCAGCAGAACAGAGTTTCCTAGAGACTAAAGAAAAGGTGAGGCTCTGCCCTTGTGGATGTTTGAATGAAGCATAAAGTGATGATTTAGGGCTCTCTAACTTTAAAAGGAGGTGTCCTGCCTACCAGTCAGTTGATAACTATGACAAAGGAAAGCAGGAGTTTCACTTTTCCCCTGTTGTGACTGGTTGCTTTAGCGGGGGATTTCAAATCCGAAGAGGAATTGCACTGAAAGTATGCGTGTATGTATGAATTTCAGACGTCTTAGTACCACATCAGTCAAATATGTGACATTTTGGAAGCAGTGATATCTGAGAGAAAGAGTGAAAATGCTCTTGTTTTGAAAGGTACTGCTTAACCTCAGGCAAGTGTCTCCCACAGGGAAGGAGGTCCTCTAACCACCTTTCTTCTATTGCCATTTTGACATTACGTTTTTCGGGATGTTCCTTGCAGTTTTTTCTGACCATGGTCACGTGCCCTGACACAGGCAGGCCAAGAAAACAGTTTTTAAAGGTCTGTCTGGTGAGACCTGGCTCTAGAGCACCCATCCCAACTTCAGCCACTGAAGTATTGGGACAAGCTGTGCTGAGCCTGTGCACGTAGCTATCACAGTTCCTTCTTACAGTTCAGAGGTCTCACTGCCCCAGACCACTTTCTCCTTACAGTTGGAAAGGGATACTGAGGGTTTAACTTGGCAGGTAGTACCATTCTTTTTAACATTTAAAAACACTCTATGGACTCAAGGCACAGAGAGTAAGCTGTAGATTTTCCACTTCTAGCCTGCCAGCTGGAATCCAGCTCACATGACTTGTTCTCATCAGCATCTCTCTGAAGGTCTCTGCAGAAGCACAGTGAGCTGAGGGCCATTTTCTGCTTCCCATATGACTTACTCCAGTGCCAGGTTTTGCATTATATGTGATGTCTTTCCAGGGGTAGCAACAGGGATTAGATGTCTCATTAGGCATATGCATCCTAATAATAGATCAGGGATGAGTTATGCTTGAAGAAAAATGTGTATGGGGAAACCTGTCCCACTCTGCATTGTATTCACTCTGACTAGGTCAGGCTGTCACAAGGATGACTAAGAGTAACAGTGGCATGCAGTCAGTGAGAGTGATGACTCAGAAAGTGGGTTTTAAACTGAAAAAAATCCTAGGAGTTGTCAATGAGGATTATAGATGCAGGAGGAAAATAGCACTAAAATTAGGCCATTGGGCCATTCTTTTAATTATTTGTCAGCTGACACATTTCTTCACACTCTTCTACCATGCATTTATTTTCAAAAGCAAGTTCAGTGCCCTCTTGCCCTTGACAACCACTCAACATCAAAAGACACAGAAGAAGAAAATAAAGTTATAAATTAGCATTAGTTTCTAGGCCACTCATGTAGTTTCAAACTTTGAAGAATGCATAAACAAAATACTACCCCTTCCTCTCCCATCGAACTACCCTTTTTACCTTACAGGGCATTTGTTTGTCCCTATTGCAACTGGCAGGATGAAAAGTGGATAGTACATTGCAAGACAGCAAATATTGTTGCAAGTTCCAGGTACCTTCAGAGTGGAAGCCAAAAAGCAAATGTTTTAGATGTCATTTGATGGTCAGGGTCTTGAAATGTTCTCCTGTCTGATTACAGGTAGTAACTGGGGGATGCTGAGCTATAAACTTTATTATTATGCTGAAATTTCCCCATTTCTCAGCAGCAAGCTGAGTTTTATGCATGGTAATGAGTCATGTCATTAGTGTTGAAAAGCACTTATTCTTAATGCATGTAAGTTACTCCAATCAGCCACCAAAACAAATTCAATAGAAATCTGCTGTAATACAGTTTACTGACTTCAAAGTCTTTGTAAGTTGTGTTCGGTTAACTGCATCTTCCCCAAAACAGCTTTAAAATAAAAGAATAAATGTGATCAACAGAGGTCCCTGGCTTACGATGCATGTGACTTTTTACCATAAACCTTAATCCTGGGCACCAAAGCATTCACATGATTATTTAATACATATTTAAAATACCAAGAAAAGTACATGACTTTGTAATCACTGACTCATTATTTTCTTCTCATGTATAAATGAAAAAACAGCACTTTATACATGCAGCTGCTTCGCCTGATCTTCTGGAACATTGTTCTCTGCTGGATAGGAAATGAATTGTATAATCTGGGATTTATTTTCTGCCAAAATGATTTTTTTTTTCTGATTTCACCCAATACTTTAAACTGGAGAGTGTAATCTAGCTCAGAGCTTTCCTAGAGAACCAGCTATAAAATAACCAGCTGGTCTGCATTAGCACACAAATCCCATTGGGGATTTTTTACATGCTTTGTGACATGCTTGTGTTCACAGAGGCAGGTACTTGAAGGAGTAGTGGAGAAGATGAAGGGAGGTGCCAATGGCTTCCACACAATGAAAGGGCAGGAGTACTATACACCCAGGAGATCCTGCAGGCAGCCTTTCTAGCTGCAGGTACCATCTCTCTGGGCACGTGGGTAAAGAGGATTGCACACAAAGAAAGTATCTGTAAATGCAGGAGTCACCTTGTAATACAGACCAAATTCCTATGCTGACAGATAAGGTTAATGTAGCCTCAAAAGATTGTTTTTAGAGTCTATGCCACTTCTCACCTGGGTCTGATCTGAGGAGATCTTTATTCCAGACAGGTATGATAAGGAATAGTGATATAAGCATGCCTATTGGGCACCTGACTTTGCAAATTCTTGTCTTTTCATGGCAAACACCTCAGTGATGTTGAGTCTCATTGACCAAGGAGAGTTTGGGAAAAAGTACAATGTGTGCCATATGTTCCAAAAACAAGTGGGCTGACCATGTTTATGGCTTTTTAAATGTTCTTCTACATCCAAAATCTATTATTGACTTCTATGATTAAACTAATTCTTTCACTTCCCTTCTCAGCTGTTGTGTTTCAGTGAGACTTTTGCTCAATGCACGCTGTTTCAAAATGCACAAACACACTTAGTAAATAGAAAGAGAGAAACAAAGAATGGAGAATTCCCCTAGGTTTGTCATATGGATAAGCATAGTTGATCTTTCAATACATACCATGGAGCCTGGGGAAGACTTGGCTAGACGTAATAGACAGAATATTAACTCTCAAGGTTCCTTTTGTAATAGACCTTCCAGTTCAGTGAGACTCATATGCTCCATCAATGCTGTCACATAACCCTCTACTTATAGTTATGGAAAAGTAAGTCTTACTTAGTTTTTGTGTTTGGGGAGTCAATCAGCTTTCTTTGCACATATTTTTAAAATTCAATTTAACCATGTTTATTACTTTGCTCCTTTGTTTTTAAAACTGCCTCCCCCAGAGTAGTATTGATGTCTGAGAGCCTCATTTCATAAAAAAAACCCCAAACCAAGTACAACAAAATAACTAGTAATCTGTTAGAAAGCTTGAAAACATGATCAGTGGCAATGTAAGGACCAGGAGGTCTAATGAAAGGACTGTGAAATACTGTGGGGTTTGGACAAGAAAAGAGATCCAGATGTTTGGGGCTGATGGCAAAGAAATTTTAAGGCCTAGTTAAGCATTTCTGAGAGTTGAGATTTCTGTACAATAACATGCAACGTGTGCTAGATCTGCACTTCAGGAAATCTTCCATCTCCTAAGGTGGCATCATGTCTGTAGTTAACCTCTTCTGCCTCTCTACAACATAAAAGGCACCTGGCTGTGTTAAAACATCCTGTTGGAGAACAATATTCCTGTTTCCTCCAACAACATGTCATCTCAGAAGTCTTCTAAAATAGTTTATAAAACTTTCAGTAGACACAGCAAAACAGTAAGTTGATAACTTAAGAAAATCATCAAAAGCAAATCAGGAAATGAAGCTTTTAGAAAAAACTGGGGTATGAATAAGGACTGTCTGTGCATTTTTTCATGTAAAAGGATGAAAATATTCTATAGATGGATATGGTTGAGCTATGCAGGGACTCTGTCAAGTTACTGCTTTAGTTGCCTGCTTTTAGTAATAGCAAGTAGCAACTCCATGTCCACCAACTGATGTGTCATACACATTGTCTTTGTTTCTTCTAAAGCAATAGCAAGAACTTGTTAGAAAATTCATGGATGATTAAATTCTGATACAACGGACTTTTACCCTTACCACATCCAAAATACATTTTAAGGGTCTTTGTCTATTGCTAATTTTGTATGAAGTATTCCTCTTGCTCCTGTAGTAGTGACATGACAGCATTCAGAGATATTTCAGCAGGAGATCACCATGGTCAAAAGACCAGTAAACAATATAGGTGGGACATCTTACCTGAGACTCACTGCAGCAAAATCTTGATTTTACACTGGATAGACTAGAAAAAACGGATGCAGTTGAGAGGGACCTGAACAAGCTTCAGGAGTGGATTCATGTGAAACTCATGAGGTTCAACAAATGGAAGTGCGAGGTGCTGCATGTGTGTTAGGGCAACTCCTGGTATCAACAGACAATGAGGGATTAACAGATTGAGAGCAACCTTGCTGAGAGGGACTTGATGGAAGAGAGGTTGGACACGAGCCAGCAATGTGAACTTGTAGCTCAGAATACCAAATGTATCCTGGAATGCATCAAAAGCAGCGTGGACAGCAGGTCAAGGGAGGGGATTCTGCCCCTCTACAGTGCTCTGGAAAGACTCCACCTGGAGTAGTGGGTCCATCTCTGGAGTGGTGATGAGCATGTTGAGACACTGAAACAGGTTGCCCAGAGAAGCTGTGGATGCCCCTCCCTGGAACTGTTCAAGGCTGGCTTGGATGGGGCTCTGAGCAACCTGGTCTAGTGGAAGGTGTCCCTGACCAAGGCAGTGGGGTGACACTAGATGATCTTTGAAGGCCCCGTCCAACCCAAGCCATTCTGTGATTCTATGACTCTGAATCTCTGAATCTACTCCTACTCCAGTTTTAAGAGGAAATATAAAGTCTCTTGTTGTCCTTTATAACACAGAAATCTCTAATATTACTTTTTAGCTCTGTTATTAGCTCTTCTGCCTCCCATAAGCATCCATACATATGTACATGTGTACTTCTATCAGTAGACTTAGGTGATAGTGTCGTGGAACAGCAAATGGACTTTTTTACGAGTGTTGTTTTTATTTCCATCAAAGCATTTTTGCCTTTTAAATTATTAGTACTGTTGTTTTCTTTCATTCTTCCACTGAGATTTATCTTCAAGTTTGCCATAATCCAAAGTTTTTGACCTCTCCAATTTCATTCAAAGTTACTTTCTTCTAGGAAGGTTTGATAATAAGGGATCACCGTATTTGCTCTGTCCCCTCCCAAGTTCACAGGACTTTGTTATATATCCCTGTATATAAGCTACCCTATTAGAAAACTCGCACTCTCAAAGAGTCCTGCACAGAAATGAAGGAAAATCTATAGAGACAGGAAGCCACCCCAGCTGTCATGTCATATTTTTAACTGCTACCTGAGTGCTACGTGGGAAGATTCACAAAAAGTTACAACATAGACCACCAAGTCCTATCCAAGTGAAAAAACCCTGAAATCCTTAGCCTAATGATTTCCTTAGCACTAGATACCCTGAATTTCAGCAAACATCTACAGAAACTTGAGACAAGGAATAACCTATAGCCAGCAAGGCAGTGCAAAAGTGAGGAAAAGGGCTTAGTTACATCATCTGGAGAGAAGAGAGACTCTAGCATGAAACTTTAAATTGAGATATGTTGAAATGTGTAAACCAGTGCTGAACATAAGTGAAATATTTTTAAGAATTCTCTTCTATCTTTGCTTGTTCAATAAGAAATTTTAAAAATGACTGATTAATGATTTTTTACTCTGAGTTTTTCAGTCTAAACAATAATATTTTATAACATATATGACCATAATTTCATTATTGTTTTTCTGATTAGAGAACATTCACAGGACATAAACAGTATGATGTATTTCACCAGTTTTTATACAGAAACTTTTAATGTTGAACAAAAATGTGTTTTTATTTAGCATTTATAAATAGCTTTTATTTCCTAGCTATAAACATTGCATGGAACTACTCTTCCACCATTCATCTATCTCGAGTTGAATGCTTAATATGGGAATAAATGATAGATGTGTTGGATTTCATGTGTTGGAGCTTTCCGTTGCCTGAGGGCTGGATTTCCTGCTATTGTTTGCCACAGGTGACTATGTATGCTCGATGACTATGATGAAGAACAGTGTTTTCTGAGGTGCTTTTTGGCCCAGTATCTACAGAGCCAGACTCCAGAACATGTCCTTTTGTTTGGGTTGAAAATGGAAAATACAAAATGCTCTTTTATTTTCATGGAAAGATTTTTTTCCTTCACTTTCAAATCAATGTCAATTTTTTTATGTGACTAAGAGCTAATTCCTTCAGTGTTTTGGGAGACAGATTGTCGTGCTGACTGAGGTGTAAAAAAAAAAAAAAAGAAATGAGCTTTCTGTGTGTTCAAACTACAAAAAAAAATCAGTGCAAGCTATTCTAGTACTCTGGTCCTGGGTTCTCCACCAAACAACATACAAAACAACTTGCCCCTCTACATTTTGACACATGGTCCTTTTCACTTGTCTGCACTTGTGATAATCAAATCATCCTGTTCTAGTTTCTAGCTATACAAATGTGACTCAGCTGTCCTCGGTGAATCTTTGGTGGTGAAAATGACACGACAAAAAGCAGTTTCCCTTGCTGTGCATGCATGAAGTCAGATCAGGTCTGCTTTAGAAGATGACAGAACAGCAAATGTTGAGCTTATGGTGGGGGAGAGGACAGGTTGTCCTCCAAATCTAGTCTACTTCTTTTTTCAAATGAGCATCACTTCCCAGGTGCCGTGATTAGCTGCTACCAGTGATTGCTTGCTACATTTTTGGAAATTCACTCAGATACTGTAGTTTGGTTGTGCCAGCCAGGTAGTGGACACAAACCCCAGTGGAAGTTCTGATAATATGAAAGGAACCAGTTTTGCAAAGACAAGTGTGCAACCTGACCTTTGTGAACATTCTCCAGCCCATGGAAATTGCTTGTATTTACTTCAGAACCTTTTCTCTGTTACCACCAGTGATTCGAAAAGGAGCAACTTTTTCTCCATTACTATTTAGCTGCACCATAGCAGTAGATCAGCCTTCCTAGAGACATGTGTGATACTCCAACTCTTTGTATCATAAATTCCTTGGAACAGAAACTGTTCTCTGTGTCAGTATAGGATAGCACAAAGAGTGCTAGCCCTGGCTGCATTGCACTGTTGCAGTTGGATTACAAATATTATTCACTTTTAGCCAGAAGATCCAATGACAAATGGTTCTGCTTTCTTGTTGCTAGCAAACAAGATAACCCTGTCAGATAATACATTCTTTTCAGGGAAGGAGGGTATGCATGGCCAGGCTTCACGAATGAAGATTTGGGAAGGGCTCTGCCCACGTGGGTGTGTCCTTCGAGCCTGTGCAGTGGATTTTTCAGGTGAGGCACAGCGTGCGCAGAACTGGCCCCACCCTTTAACTACTAAGGTTCATCTGCCACGGCCAAGCGAGCTTGGATGGTGACAGTGAAGTGTCCTCAGGACTAGAACTACAGCCCCCAGTATTCCCATGAGGTCTCCCATCCAAGTACCAGCCAGGGCTGACCCTCATTAGTTTTCGAGATCTGATGGGATCAGGTGTCAGGGTAGCATTTAACTGCCTATTCTTTTCAGGAATACTTGTTTAGATTATCATCCTGTGTTTATTTTTTTATCAGTGGATGTGCTAGTCACACCCAGGAGAGAAAATGTTAATATATTTAAAGAAAAAACATCGTAAGATTTAATAGAGAGGAACATCTTTTCTATAGAAGTAGTAGATGAAGTTCCCAGAAGGGATGAACTGTTTTACACTTTACAAACTGATATCTAAAGGAAAAAAAAAAAAAGGTTTTTTTCAGTTAATATTATAGGTTATAAAACTTAGCGATATATGCTGTTGAGAATTTTTACTTTTCCATAAACTCATACTAAGCTCATTTTTTGAGACTTTATAGGGTTTTTGAAAGACCAAAGATCAGGCAGATGTCATACAGAAGCATCAGGAGGAACGACTGAAAACATGTAACAACATAGTCTTGCAATGCCTCCAGGGTCACCTCTTCCCCATCCAGTCATTTCACAGGAGTCAATAACACCAATTACTGCATTTTAAGCTCATGGTTTTCTTAGGTTAACTGAGGAAAACTAATAGATTGCTTGAGTTAATTGAGGAAAATCAATGGATTTCTTGGGTTAAATAAGGAAAGCAAACTTATGCTCTCTTCCTACCTCACATTTAGATGATAAAGGAGATACCTCAGGTTTTCTGTCTTTTGGCTATATCCTTTCTTCATTGCAGTTTGAGACACTTCTCATAAATTTGCCAGACTAAAAAACATTATGGCCTATGACTGGGTTTGTAAGCAGCAGGAGCACATCAGCTGAGGGAGTGTGTTTGTGTGTTATGGAAAGGATGTGTGTGGAAAGGCATGTAAATTACAAAGTGTAGTGTCCTCGTTTTTAAGTTATTTCCTTTAACAAGTACTTCTATTCAATTCCAGATGGTGCTTGGAGAATTTTCTGCAACTGAAAAAAGCGTTCCCTTCCTCTTGGCTGTGGTACATCCTTGCACCACACCTGGGACTGACGCTGGTCACATTCCCATCGCCTGGCTTTAGATCTGAATGTTCCACCATGTGATCACAATGTGGATGCTCAACTCAAGTCCCTGAAGTGACATCCCCCTTTTCTCTGAGACACAAGCATCATGCTGTTGTTGAACTCTAACATAATTTCTGTGTTTCACCCTTTCCCTAGCTGCCTTTTGAAAGTACTCTCCACAGACTTGCTAAGAGAAGAGCTACTCAGTGTGAAAACTGTTTGGGGGAGTCCTGAGCAATTTCCTGGTGAAAGGCCTGAAATGAAGCTTGAGAATCTTGTTTCTATTTTTGTTACTATTTTTGTGAGCAAAAAAATCACAGTATTTTTAGAAACAAATGAGGAACAAAGACTCAAAGTTAGTTTTGCTTCCAGTATTTTGAATGTTTGTCAGATTCAGGTCAGACTCCTGGGAGCCCAAGCTAGGTTATGACAGTATCACAGTGTATTGTTTCATATAGACAAGAAGGATCTTTTAGTTCCCCAGATTCCCACACATTTTCCTAACAGTACAATTGCAAACAAAATGAAGCTACTTTATAGTTAGGATAGGAAAACAGCTGGAAAGCAGCCATCAGAGGTGAAGTTCTGGGGGTGCACTGGGCAGGGTCTCACACAGACTGACTGCTGTCTAGGGCACTGCACATCATCATCAGGGGTATCAAGTCACTCAGCACTGCAGGGTTTTTTCAGAGTGTTAGTTTTTGACTGGGGTAATTGCCATCTTCCATGCTGGGTATTTTTCAGGAATGATGTATTCTCCCAGTGGCTGGGGATAGTGCCCCATCAGTCTGTCTAGATGAACTCTGCCTTCAGCAGTTGCCCAGTAGATAGCCAGCAGTGTTTGACAACAGCATAGGTAACTGAATTTTTCTGAGCAGCAAGAAATAATCTTGGCCATTTAACTTCTCACTTTAACTAATTTTTAAGATATCCATTCTGATAACCTTTCTTAAAAAATACAAATCATATTGATGTCCCTATGCTGACCACTAGCAACTGCCCAGGGGGTTCCAATCTGGTTTCAGATGGAAGAGCTGTGGTTGACATAGAGCTTGAGAGTATCATTAGTCCAACACATGTCTTCTATCTCAAAGTGCTCACAGGTATACAGGTAATTTCTGCTTTGAGAATTCAGAGCTCGTGCTCTTATATGGATTTCAGGGAAGAACTCTGGCTTGAGTATGTTAAAATTAAATCAAAAGGCACATTCTTCAACTGTTTTCACAGGCCCCAGTGAACACTCTGAAACTTGTATCAAAGAACAATACAGCAATTCTTTGCTGACCCTAGAAAAGCTTTTGTAAGATGACCCTTAATCACCATCTAATCCATAAAAGTGATAACGTGACGAACATAGCTTTTTCAGGAGATACAGTGTCTTTTACTTTGTAAGAACTTTAGCATTTCTAAAACAATGAGAGATTTAAGAATTTCATTTCAGATTTTCTATCTCTCCCTCTCTATATCGCTTCCTTTTTTTTTTTTTCTCTCAAACTCTTTAACATCCAGATGCTTATATATCTTGGACAAAGGAGTGTCCTGTGCCAATATATTTCAGTTACAAGCAACTTCAATCTTCTATTTTATATCGCAAATCAGATAGAAAATGTAAGTAGTAGAAGACGATTGGGAGTGGGTTTTATGCTCTGAGTAACCTACTTTTCCACTGTAATACTTGTTCAAATTACCTCTTTTTCTTTATGTCCTCAGCTTTTGCCTCCTCAGAGCACGTACTTGTGAAGCTGAGAAGGGATGCACCAAATGGTGACTCTCACAGCAGGTACTGAAGAGGGGGGTTAGTCTCCTCTGCATCAGCTCCATGACAGTTTCAGTGGTGGAGAAGAGGAGCTTTGTGGAGGGATTTCTTACAGAAAATGGCCATGTGAGTGATCCAGACTGTATGGACTCTCTGAGATTGAAGCAGCTACCAGGAAAGAATAAACAAAGGCACAGCTGCTGCTGAGTGGTAAAAAAGAAATCACTCCCCAGGAGTTCACACAGCAACTCCCCAGACTTTCACACAAGAACTCTTGAAAGTTTCTCACAGAACTCTTGAGATTCACCTGGGAACTGTTAGGATGTTTTATGAAAACACTGGAATTGTGAGATATGGAATATAATCAATAAGAAATGTTGCTTCATGATGTGAAAATTACTATAGCCAATTAGCATGTAGCTTTCACCCTATATAAACCACTTGCAGTGTATCAATAAATGGCATTCTACCTAAAACCATATTGGTTCATCATGTGATATCCTTTGATCCTCCGCATTATCTGCATTAGAGCTTGGTCCTGTGTGACTGTATGACTAAAGCCATGTGTATGAATAGATAATACTCTGTGTGTGCATGTCTGTGTGTGTGTAGTTCTACACATACTGCTCATCTTACCTATCCAAGGAACTTGGTATGGCAACACAAGTCTTCTGTGCCCTTGACCAGTCTTCCTTCTGTGAATCACTCCTCCCTAGTAATTTCACACTTCCATTTAGAGCATGAGTTTTAGGCCTCATTGCTTTTCTCTGAACTCCCTCCATTGATCCATTCATTTTGCTCTGCATTACTCAGGACTGAATATGCATCCTGGTGCTTTGCTAGTGACAAGCAGAGCATGCAGATGACCACAGCTTGCTGGATATCCTCCAGACTATGCATCCCAATAGCAGGTTTGCCTTTTTTGGCAAGGCCACATTTGCTACTCATACTCCGTCTGTGATCCACTATGAAGTCCCAGTGTTTGCACTGTTTCTTGCTTTTCTCCAAACAGTATTTATGCTCCTGCTGGTGTTGCTTAGTGCATTTTTTCCCTCTTAAATGTTCCCCTGGCTGTTTCAAACTATTTCCTGGGTTTACTGAGATCATTTGAGTTTGAACTCTGCCCTCTGGTATGCTTGCATTTCCTCTCATCTCTGTACACTCTATAAATAACAGCATGGTTATTACTGAGGACATTGAACAGGACTGGACCAGCACAAGCCTGCATGATACACCCTTCCACTTCGAGCCATTGACTGGTGCAGTATGTTTTTTGCATCAGTTTGTACTCCTTCTCTGTAGCAGCATCTTAATCTAGCCTACATTTATGGCATATTTATGAACATAGAATCATAGAATGGTTTGGGTTTGAAGGGACCCTAAAGATCATGTAGTCCCAACCCTCCTGCCACGGGCAGGAACATCTTTCACTAGACCAGGTTGCTCAAAGACCTGTCCAGCCTGACCTTGGACACTGACAGGGTTGAGGCATCCAGAACTTCTCTGGGCAATGTTTCAGTGCCTCACCACCCTCACAATGAAGAATTTCATCTAAATGTTCAATCTAAACCTAGCCTCTTCCATTTTAGGGCAATTCCCCTTTGTCCTATCAATACATACCCTTGTCAAAAGTCTGTTTCCAGATTTCTTGCAAGCCTCATATGGCTTTGACCTTAGTGTCAAAACCTTGCAGAAGTCAACAAAGGTGACTGCTACTGCTCTTCTTCCATCCACAAGACTTGTCACCCTATGAGAAGCAAATGAGATTGGTTTGAAACGCTGTATTCAGACTGGCATCCATGCTTGAAAAAAAAATCTTCCTTGTTGCAACTTTTCCATAGTCATTAACTTAGACCATAGTGATTGCCTCTGTATTTCACAACATGCTCTCTGCCCAACTGGAGACAGAGCCAGGATAAACTGTTATGATGCTTCTTGATTACACCAAAATCCCCAGAAAGAGGAAGCACCAGGGTGAGCCTTAATCTTGGTTCCTGTTCTTCTGGCCAGAGGGCTCAGATCCTGTCTGGAAAGTACAGATATTTATGCACTTAACCTTTCATAATGCCACTGCTCTATCTCTTGTTAAGTTAAATGAAAACAATTCTGTTGACTGGGTAATTCAGGGCCTTGAATGTTATGTGTCGAATGCCTTTGTAAGCTTTTTTCCCCTACTGTTCTTAAGGAGAGGAGTTTTGTGAAGGAATTAATATGGAATTAAATGGATTTACCTATACAAATCTGTAGGAGTCAGCAGACAATAAACCTCTGAACAGTATATGACACAAGATACAACAAGGTGGCATGATGCCCTACAAAGCTGGGTCCCTCTGCTTGGAGGTTATACGGGGAGACTGAAGACTCCAACTTCACTGTCTTGCAGGTTTTTTCATAGCAAATGTGCAGAGCTTCCAAGTAAAACATGCGTATGTATTTTAGATTTCAGGTCTGGAAATTCATACTAGGATCTGAGAGATAAATGAGATTATTGTTGACATGTGTAAGTATTGTACTATAGCTAGAAACACTAAATATCTCCCCTTTCCAATAATTATGTCTACAGATTTCCCAAAGCAAACATAAATTCTGTCAAACATAAAACAGGCTGTGCATTAGTTGGCATGTCCCAAAGCTCCACTATAGGTATTTCCTGATGTACCTTTCACTGTGGTATTGTCTCTATAGTCTTGAAAGACAAATGAATTTTTGCAGTGTTTTTGACCCAGTTGTTGACAGAGGTGCCTCTTCTAAGGAAGTCTTTTCCACCAGAGAGTATGCCAGGGAGTGTATTTATTTGGAATTAAATAGAAAACCCTTTTCCCTCCCTTGAAATTCTCACAAATAATTTAATTGGTACTGGTGATCTCATTATAGAAAATATAAAAAACTCTTTAAATAATTTCAATTAATACTTCTCTGAGAACTCAAAAATAGATCCAGCTGTAATCCACTCATTCTACCCTTCTTAATCCCTGAATGATTGCATTCCTCTGATTTTAGTTTTAAAAATTTTCACAACATTTAAGGAAAGCATATTTAAATATTGATTTGCCACTCAAGAGGTAAAAAGAGACAACCAAACTGTACTGTATGAACGTTGTCTAAAGCATCTTTCCCTCTCAGTAGTGTCTCAGACTCTGCATTATTCCCTATGTTCTTGTGCCCTTTAGTCCAAATAACATTATTATATTGTGTTTCCCATCTGCAGCACAATGGCCAATAGCCAACCACAACGTTTTGCATTGAAATGGTGAGGATATGCTCTAATTGCCTCCCTAACAAAGACCTTGATTACATCTAAATTCCAGCATTTCTGAAGGTGACTTTTTCATGACATCAGCCTATTTGTTTTTTACTAACTACCCCTTCAGCACTAACCTTTCACTCCTTTGTATCCTAGACAACAACAGAACTTCTTTAATCCGAAATGGAAATTAGAGAAGGTAGCAATGTCTTAAAAGGCACAGTTGAACAATTTCTAAATAGTACAGTGTTTATCAGCATAAAAAGTTTCTTCTTGGAAAAAGTGTGATAGGTGGTGAGGACTTCTTATGAAATGTGATTGCTTTAATAACACAGTCTAATCCCCTCACCAGATCTTTGCCATTTCAAGAATTGCTCAGCCACATTTTCTGTTTACTCAAACTGTCCTAACCAAATCCATGTGCTGGACAACTGGATGTGTGTGAATTCACTTTATAGGAGTACAGTTGCCCCCCAAATGAATTTTAGGGAAATGAACAAGGAAAGTACAAAGTTGGAGGAGAGTCAGTGGTGTTGCCTTTATTCTCTGCTCCACTCCACGTGGAAAAGACTAGGGTGTGGGGTACAATATCTCAGGTTTAGTTATACATCACCCGGAGATGTTTTTGTCACAAAATTCTGAATTCTGCACAGTCCAAGAAAACAGCTTGGATACAGGGAGTCCAGATGCGGCTTGTACTTTATTTCAGTGCTCCCCAAGGGAACACTGGGGCTGAGGCGGGCTCTTGCCATGGCAGCTTGCTTCTCCTTCTCTGGGAGACATCAAAGAGAGCAGAGGCTGGCAATGATAGCAGGGCTGTAACAGCGCAAGGATGAATATCTCATACAGGCATTTCCCACCGCCTTGGGAGATGCAGGCAAAACGAGGTGTGACAGAGCCTTGCAGCACTTGCAGAAAGAGTGACCAATGGGAGAAAAGTGTGACTGCAGTACTTTGAAATCAGCCCGGATTTCACTCCTTAGGGTGGGTGCTAGATCAAGCTGATTACCTTAAATAATGCTCTTTATGCACCAGCACCAGGTTACTGATATTTCCAGGCTGAGTGCATACACAAGCCAGGGAAATGGCAAATAGACTTGTTTGAAAATGTGAAAGCACAGTTCAAGGCGCAGACATTGTACCTCAGCCTAGATGTTCATTCCAGAAGTATCTAGCTCATTGTTTTGGGAAAAAAAACCCCAACTAATCTATAATAAGAGATAAAAACGACCTTGAGACTACAAAATTTGTATTTTCCCCAAATTCTTCTGGAGATCCCAAGGATCGCTTTATGGACAGCACTATTCCAAAGTACTCCATTTCAGTGCTGGTTTGTACCACCTGCCCTATTGTTTTTGCCTTCAACACTATCAGTTCTGTTGCACTTTTCCGGTTTTGGAAAGTCTCCAGCTCTCATGACATTTTTAAGTGACCTTTGCATAGAGTGAAAGTGCCAAATACTAGGCTCCTAAACAGCATATCTGCGTTAAATTAGGAACTTCAAAACCCAGAGCTACCATTATTTTAATTCCAGATCCCTGGAAAAATAAATGCAGCTAAAAGTTTCTTGAGGAGAAACAGAGAGAGGTGGGTTATGTCACAGAAAAGGAGAAAACAGTAAATAAATAAATGAAGAGTATGTGAGCAGTCCTTTGTTTTTATTCCATTGCTGTTTCCAGATCTGGAAAAACTACAATTTGTACTGAAGGGAATGTCTATTTCCTTTCGTCAAGGATATATGACCCAGAAAACTGATATTTTGATGGAGAAGAAAATTTTCATTTAAGCTCAAAGAAGTGTTTACTGGTTGCATCAGGAAAAGCAAAAGAAATAAAGAGCTCCTTTACAGCAGTATCCCCTCTTTTGCCTGCGGTTCAGAGGTGGTAGACAAGCTCTGCTCAAAAGGTTCTGGACAAGTTCCATCTTCCCAGAGCCAGGCTGGGAAAGTGGCTCTGGCAGCCTTGCTGGGACCATGTTGCACTGCAAGAGGAGGGAACGGAGAAGCTGCAGAGTGAAAATCCAGATTCATAAGTCACTTTCAGGCAGAATCTGAGCTGTAAAAAATTTGGGTTTGCCTCTGTTAAAAGACTAGGAGAATAATCTGGAGGGTCACCAGTAACAAGAGTTCACACTGCATGACTGTTGTAGGTTGGAATTATTATGTAAATTCTCTCCCCTGCCACTCTTAACGACCCAGGCCAACAGTTAACAAAGAAG
>JAWWEV010000083.1:123251929-123284210 GCA_035583235.1 Hafferia zeledoni
TGATTATTCGAGGAGGAGGTCCCCTCCCCCTCTTGTGAGTGAACCTCCTGGTCCTTTCCCCTCAAACCAAGACAATGACTGTTCTTATGGAAGCCTGGCAGATGATCTTCACTTAAAATACATGCTTACAATCTGTTTGCAAAAGTTGATACAAGTGGTATCATTCTGCCTCCATTCCTTGTTACAATCACTGAGGACCTGGACCCACAGAAGCTCGGACACTCACAGAGGTGAGTTTTAATGGTAAGGCTAAATATGGGGTATTTGTCCCTCCATCTAGGTTAGAGGCCAGGATAAACCCTTCCTGAAAACTGCTTTCCATAAATCTCACAGCCTTCTCTTATAGCTCATATTTTCTGGGATTAATCCCATTTGCCTTTTGGCAACTGCCTCTAGTTAGTCTGCATCTAAATAAAAGTGGACTGAGACTCTAGGTTTTCCAATGGTGGGTAGAGAAGAAAAGTGACCTTTATATCTTGCATTTGCATATGATATCCATCTCTTCACTCTCTGCTTGGCCAAAACAGTTTAGATTCTGACAATCAGGATCTGTCTTGACCTTGAGAATGTGCGTTCTTGCCTGTAAACCCAGTATGCAAAGGTTCATATCAGGTCTGCAGCTCCCAGGGAGCCAAAATAAACACACATGCCTCTCACAGTTGCTTTAACCCCACAGAGGGGGCTGAGGCAGCCCGGTGTGATGTCATGGAGGCAATGACAGGGGGTGAAATACTCTGCATCGTTAGCATGAGTGTTGTCGGGATACTGAACACTGGCTGATGGAGGCAGAAACTAATAAGCTGCTAGAGTGCTTTTTTGTTAGATTTCCAGAAATCTAGGTTTGTTTTTGATTGCCTTTTCCTTAGATAAAAGCAGAGTAAGTGCAATGGGAGGAATGAACAGCTTAGCTACTCAGCTGGGCTTCATAGCAACGTCTACCCAGTACAACTCCTTTGTGAGCTTAATATTAAGCATAATCTTAACTGCTGCACTGGAAGTTTCCTGAATTGTTGGGCACTATTAAAAATTAAGCCCTCCAGCCTTAAGAATTCTGGAGTTCATTCACACCTGCTCCACATTTTGTTTCACAGGTTTACCTGCTCTTTTGGCAGACAAACATGGAATATATTCCAACTTTTCCTCTAGTAGCTGTTTTCTTCCAGATAAGTCTCAGGATATAAAACATAGTACTGAAAGAAGTGTAAAATTTTTGTAATGAGTATGAAACCATGTGCTAGAACTGTAAGACTACAACAATAAATCATACTGAAAGTAAAAAATTCTGGTGGTAAAGATAATTGTCCTTATAGGAACTATCCAGCAATTAAATCCTTTGCAGGAAAGGAAGATTGAGTCCATGAGATGATAATTTTTACACATAACATGGAAGGAGAGTTAGCTCTCTCTAAGGTATGCATTACTTGTGTTTCACCATTTTACTCAGAAATTGTCTGACCATTTATACAGAGAGGATCAACAAAAAAGATGGTGCCATTCAAGAAGGAAAACTTAAATCATTAATGTGGAGCCAAGCACTCTATTTTCTGTGTTGAGAAGCTTTTATTGGATCACCACAATAATTTGGATTAGTTACACTATGGCTCTGAAATATCAAATTATAGTGTAGTCATTTTCCCAATAAAAAGAAATAAGAAAATAAAGAAGCACAGTGCACGAGGCTTTGGTCACAGAACTAAGCCAAGTTTTAAGAGCCAGTCCCAGTCCAGTGCAGAGAAGTAACTTCTTCACACTCTTTCATAGACTCTAGTGCAGACAACTCCTTTCATGGCACATTCCTAAGGCACAAAGGAAAAGATTAATATAAACCTTATGCTGGCAGCAGCTGTGCCTGCTGCAGTAACATCTGAAGTCAGTGAAAATACAGACATCACATTTTAGATCCTTACATATTTACAGAATTTTTAGAGGAAACAGTAAAGCTATAGGACTAATGGAGTTGTTTCCATTTTAACAGCTTCGGACTTCATTAAGGGGCATATAATGACAAAAAGATTGCAAAATTAGGGTCAGCTTCCACAAATTAAGTTACATTCCTTGGTATTATTGTTGGTTTGACAGAAATATTAGCCCCCTCTGATTTTTATACCATGGCCCAACAACATTTTCAAATTTGCAGAGTTGTGGGATTTTTTTGTGTGTGGAAGCAGAAGCAGCCTGAGCATTTCAGAGGTCAGGCTTCTGGCCTACAAAACTTTACACTTCTGAATCACAAAATATTTCTCTTGACCCTCTCACCCCAATGGCCTTCAGTGGCTGCTGTTGACTCACAGCCACAAGATGCATATGACAAAGGTAATGGGATGTTGAAAAAATACTTCACTGGTCTGCAAAAGATGAGGTCTCCTCCACCAGCCTGATGAGGCAAAGGGCAGATAGCAGGACACTGACAGAAGAGGAACCCTATCTCTCTGCTTTATGAAGATGGTTTAATGATTAGAAAAATCTTACACAGAAATGCAGCCACGAGGAGACACAAAAACAAATCACCCTTCCTACCTAAAGGGAGGCTATAAGAGAGATGGAGGCAGAGTTTTTACAGGGGTGGGTAATGACAGGACAAGGGGATAGGCCTTAAAATGAAAGAGTGAAGCTTTAGATTGAACAAAAGGAAGAAATTCTTTATTGGGAGGATAGTGATACACTGGAACAAGTTGCCCAGAGAAGTTGTGGATGCCCCATCTCTGGAAGTGTTCAAGGCCAAGCTGGATGGGGCTTTGAGCAACTTGGTCTGTGGAATGTGTCTGTGTTCACAGCAGTGGGATGGAACTAGAGAATCTCTAAGGTTCTTTCCAACCCAAACCATTCTCTGATTCTATGTATGAGAGCTTATAAAAAAACCCATAGAACAAGCTAATATGTAAAAGTGTAATGCTACTGACTTCAAACAAGTTTCCAAAATTAGTTTGAGTCTACTCTTTAAAAAGTTTGGTGAACAAAGTACTTTTTTTCATTAAAAAATGAAATACTAATTTTAGTAGTGACCCTGACAACTAGAATCTCTGAAATGTGTTATCACCCTGGCTTGGCCAACCCATGGCTTTCACATGGGTGCTGGAGAAAGGAGCATCTAATGGGGGATGAGAAACAGCCAGCATTGCCCTTCCCCAGGGAAAGAAAGACACAGTTCCCCTCACAGCAGGGGGTATTTCAGAGGGGCTGATAGGATGTGCCAGTCCCTGCTGCAGGTCACCACACAGGCAGGCAGGGGCATAAAGCTGATAGTTTTCACACACTACACCTCAAGAACCTACTTAGTGCGTTCAGCAAGCTCACATTGAAAAAATAAACAAAAGCATGAGAATTGATGGGCTTTAGCAGAAATAGATGTGTGAAAAGGTGTTAAATCAGTTTTGTAAGGTTGGACAGGCTTTATTCTAATTGTAGAGAAGAGGAAAGAGTCCTTCCAGGGACAGTAGTACCCAGATTGTAAACTTCAGTTCAGATTTTATAGGTTTCTGCTATTTCAAAACCCCACTTATTTTAAGAATAATAATACTGAGAACAGCAAAGATGTTGTCTATTTATGGCAGCTCTGCCAATATAGTCACTTTAAAGATAACTCGCTGTATGCAACAATATTTATTTCCTTCCAGCTTGGCTCCCTTTTTCTGCCTCTTAATTTATCTCATAATTCGAAGGAAAAGCCAAAATTGATAGTATGTTTAGACAGAACCAAATGGAAGACTGCATCCTTCTGACTTTTATCAGCATACAAGGAACATGAACTTACAACCACCATTTTCCCATCAACCAGTCTTCTCTTTATCGTGGTCTCTTTGCCATTCCACTTCTGCACTTGCACCAATGAACCTTTCTCCAAGGTTACGACACTCTGCAAAGACCAAGGCAAGAGTTTCAAACTGTGGTCCAAGCTTTGAAGATTAGAGTAGCAATTGAGTTCACATTCAGCAAGATGTGTGCTATTGGTAATGACTAATCACACAGTAGCATTAGTTCAGCATTATACTGTTTCTTCTTTCAGTGCTTTCTGTGAATAGGTTAGAAAACTCATAGTGCACTAACGGGATAGGAAATATTCCCCCTGTTGTTCTTCTAGGAGATGTCCACACCAGTTAGAGATCATCACCCCCCTTACCTTGACTTTCCGGTCATCTGCTGTTGTTTCATCAAACTGCTGGCCCAGTTTGAAAGAAATTGTTGTATTTTTAAATGTGCTTTCAGTTCTGATGGTTACTATGTCTCCTTTCATACTGATGATCACATCAGGCCTTGCCAGGCCACCTAGTTTCCGGGTAGCTAAACCCACTCCTAGAAATCACAAGCAGAACAGTCATTACATTCTAGCAAGCAAGAAACTCAATATCCTCTCATGAATCTTCAGTGGAAGAATAAGGAACAGTTTCTTCTTGAATACCTTAATGCCTGATTTAAATGAGTTGCTAATTCTTCAGACGTGGAAGTAGGAATGGGAGCCTCAGCATTCAGAGACTGAGGCAGTCCCAGCTGATGGAGTGCACCTTCAGCAAGAAGTCAAGATATACATGATTATACACCTGTGCACATTTAGCTAAGAAGAAACATAGTTGGTTACAAATCTGCATGGATTTGTGTAGAGACAGAATGGATAGAAAAATTCAGAGGAAAATCTGTTTCTTCTAAAATGTTATAAGACTCCTTTTAAAAGAAATTCCTAATAAATCTGCAAATTTGCACTTTTGTTGACAGTTCCATGAAAGAAACTGGATACTGAACTGGCAATATGCTGATGCTTGTTCAGTAAAACCTACTGAAGACTGGGAAATTCCTAGGCTTCCTAGGCTGCTATTAACACCCCTTAAGGATCCTCACATCTAAACCTCGGTAAGAAGTACATATATGAAATATAAAAAAATATCGAGATATAAGAGTGAAGAGCTGCAAAGAGCTTCAGGTAAATCCCATGCCAGAAGCCTTTTGTATCGCCTAGTGCTTTCCAGTCCAGGTCATTCTCTACAAGTTGTGAAGTACGAATGAAGGCCACTGGCGATGTATTGCTGTTTTATAAAAGCAGAAAGGGGATAGCTGTAGTTAGTGCCTTTGTTAATGCAATGTTATGCTCAGATGAAAAGATCGGTATAAAAGGGTATAAAGTTATCTGCAAGGTGTAACACTATTTGCACTAATTATTCTATACTAAACAATTCCACTCAGATGTTCAGAAAAAGTATCTGCAGCTGGACTTTCCTCCCTCATTCATTCTGCTTTATTAATTAACTACAATTCTTTTGTTATTCAGTCTTACATTTCAAATAAAGGGAATCAGTGTGTCAGTGAATCATTTATATAGCAATGGCAATGCAGTAGCTGTCTGTGCACTTACTAATAGGAATGAAGCCAGCATTAAAATGAAAAACAATGCCTAATTTATTACATTCCTGGCATTCTTCAGTAACAGATAGATTCATTCATAGGATTTAGACATCTGAAACTGAAGTGCCATGAGACATCAGCTCCATTATAGATTGTAAATTATCGCAAGTCATGAGTTTTGCAGTAGAATCAACAGAAACATAAAAAACCCCTGCATCTCAAGACAGAAAAACAAATTATATCAGTTCAGTTCAGTTAGACAGAAGTCAATTTATTACAATAATTCATCACCTACTTTTTACATTTTAGATGCCAAAGGAAAGAAATTAAATTATGCTAGAAAAGTAATTAAAGGGCTTTTGTGGGCAGGAAGAAGGCACCCTCTATGGGCAAAGCACTCCCAAAGGAAGCTTATTAAAAAATAAAAATGAAAGAAAATTTCTTACCCAATTCTTTCATATAGTCATCAAAATTCTCACTGGAAATGAGTTTCCAGGTTCCCACAAATCGGTTACACATCGTGCAGCCTTTGTGAGGTGGTGGTTCTGCAGAGAGGGTCAGTGGTCACAACAGCTCTTGGAGGAATCAGGGATATTGTGTACCCAACTCACATCTCGCTGGCCTCCTTTTAAGGAGGTCCAGTTGGTGGTTAGGAGGGGCCAATAGGGGAGGCAGTGCCAGGGCAAGACAATGTACACCTTGTCCAAGGCAGCCGCGCCAGTACCAAGGCTCCGGGTGACGCCGGCCTTGGTTTCCTCCACTGAATACATCAGGACACTGAGGGGCATGTGGGAATGGGGACGGGACATTACCACTGCACCCACAGAGCAGTCAGGGAACACTGCAGTGGGCGTGTCAGCTGCATGGAGACCAGTATGGGAGCACTGCATCCTTATGACATCCAGCTCTAACTGTCCTCCCAGTGTTATTCTCCTGCTATCACCATGTACAATAGAAATCTATAATGATCATCTCATCCAACGGCCTGACCAATCCAGAGCTGACCAAAAGTTAGAGTATTTTGTTAAGGAATATTGCCCAAATACCTGTTACACAGTGACATGCCTGGAGTTTGACCACCTCTCTAGGAAGCCTTCTAGTGTTTGACCACTCTCTCACTAAAGAAATGTTTCCTAATGACAAATCTGAACCACACATGGCTTGAACCATTCTGATCACTGGATACCAGGGAGAAGAGATCAGTACCTCCTTCTCCACTTTCCCGCCTCAGGAAGCTGTACAGAGTGTTACCACTATTGTCATCTGTGTGTTAGTCAGATAAACCAAAGCCATGCAGATTTTGGGAAGGAACTGTCAAGAAGCTGATGTACAAAGTGGTTTGTGGATTTTTTTGACTTTCATGATCCATCCTGGAAAGGGTTTGTGGGTTTTATCAATTAAAGGCAGAACTGAACTATACTGATTTTTTTTCATCAGAGGAATGATCCCAATCTGTGGGTTCTTCCCTGCACATATCCCAGGTAGCATCACAAAAAGAAGCAGCAGCCAATCTTCACTGGCTCCCTTCTTCTGCAACTGGGCATATTCAGAGGATTGGTACATCAGTGATCACCTCTTCTGCTTGACAGGTGAATGGCATGAAAAGGGGCTTACTCTAAAATGCTTATTACCAGTTCAGTCACTTGAGAGGCTAGCAGCTTTGCTAACTTGGGAGGACGGCATATACTGCTCTCTTTTTGTCTTTCTGCACATGGATAATTGGTCTGTCACAGAGTTAAGGGAAGATTTAAGCCAGCACAGTCATATAAGGCATTGCATTCAAGTGTGTCCTACTATTGTCAGATTTCCTCAATGTTCCCTGCTCCCATGAAGAGACTCTACAATCTCCTGGGTCCATGTCTTCTTGTACTAGGAAGCCCTGAACTGAACCCAGTGTTCCAGCTGTGGCCTCATCAGTGCTGAACGGAGGGGAAGAATTATCTTCCTCAACCTGTAACACTCCTAATGCAGCCCAGGACGTTGCTGACTGTCTTTTGCTGCCAGGGCTCATATTCAGCTTGGGGTCCACCAGGATCCCCAGAACATTTTCTGCCAAGCCAAAATGGAAAGATTGAAAAACTGACATTCAAAACTTTTTTTTTTTTAATCCACATATAGAACCATTGTCTTATGGTTAGAAAAAACCAGACACAAGGAACAAATCCATAAACCATATGTATATTTAACAGGCAGGAATTTAAAGCATTGTAACTCAAGACACCTCAAACTATCTGAAACTATTTAGTGCATGACCACATCAGATGTAATGCTGTTCTTCCCCTTCCTAAACCATCTTCTGGAGAAAATTATTACTTGGTACACGTGAGGATTAGAAGCTTCTTTCTGACTTGCAGGAACTGTACTTACCTGTTTGCCTTTTTTTTGCATTATACTTTCTGGGTTATGACCACTTATAAACACTCTTCAAGATCTACTAAGGATAGAGAGACACAGGGATTGTAGGTCATGGGACCAAGTTTCTTGTATTTAGGGTTGAAAGAGTGAGATGGAGCTCATGCTGTGTCAAAGAGGGTGAGCTCTGAGTCTTGTCTTGAAAGCTGTTATAAGCAAGAAAGGGAACACACTGAAACAGAGAAATGATACAGTCTGAGAAGCAAAACTATCATAGTCTTTGGATTATATTGTGGTTGTAGGGAAATAAGAAGGTGTTAAGTCAGAAATTATGGATTTTTAGGCAAAATGGTTTTATCCATGAGTCATAACATCAACAGCTAAGTTGAGCAGAACTTCCCATTGCTGCACAGATCAAGTGACAGGGCAGTGCAGGGAGGGAATCTAGAGTGATTGAAAATGAAAATAAGGTAAAGGAAAACTTTCTCCCCCATGGTAGGAAGCAGATGCTATGTCTGTAATATATAAATTAATGTAATATGCAAACTTGAAGTTGTCTATGCAAAAGTCTTCCAAAGCAGAGATGCATTATGTCACATTTTGTGTAGAGAATAGCTGTCTCTTTTATCCAGTGTCTGGAAATGAGAAAGCTCCTCCTAAATGAAACTATCCATTATGTCTCAATAAATAATATGAAAATATTCTACCGTTGCTCCTCAGGCATTCTTTGTTCTTTCATTTAATTGTCTTATCCGCATAAAGGCACTTTAACAAGACAAGGCTGGTGCCTTTGGGTAATAAAAGCTGATTGCAATGTTGTTAAATCAGGTCCAAAGAAATTCAAGAAGAGCAAATTAGTCAGAATAGAACAGCTACACTGCAGTACCAGTAACCTTAAGAACAAAAGTAACAGAGAATTATTTATACAAACAAAACCCCAGTCTTAAGCAGTCTCAAACAATGTTGACATTGCTACCATCTCTCTCTTTGTCACTAAGAAAAATCAGTACTTTCACTTAAAGGACTTACAGTTTAGAAAGAACAAGAGCAGGGAATTATATCTCAGTAGAAATAAATTCAGAAACCATTTTTTTCTTCAAGTTTAAAGGGAGAAAATGTCAAGGGTTGTGAGTACATATGGTAAGGTGATATTTTGATTCCTTTTTTTTCTCATAGTTGGAGTGAAACAGGATATGAAATCATTGAACTTGGAGATTGTGAAGCAG
Source organism: Hafferia zeledoni (assembly GCA_035583235.1). Taxonomy (NCBI): domain Eukaryota; kingdom Metazoa; phylum Chordata; class Aves; order Passeriformes; family Thamnophilidae; genus Hafferia; species Hafferia zeledoni. The sequence goes on from JAWWEV010000083.1 coordinate 123,260,839, forward strand.
CATTAGAGATGAAAAATAAAACTTGATAAAAATAGTGAACTAAAAATTCAGAGACTGGTTGGAAATAAATATACTATTTAAAGAAATACAGAAAGTAAATTTGTGTCAACGTCTTTAAAAGATCTAGGCAAATTCAGTCCAAAAAATGTCTAAATTAAATTCCCAGGAGAACAATGAAGAAACCAGAAATAAAAGGGGAGAACAGGGGTCAAAGACAGACTTGCTGTGAGGACACCAAGGGTGTTTTAATTTTAACACCAACTTTACAGAGCTGAAGGATTGACTCTGAACATGGTGCTAGCCTCCTGCCTTTTCCTAATAGCTACATTGTAGATTGCAGATAGCTTCTTGTTTCCTTAGCTGGGGCATCCTGCAAGACCAGACTAGCACAGCTGGGGCCATGGGAATGAGTACAGATTGCACTGCACACACAGGACTTGACTGGTCAGAATGCAAAAGTCCTTCAAGTTTTTTCCTGTAAAAACAAAGACTTAAAACAAAAACATAAAAATAACAGAAAAGGCAATGCTCAGAATATGCCTTGCTTCATTTTTCTCATGAGCTGCTAAAAATCTGTGGGTGTGAGTCCCCTTTCCCTCTCGCCATCCAAGAAACCTGTAATGGAGTAGTGAGTGAATACACCATGGGACAAAGATTTCCTCCTCTCAGGATTCAGGGGTACCTGCTGTGAGAACTGTGTTGCCCATGGGTTTGTAAGGGTTTGGTAAGATCCTTCTTTTTCAGAAGGGAGTGCTGTGGATGGTTTCTGATTTTTGGAGAATAGTTAAGCACAATAGAAGAGAGAGGAAGACCTGTGCTGCTCTGCAGGCAAGGACAAGACACTGATCTGCCTTTAGTCCCTAGAAATGTGTGCTGTCACCTCCATCACCTCCATTTATTCAAGAAATCACTAGACTGTTGTCTTTTTCAGACTATGAATTTTGGCCTTCTTCAGAGAATAAATTTCAGATGTGTTCATATTCCAAGAAAAGCGTCACTAATACTTCTTTATAGTACTGTTCCTGTTTAAGCTTGTAGTCAGAACGTAACCATTGGAATTTCAAAAAATTGATGTTTTAAGTGGCTTGATTCATTCACAAACTTTGAATTCATTCACTAGGAACTAAAATAAATGGTGATGCTTTCAGAAGAGATTATCTGCCTCTGAAATATTAGGCTGTGAATGTTACAATTGTAACTGCTGGCTGTATTATGAATGTAAGATTTCTGGAAAATAAAGGCTGCTATATGAATATTGGAATATTGGAAATTCAACCTCTGTAATACAGTATTTCCAAATCTGTGGACAATGGGATTTCTTTAATTATGGGCTGATATGTAATGTCTATATGTAGTTTATTTAAGTCAATATTTCTGCTTCTCATAATAATCTCCCCCTTGACCACTAATCTGTAGTTGAATCCTGACTCTTGTAAATAGTCTTGGTTTTGTTAAATGCTAAGTAGATTTTGTATTGTAAATATGGGGTATTCTGGAGCATTCTTACTTCCCATATGCAACTGGGTGTTCTTTAAGTTGATGATTTCACAAGCAGTGAAGCCAAGGTTAAAACAGAGGAGCTGTTTGTTCATGGCTTTTTAAACATTTTCTGCAGGATTTATGGATAATATTTCAGAACTGCTTTTAAACTACTCTCAGCTCATGCAGAATGTAGAAATCCTTCATTTTCCCCTCTCTAGTTGTATAATCTGTGAAAAAACTCAGGAACAGTCTGAGTCATGCAGAGGAAAGTTCAAGTGTATGTGAGGTCTCTGCTGCATGGTTGCCTCTGAGAGCTGACCTCAGGAACATCAGGAATATGAGGCATCTAGTTCACAGATCTTAATCACGAAGCCTGAAATCTGGTCATTTCCCATTTAGTGGTTAATGCACACATTTTTAGATTTATTCTCCAGATTTTCCCTGGAATTCTCAATTTTTTTTTGTCCTCAGTTTGAGTCCTCCCAGGGTAGAAATCATGACTTCTGTGAATGCAAAGTTTTGAAATAGGAGACCAGGCCTATGAGCAGTAGAAGAAGGTAATTTGAAAATAAGCAGAATCAAAACATGGTGGCCAAAGGGCTTTGCATCTAGAGGGTCTTATGTTCACAAGACTGACCAAACCTAATGAGCTGGTAGATAATGCATGTAGGTAATAAAGGAGGTTGTACCACTAACAAACTTGTACAGGCTTTTGGTAAACCTGGGAGTACTTTTTAAGCTATGATTCTTAATTCAAGGCTTTTTGTCTAATCTAGGACAAAACCAGGTGTTAAAGACAAGCGCATTAACAAAATAATCACAGGTGAAAGCTACAACAGCTATAATTTCATACTTGAAGGGGAAAAGGACAAGATGAAGCTATTTCAGGAGGTCCCCAGATTTAAAATCGTCTGCATTTGTACACAGTGGATTTGCCTGGTACCCTGCTCATCCACAGCATCCACAAGCATCCACAGGTCGTCCTCCTCCCTGCCCCAGGAACAGTTTTTTTTCTTGAAGCCAGGAAGAGCAGCCCATTATTCCTCTGTCTGTAGGGGGTGGCCTACATGCAGAACTCACTACATGATGATTCTGTGTCCAGGTCTACATCTGTCACTGTTGCACAGGTGCCACTCACTGGATTGACTCTGATCCTCTTTCTGCAGTGTGGTGGGTCACATTTACTGAGTATGGTACTGGCTCTCACATGATGCTTTCCCACATGGCACCCCTTCCCACGTTACATCTCCCCCCAGACACCCTTCTGACAAACTCCAGCAAAAGCACAGGTTGTAGAAAGCAGGACATTTTATTGAATAGGCACGACAAGTTAGACTAGCTGTATATAACTGCTTTGGAATATATCTGAAAAAATACAGTTCTCTTTAAAACAAATTTGTGGAGTTTTTCTCCTTTGGTTAAGTTGTTTTTCTGCAGCTCTAAGCATTAGTCCTGTGTGAAGGTGGCTTCTTCATGCTTTTTCATAAACTCTTTTGCAGGAGACATTATTCATGCTGCATTCCTGTAAAGAAAAGAGAATTCAATCAGCTTTTAATTCTCACTAAGTGTTTGTTAGTCAGAAGGTAGAGAATTACTTAACCATTTGGAACCAGTGTAAGAAAAATTTGCATTTCTCCTCCTCTAAACCCAAACAAATTACCTGAATTCAATTTTGAGATCTTCAGAAACAGAAGACTGAACACAAGCACATGCCTGAAAGAATATTAAAGGACTGATCCAGTGACCCCCAGGAAAATTCTAATCTTTTAAAAAATCTCTAAAGAAGGCTCCCAGGAATTCTGTGGAGGGTAACTGGACCCTGGAGATGGGCATTAGCCATTTTGGCTTTTACCTTTTGCGGCTGTGGCTTGTCTTCTTCAGACTGTGTGCATAACACCTGAACACATACAGACCTGTCAGACTTACAGCTGCTGGTGTCAGCCCCTGCGTGTTAGGCTCTGTCCTCATCTGTTTTTATGTTAGATCAAACTCTATTTTGTTCAATCTGTCTTAATGAAGTTGTTATTAAAAACTATTTCTATTTCTTCTCCTCTGGTCTCTATCCAAAGCAATTTAAATATTAAATTTCTGGACATACTATTTTTCCTTAGAGGAGGGCAGAACTCTTCAGGAATTTCATGTATGTGTATTACTTTGTAGCAGGTACAAATCTCAGTTGCCAAAAATGAAGACAGTTTTAGTCCTCTCCCAGATTCTTCAAAGTTTTTTCCTAAAAATTTCCTAAAACTGAAGAGCTGCTCTGGGAAGGCTCAGACTGTAGGTGGATCTTACTGGCACCAGGTCAAGCACAACCATCACTGATCACATAAAAACAACCAACAGAGCTTGGATATAGGTTTCCTTTTTTGTTCTAATATGTTATTGACACAATTGTTGGTGATGCATGGGACTGTTCCCACAGATGGCTGTTGAGCCTCTACTGAAGATGAACAGGAGTATTTTGCATCACCTTAGAGCAGATGCAGTTAACATGGACATTGCTAATGCTTCCTCTATACTGTCCAGGACTTAAAGATTCTGATATATAAAACCAGGGATGTTGGTTTTTTTTTCTCCCTACACCTTCCTAACCAAATCTTGCTATGAATGGAGACAGGGACCTTTGTAGCATTCCATGATTTTAACAGCATTTCAGTTTTAACCAACACTCCAGACTCATTCAGAGAGACTTTTCACCAAGTGCGCAGAGCCCTGTCAAATTCTTTTCCCCTTTCCCTTTAAATCCAAAGTCATACATCAGCCAAACATGAATTCTGCACACTGAATTCAGTGATTAAGTAACAAAACTGAACGCACCACCACCAGGTTCCCATCCACCACTTTTCTTTTTATGATGGTCTCTTTTCCATCCCACTTCTGCACCTGGGTCAGTACGCCATTGTCTAGGGTTATGACATTCTGCCAAAGAAAAAGAAACACAAAGTGTGGCTGTTTCATGAGGGTGCTCTGGATTGAAGAAAAGGCTGTCTCCATGTCCAAACAGCACGGAGCACAAGACATCCATAGCAATCTTACCCATGAAGGCAGCATTTCTACACTGGTTATCAAAATCACAATACTGTCCTCCTGCTCCTACATCCCTTTTGAGAGATGTATTTGCAAAGTGCCATTTTTAGACTCACCTTTGTTTTTCTGTCATCTGCTGTGATCTCATCAAACTCTTCACCCAGCTTGAAAGAGACCTCTGTATTTTTGAAGGTACTTTCTGTTTTGATGGTTATCACATCACCATTGATGCTGATAGTTACACTGGGCTTGGCCACACCAGCCATCTTTCTGGTAGCAAACCCCACACCTGTAAATATATGACAGAAATTTTTTTCTTTACTCAATGTTTTTCTCTTATGTGTTGCAAAAAACCCCCTAAACCTTCAGTGCTGTTTCCATTATTGCTTCCTGAATTTTATTAATTCTATATTGCAAAGGTTCCTTTGCAACGTCTCACTAGCTTGGAACTATGATAGACCAAGCTGGGTGGGTTGATGGAAGTAAATTGTCTACCCTGTCATTGTCAAAATAGTAAAAGCATCATTTTGAACACTGAGACAAGATTTTAATGCCAGGTATTTGCACATGGACTTGTTTACAATAGCTGAGGTAGCTTGTACTCTAACTTGTATGCTAAGTGTATCTAAACATAAATAAACAGAAATATATGACAGTTTCTAAGCCACAAAAGCAATGAAGCAAACAAACAAGGGGGAAAAAAGCCAGAACTTAACAGTGGTTAAGCTGAATATAAGGAAATGATTAAGAAATAGCTGGCAATGGTTACGTCCTGAGTAAAATCTGGAGTAAAGATTAAGAGTGCAAGTCTCACTCACTGAAAGCTTTTGAATGCTGCATAAGTCACACTCAGTATTTTACCCCTAATCTGCAAATAACCCCCCAGATTTTTACCATGTACTAATTCTATTGGTGCAAGTTACCCCATGTTTCCTCCACACTAACAGGATGTTTAAAACTTATAAAGCCCAATTTTAATTCTGAGCAAGAAGCTTACACCTCTAGAGAAAAGCGTTAGACATCAAATCTTTGCAAGTAACTGCAGGAATCCATGCAATTTTCTTTGTTACTATTCACTGGAGGCAGCTACAGAGTTTCATTTAGTATAATAGCCATGGCAATTAACTGTTGTCCTAGTCCAACAGCAATGTGAAGTTGTTTAACTGTGTTCCTTTGAGACACAGAGAAGCTTGCTGCTTTCTAGCAGCACACTGATTTGCATATCCAAGGATAAAAGCTAATCTACACAAAAGTATTGCAGTGGCAACTTTTACTTTCATTTATAACACTACTAATTAGGCATGCATAGACTTGGCTTATCTGAAATTATTTCTCCCAATCAAGGTTTTTCTACTTCATAGGAATTTAATACTACTAATTCAACAGCTGAGTTCTCCAGTTTAAGACTGTCTGATCAAAATAGTTGGACTAAATCCCCCTTGATAAACAGCATATCCAAAAAAATCAAGTAAAGACTAAAGTTCAAAATTAGCATTCCTTCCCTGTCCCAGATACAACAAATTGAAATAACAATTCTCACCCAGTTCTTTCATGTAGTCCTCAAAGTTTTCACTAGAAAGGAACTTCCAGGTGCCCACAAACTGGTCGCACATTTTGTCAGGCTAGAAAGATGTCTTCCACAGATTCAAACAGAAATGCAGGACGGGAGGATGTTATGAACTCCAGGAGATGAGGACTTATCTTTAAAAAGGATCTGTGGCCACATGGTGCTCTGGGATGACCAATGAAGAGGGAGCCCCAGTGCCCAGTATTTTATTTCCTCCCCTACCCCTCCTTTGCCAGTAGGTCATAGTGTTATTATTCATATGCCTTTACTAGCACAAAGATCACTGTCTTGTTTTTATTTAATTATTTTGTCATTCAAGAACACTCCACCTTAAAGGTGAATAATTAAACAGGCTTTCAGAATAAAAAGGTAAGCTCAAACCTCAGAGGGTTAGGTTCTTGCCCATACTTTTTTCTTTTATTTCAGCCCACTATATCAAATGGACATAGCTCAATTCCTGGACTGTAAGATCCAAAATGCTGGTTGGGATAATTTAGTTTGTCTTCTGCCCACCTGCAGTCAGAAATTTTCTCCAGAGAAGCACAGAATCACAGGAAGAATTGTATTTGTAGCAGAAAGAGAGAGTGCTGGTGGCTGTAGAACAGTAAGGCTATAAAATTTCTTCCTTGATTGGGGTATCCTTGTCATTGCACCACCTGCATGAATTGAAAAATGGGTCTGTAATCCACTTTTATTTGTTGGAGAGGGGAAAACGTGGCTCTGTGAGAAGAAAAGTAGCCAAACAGAGGATTTCTCTCCCTTTTGCTTCTGTGCTTTCTGAAGATCTGTGCCCCAATGACTAGCATTATGAGTAGTTATGGCAATAAAACTAGGCTCTGGTATTGACCTACCAAAGGTCCCTTCATTTGTTTTCTGTTTGTGCTGTTCAGGTAACAATCTGTTTGAGGCAAAGTGTGTACAGGCCTGACATAATGAGGTCCATCTTGACTGATCCCCTAAGCCCTGTCATATCTGTATCAGAAAGCAATCAAATAATTTCTTAGGCTTTCCTTTGGCTGTAATGTGCTATTCCAATGGTAGAAAGCACCTAATAAGTGCCAAGTCCAGCCCCTGCAATTCTCTTTAGGTGGATTTCCAGGAATTACTCTGCTGGTTGCTAGGCATCAAAGATTGTAGTCCACATATTTTTATACATGGTGACTTTGTAATAAGAATGTTGTATAAAAGTTATTTATAAAGGATTGCAATATCACAGGGATGTTTGAAAGGGAAGGGAGGTCAGAAGGTCTCCAGGGCATCCTCCCACTCAGGCAGGGTCACCCCTGAGCTCACATCAGGCTGCTCAGGACTGTGCCCTTTTGAGGTTCAGAAAACTCCAAGGATGGATCCTGCACAGCTTTCCTGGGCAACCTGCGACCCTGTCCAGCTGCCCCCAGGGGGAAAAGATTTTCTAATCTTCACTCTGAACATTTCTACTTTCAAATTTTGTTCATAGTTTCTCATCTTCCCACCATTTACTGCTGTGAAAAACTTCGCCGGACTCCTCAGTCACTTTCCAGCAGGTGTTGAGGGCTGCTGTAAGTACTCCCAAAGTTTAACCAGGATGAATCACCTCAGTGTCACAGCCTCTTCTCACAGGACAAGTGTTCCAGATTCCTGAGCATCCTGCTGAACTCACACCAAACCTGGATGCAGTACTCGGGATGCAGCCTATTGAGTGCTGAGGTGAGGGGAATAATCACTTCTCTCAACCTACTGGCTGCATTTCTGTTCATACAGCCCAGTATGTTTTTGGCCTTTTTGCTGCCAGAGCTCAGTTCACTGCTCATCAAGATCCCTAGGGCCTTTTCTGCAGGGCTTCTCCCTAGGCAGCATGTCCCCAGTCTGGATTGCTGTGAAAGCTGAGTGTGTTTGTACATAATTAGTTATCCTCTTGTGCCTTTAAACTGGCAGTCTGTGGGGAAACTTATTCTTTTTTACCTTTTTGTTTGTTTGTTTTCCTAGAATAGCTAATCTTAGATTTGGCTTACTAATTTTTAGTTTTGTTGGGGTTTTTGCATATTCACTGACTTTGGGCTAATCCCAAAATAAATTTAACACTATTCTAATTATTGAAGCCACTGATGCCTTTCTTCTTTTGTTTTCTCAGTGTATCAGATGATCAGGTCCTCTTTAACAGGAAACTTTGAGGAGTCCTCAAGTTTGTTTCATTAATCTTGAGGATTTTTACTTGGAACTATTGGCTTGAGAAATACTGCATTTTGTGTGAGTAGTTTGTAGGAACTGAAAGTACCACATGAGGATTGCTGCAGTGCCCTGGATAGAAAGGATGTGATCTTGAAGAACCCAGTTCCTGTTTGTACTTTTCTTACCTTTTGGGAACTGCTCTTTCTGTGTGTGGCTTTACTGCAACTAGCATTCATTTCTTTGGAGTGGAAATAGGGCTTTTATATTCAAAACTGTAGTCTGGAAGGGGGAATTGACCTTCCTTTGGTGTTAACAGCTGTCTGCAATGCTTGTGCTGCTGGAAGAGTTTTCTGGGAGAGTTGAAACACCTTTCCACGCAAATCAGTTTGGAGCTGACAAGCACACCCTCCTGTTCTCCGTATGTACTTATTTAGGGTGTATCTGAGCTATTCGTAGATATCTTGCAAATGTGATGATTCAAAAATGCAAGAAGAAAGACAGCTTGTGGGTTGACTTGTTTACTTCAAAGCAAGCAGCTATCTGGTAACAGGCTTACGGCTCTCATTTGGGAAGTATCCTACCAGCAGTCTCCCTCAAGAAATGCTTCTAATGACAAGAGATAAACTAGTGGCACAGATGTCATCTAACTGCTCTCTGGAAGGCATACTGCCCTGCTGATGAAGACTACGGTTTTTAATGGTCATGAAGAAATCAGTGAGGCTTCTGAGCCTGGAAGTTTAAGAAAACCTGTGACTCATGTCACTTGCAGAAGTGTCTTGCCAACAAGAGCTGGACAATCTCACTAAACAGCCCTGAGGTCATCAGCACTGATGTGACCTAACGCCATCAAAGGAAAGACCATCCTCAAAAGAGTAGAAACCTCCTTCAAAATAAGCAGAAATTTTAAATAAACCACTACAGGTAAGAGGTAAACTAAGAAAAGGAAGCTGATAAGGGTCTAACACAGTGAGGAAAGGCTGGTAAAGGAAATTGATCTCTTAATACTCATAAGAACTGGTGCAGCTCAAGTCTGCAAACAACAATGACATGCTGACTGCAATGTGGTTTTCAGGTGCTGTGACCTCTAAGGATAGTTCCTGATGCAGAAGATGTAGAATCGATCACAGATCACAGAATTATGTGATTCTATGAAGTGGAAAGCAGCAGCTGTGCAGGAGAAATCAGTGGATGGGAAGGTGGTGCTGATGGGTTAACTTTCATTCCGTGAGTCAGATCAGGGCGGACATCTACTTGAGATAAACTCCTTTTTACAAAAATAAGCACAATAGTAACCTCCCTTTAGCTCTTTCAGGCTTGCAGAACGAATGAGCTACTTCCACTACAGTATGTGAGAAAGAAGATGTTTATTCCTGTAGTGAAGATCTGTCACTTGGGACTGTGCCAAAGCTTCCCTGGTACTTTATGTAAGTATGGAATTATCAAAGTAAAAATACAGCTTACTCTCAAATGTGAAAATGTAAATTAATAATCATGACAATTAGCAACACACTGCTTAAATGAAGGCTTCTTTCACCAGTTTCTTCTTGTCCTAGAAGGGCAACAGGGTACAACTCCTTTGACTGCTATGGGTATTGAACCAGTGACTACCTATGAGCTGCAATGTATTGGCCTCACACATTTGTCTCCATAGTTCTGCTTCTATTTGAATAAAAGACATGGATGAAAATACATCCATGCTCAATTCCACACTTGATGCCATAGCAGACTATAAACCCATTGACAAAGGCTTATACTGGAAACTTCTTTAAAAGGAATGCAGACTCTGTGTGTAGTTATTAGTGGCACAGGTGACGATATTTATAGTAAGGAAAAAATGCATAATCTTGCCAAAGCTACTAAAAATGGGGATTTTTCCTTAAGCAGGTATGGGGTTATAGCCCTAATAAGCTCTTGATGAGTTGAGGGAAACGCCTCAGCCCTCTGGAAGGGTGCTCCCAGAACCATGGTCAGAGGACAAAGAAATCCCAGTGGCTTTCCAAAAGTGCTAAGGCCAGACCAATAAGATTAACAAAGGGTGGAGTGTTGTAGAGATGACATGGCTGCCCTTTGCCACATCTTCTGGGAACACAGGGAGCCCCTCAGGCCTATGTCATCTATCTATCACCCCAAAAGCAATTATTGACTAGAATCACTCAAACTACCTAAAAAAATAACAAGTATAAAAAGGAGATTGGGCATGAGCAAAAATTGGAGAGAAATGACATCCTCTCTGTGGGAGTAGCTGAGAGGAGCTGCCCTGTCTCCTCTCACCTCTTCAGGCACTGTAGGGGTGAGAAACTATGTACTCTCTATACTTTATATCTTATACTTTACTCTCTTACAATGCCTATTACTTTATACATTCTATCTTGTATCTTATACTATGCCTGTTACCTTATATCTTATAAAGTACCTTATACCTTTATAATGTGCTTTCACTTTTACCTCACAGCTACTTTGATGCTAATTTCACTGGGCTATATCTTTACTCTAAAGGCACCTTATTTACTACCTATGTTTTGCTACTTTAATACTAATAATTATAACTTGCCTTACACTTCGTAACTTACTTGGTATATATCTTACTTTATAGTGGTTGTTGTGTCCCTTTAAGGCGTGTAGTTCTTTTTTTAACATGTATATTGATGAGACACAGCTATATTCTTTCCTTTTGCTTTGTGTTACAGAGAAGGTTGTGTGCGTTTCATTTTGTTGCTGTTACTGAGGAGGCTCTATATTTGTGTTTTAGGTTGTTGCGTTTCTGGTTAATAGTTTTCTCTTATTAGTTAAGTCTGTCATAGGAGATAAACTGCTGGAGCTCTCTATTGAAACTTACGTTTGGTGTGCTTGTCTGTAGAATGTGTTTTGTGCTGGTTTCTCTTGGGTTTTTTTGTCATCAGTTAAATACAGTTCTGCAGCTAAACATTGTCACTGGCAACGCGAAGCCCACCATAACTGTCACACACTTGTATTAATAGAAGTTATTTCGGGAGCTGCTATAGAGAAATTTCTTTCTTGCTATTAAGTGTAGTGTCAGTGCAGAGTGTCAAAGACCTTTACAACCTGTGTTCTTATGGCAAACACACCAAACCATTTAGTGTGTTTCCCACATGTTCTGCCCAGTTTTAGGCAGGCAGGCAGTGTTGTGTTCATAAGACTTCAATGTTCTGGGGATGCTTATAGCTAATATCTTCATAGAGAAAGTTCTCCCTGGCTTAAGAGTGGTCCTCAAAGGAAGGCCAAAGACCCTTCTAGTCTGTGTTTCTGTCCAGTGTCAGGCAGGCAGTTCTGGGTTCATAAGACTTCGATTGTTCTGGTACGCTTATAGCTAATAATTTTATATTAATACAGGTGGGACAAGAAATCTTTACATTTCTGCCCCTCCTTGTCACGTGACAGCAGGAAAGGAACTGTGACTTTGATGCAAACTTCCTGTTCAGGTACAGTAATATCTATTGAGAAAAGATGCTATAGCAGCCCTCACGTCAGGAAGGAGGGACCCTGTCACACTGTCTAGTAGGGCTGTAATGTAGACCAAAGAGAAAGGTTTTCTTACTTGTCTGATTGGATGCCAGAGTGAGAGTCTGTTCTAAGGCCCCAGGGTAACATCAAGAAAGGTGATCTAATGCTGAAGGGCAGACAGGAACAGGTAAAATAATGACCATCTCTGCTTCCCAACTTTCTACTTTCATTTCTGATTAACGTTTGAGACAGGTAAATTGGCTTAGGTTTCTTCTTAGCCAGGAAAAGATATAACCAAAACTTCAGCACTCACGATGCCTTTGACTTTACAAAATACTTACTTCAATTTGTTTGAAAGTTGAAGAGGCCAATTGGTTTTCAGTGTTATTTTTTTTCTCTCCTGGACAAGGAGGTGAGCAGGAAAAAGAGCAGGTCCTTTTTCCTATGCTTAGTCCTCAGCACCAGACAGATGCTATAATTTGCTAAGCTGCATGTATGGGCAATGCACCAGTTGTTCTCTGGCCCCCAGGAGAGCAATCTGTACTTGGACTGTGTCCTTGTGGCCCCAGCCTATGTCAAACACAGGGTTTAACTCTCTAACTGTTGGTAAAGGCAAGCTAAATTATTTTATATTTTCTCACTACTATGATTTGGCTAATACTCCCAATGAGATTGTCATGAATAAATGTGGATGTCTAGAAACTGAGTATCTATATCAAGGCAAGTTGTCTTGGATTCTGCTTTATATTCAACTGAAGTCCAGTGATACATTACAGAGTACAAATGCACTCATTTTAAGGTAATTGCTTATGCTAGAAGAATATTTTTGTCAATGATGTTACTATCTTGTAAAAATAAGGAAGAGTGCTCCTGTGTGAAGCTATGTATCTTCATGTCAAAACTAAAGATGAAATACATTCTACATGATGACAACGATGATGAGAGTAGGATGCACTCACGGTTTTTACCATTTGCATTAACTGAATTTGAGCAGTTGAGGGATTATAAAATTATGGTTGTCCCTGTCTCTAGTAATTAGTGTTTTTCTCTCCATTTAGAATCTGTGATTTGCAGACCACCAAGTATAATTTCTAATAACACTTTGAAACACTGGTCAGCACCCAGTCTTCTATGTATAAAGTCATGGATTGTTTCCTTGTTCTTCCATGTAATTCTGATATCCAGGTGGCATCCTTAAGTAACCACAGCTTTGTATTCCTGTAATCATCAGGGAGCTACTTAAACACAGCAGATGAAATAATCTTGTCTTGGTTTGAGGGGAAATACCAAAATGTTCATTCACAAGAGGAGGAGGGGCTTTCCTCCTCAATAATCACGCCGCTCTTTATCAAATTTAAGAAAAGGAACTTTAATCAGAGAAATGGATGCAAGAAGGATAACTGTTCTTAACTGATATATATATATGTATATATATATATATATGTATATGTAGGTATAGATATAACTGTAAACAGACCAGAGCAAAGTCCTTCCCCAACACCACAAGAAAAAAACCAACAACCACCCCCAAAACCAGCAGGTTTCCTCCTGGAGAAAAGTTATACTTATGGACAGTGTGCCACAGCCCGGCTGGCTGCAGGGTGAGCTTCCTGTCCCTCTCCAGCGAGACAGATGAATGGTGAGCTCTCAGATGAACTCTGTCTCTCCCTCTGTGTTCCTTGTCCCGAATGAAGAAGGAAAGCTGGAAAACAGAGAACCACAGCGTGTCCCAGAAAGCAGCCACGACCTCTCTCTCCCGGGTCGCTGCTGCAGCCAGGGCGGGCCGGTCACGACACTGCAGGTGCTGGTGAGACTGGAACGGAGACTGGGACCCCAATGCCAAAACCAGGAGCAACAGCAGTGGCAGAGAGAAAAGAAGCGGCTCACCAAGAAGCAGCAGCAGCAGCAGCCTCTCCTCTGCCCCAGCGCACACACACACACACCCCGCTCCTGCGTTCAGCCCAGCTAAAAGAAAAAAAAATGGGAAAAGTCCCCAAAACCAAAAGAGACAGCCTGCTCCCCACCCAACTGATCAAGAAGAAGATGGTAGCAGTTAACTACTTCTTTTTGTTAACTAATGGCATGGGTAGTTAGTGGCAGGGGAGAGAATTTACATAATAATTCCAAACTACAACAAAATGTCACCGCATGTTTCACTGACCTGGCTTTTGGTCCTGTGAAAGCAAATGGTGCAGGCAGACATGTTTCACAACAAAAATATAGAGGCTGGAAAGGTGAATGTAATAGAAATGCTGACACAAGCTTAATTAAAGCACTGCAGAAAGGATAGCTTTATGGAAAATGTAATGTGGCCATGGAATATTTCTATCACCTTCTGTTAGCACCTTACAGGTGACTGCAGGACTGTTTCCATCTTCTTAACTCAGCTCTTTTGTTACCTTTATTTTGGTCCCCGCTTCCATTTCTCTCCCACCAGAGATACTTTGAGAAAATATCCATGGAATCTGGAGCAACTCTGTGCCTGTAACTTTCACTAACCTGGGCTCTTCACCTCTTTGCTCTGACACTGTGCACATCTTGGTTATTCTCCAACCCCTCCAATTGTGAAACGCGGAAGAATAAACTTAGAAAAGGAGCCTTAGTTGAAAGGCTTCATGTAAATGAAAATGTAATTATTATGAAACCACCTCAAAGAGCACACCCTCATTTCACCTGCCCCATTTTGCCAGTGCCTCAGCCTGAGAAAGCTGGCAGAATGAGGACTTTTGGGAGGAATATGGCATTCAGGCTCAGGGCCCTGTTTAATGCAAACCAGCATGTACTCAGGGAGAGCGTGCCAGCCAGAACTCTGCAAATCCTGAACCTAGCACTGACTTTACCTGTCATTCCTCCCTCCTCTCCATCAAAAGCCATGTGCTTTCAGTTTCTTAAAAACTGTTTCTGCTTCTGCCCACTGCCACAATACATGAGGGTGGGGGACTGGGGGATAAACAAGGAGAGGATGTGAGTGGCAGATTTGCAGTTTAGAAGGGCACATACAAGAGGGATGCCTTGGTTTCCCTTGCACTGCCAACAAACTGAAAACTCCCAAGTTTAGGCCTCCTCAACATTTGGACTTTAACCACCCTTTTCACTTTTTTTTCCAAATGAGGGCAAGCTGCTCTCTCCAAGGCATCCCATTCTTGTTTTAGCCTTCAGAAGAAGAGACTCAAGAGTGACCTTATCACTCTCTGTAACTACCTGAAAGGAGGTTGTAGCCAGGTGGGGTTCAATCTCTCCTGTCAGGAAACATGTAAGATGACAAGAGGACATAGTCTCAAGCTATGCCAGGGCAGGTTCAGGGTTGGATATTAGGAGGAATTTCTTCACAGAAAAGGTGTTGGAATACCAAAAACATCGGAATAGATTACCCAAGCAGATGGTGGAGTTACTGTCCCTGGAAGTGCTTAAGAAAACACAGGATGTGGCACTTAGTGCCATGGTCTAGTTGACGAGGTGGTTGACAAGCAGTCTTTTCCAACCTAATTGATTCTGTGATCCTTCTAAAGCAGCTTGCTCAGGGCCTTGTTGCCTTAGGGATGTCCTTGGAAGCGGCATCAGCCTATGCAGGGTGCAAGCACCGCGCTGGGCTTGGGCTGCTGGAGACCCCAGTGAAAAGGCTGGTGGTAAGCTTGAAGGCGCTGCCTGGCCCTGCCCACCTGCACAGCACCTGCAACGCCCAGCTCCCCAGCCAGGTGTGTGCCCTGCTGCCGTCCCTGACTGCCTGAAACCATCTGTACATCCGTCCACCCACCCGCCCGTCCGTCCGTCCGTCCGTCCGTCCATCCATCCATCCACTCTTCCACCCACTCCAAGGCCCCGCGGTCCCACGGCCGCACCTCCCCCGCCGCGGAGGGAGGGGGGCCGGGCCGGCGGCTGGCGGCGATTGGCTGGGCCCGGGGCGCCGGCGGCCAATGGGCGGCGGCAGGGGCCGCGCGTGGCGGTGCCGGGCGGCGGGCGGGCGGGCGCGCCGTGCCCGGCTGTGTCGGTGCCGCTGCCTCCCGCATCCCTCTGCCTCCCGCATCCCTCTGCCTCCCGCATCCCTCTGCCTCCCGCATCCCTGCTTCCCGCATCCCTGCCCGTTTCCTTCCCTGCCCGCTGCCGCCTGCCTGCTCGGGAGGCGTGAGAACTCCATGGGGGAGACGGGCGCCGGGCGAGGCGCGGGACGCGCGCTGGGAGCGCTCCTCCCGCGCCCCGCCGCCCGCCGCCTCCCCGACGGCCGCCCTCGCCCCGCCGCCGCCGTCCCCGCCGTCGGGGCCATGAAGCGGGCGCACCCCGAGTACAGCTCGTCGGACAGTGAGGAGCTGGACGAGGCCGTCGAGGTGGAGAAGGAGAGCGCAGACGAGAATGGGTGAGCTCAGGCAGGATAGGCACCGTGGGGCTGCGCGGCGCCCCCTCCCCCCTTTGGCCCCGTGGAGCCCCGAGACCCCCAACCCCCCGCGACCCCCCACGGTGACCGGTATCCCGCTGCTCCCCGCAGGAACCTGAGCTCGGCCGCGGGCTCCATGTCTCCCTCCACCACCTCGCAGATCCTGGCCAGGAAGAGGCGCCGAGGGGTGAGTGCCCGCCGGCCGGCCGCGGCTCCCCGCAGCCCGGCCCGGCCGCCCCTGACCCCCCGCTCTCTGCCCTAGATCATAGAGAAGCGCCGCCGCGATCGCATCAACAACAGCCTGTCCGAACTGAGGAGGCTGGTGCCCAGCGCCTTTGAGAAGCAGGTAGCGCCCAGCGACCCTCCGCGCTGCCTCCCTCCGCTCCCGGCTGGGAGTGTCACCCCCTCGGTAGCGTCTCTGGTTCAGCCTAAAATGTTTAGTGCTTCCCCTTCCCTCCTAGGGATCAGCCAAGCTGGAGAAAGCAGAGATTCTGCAGATGACTGTCGATCACCTGAAAATGCTGCATACAGCAGGAGGGAAAGGTAAAGTTTCGTGCCTGACAGCGGGGGCAGCAACTCTGCAGAGAGGCTGTTGTGAGAGGAGCGCGTTCCCGAGCATTGGGTGTGCAGTGTGCTGAGGAGTGCTTGGAGAAAGTGGACGGCAGCTCTCATACGTTTCATCAGGAATTTGGGGCTTTCTCCTGCTTGACAAGATTTGCGGCATCGGTAGTACTGAAAGGTTTTGCATTGTTAGCTCAGGGTTGTTCTAGAGGAGAGTGGCTGTGGGTCTTTCTAGCAATGTGTCAGCACTGTGAAGTGAATCAGCTTTTGGCAGCTTGGAAAACATAGTAATTGTTGTTGTCTAATGTTTGTTTCTCTAAGTTTCTGAAAGTTCAGAACAGAACTAGGAAAAAATACAGGATGAAATAAGTGGTGAAAAGAATTAATGAAAATGGTGAAAGGCGCTTTTAAGAAAAAAGTACTTTGCCTGTTTAAATCCCCTCTGATAAGTTAGGACTTGTGTTTCTAATGAATTTCATTGTGCTGTGGTTTTGCTTGCACAGGGGAGACACGGAAAGAACAAAAATACTTTTCTCCAGTGGCAGTGAGCAATTCCAGTTTAAAAATGGCAGTTTGTGACTGGTCTTGGGACTTGCAGCATCACAGCACAGATATAAAAGAAAAGCTTGTTAGACAAAAAAAGAAAAAAAAAAGGAGCTTGGCAGCTAGTCTATAGCTGGGAATACTAACCACATCCAAGTGAAATATGCTTATAGGGGAGGGTGGAGTGGGAAGGCTACTTGTAGACAATTAACTAGCAAACAGCATCTTAAGACTCCATTCTTTGTTCTTTTCTTTCTTAGGTTATTTTGATGCTCATGCTTTGGCTATGGACTATCGGAGTCTAGGGTTTCGAGAATGCCTGGCTGAAGTTGCTCGATACCTGAGTATCATAGAGGGTCTGGATGCCTCTGATCCTCTGCGAGTTCGACTCGTTTCTCATCTCAATAACTACGCCTCTCAACGGGAAGCAGCAAGTAGTGCACACACTGCCATTGGACACATTCCTTGGGGCAGCGCCTTTGGACATCACCCTCACATACCTCACCCGTTGCTGCTGTCTCAAAATGGGCATGGTAATACCAGTACTGCAGCATCTTCTACAGAACCACATCACCAGACCAGAATTGCTGCCCCACATGCTGAAACTTCCTCACTCAGAGTGCCCCCAAATGGCAGCGTTGGACCAGTGCTCCCTGTGGTCACATCTACTACCAAACTATCTCCTCCACTTCTCTCCTCCATGGCATCTCTGTCTGCGTTCCCCTTTTCGTTTGGCTCCTTTCATCTGCTGTCCCCCAACGTGCTGAGCCCGTCTACGCCAACTCAGGCAGCAACCCTTAGCAAACCATACAGACCCTGGGGGACTGAAATCGGTGCCTTCTAAGAACTAACTCTTTAGTAAGGGTGGGAAAGCCTACAAACCTAGCTGAGCTGGGTTATGCCACGCTTAAAATTGAAGTTCTTAGTAACTAGCACAAAGGTACAGCTTCACCTTAACCAAGTCTGTCTAAAAACTGTCTCATTGGATTTTTCTTTTTGTTTTCTACATTTTTGTATTAACAGGTTTTTTGGGTTTTTTTAATAGTTGCTGAAGTTTTCCAAAAATAAAATTACAGTAGTGGTTTGTTAACACTTGTGTTAGATCTCTGTTGAGCATTTAAATCACTTTTGTAAACAGTTTGCTTCAAATGTTTCATTTTTCCTGAGTACATCAGACTGGCTTTTTATGAAGAGATATCACCTATTAATGTTAGTGATGGCCTAGTTTTGTTATTAATTTTTCCAAGACCATTCTTCTCAGCATTAATAAGCTGTGTTTTTGTTAGTATTTTGACATCGAGATGTTCTATAAAGAATTACTCTTTTTGTAAACTGTATTTCAGTCTTATATTTCTGAGCAAAGCGTTGACAAATCAGATGGATCTGCTTGACCAGCTTTATCTAAGAGCCCAACTATTATTTCTTCTGCAGTAGTTTGGTATATTTGGCAATCTTATTTTAGTCCCTAGTGGACATGTACTTGCATCTCACAACCACTACATTATTTCTTCCATCGAAAGGAGCAGTCTGAGTAGGGGAGTGCAAAAGCCAAATTGCACAGGGTATTGGTGGTGGGTTTAGTTGCTGGGGAAGTTAAGGGAAATAAAGTTGTCAGCTGCAGTAGTCTTCCAGCCAGAGTTGGTCATATGCATTTTCATTTCATAAGGCCAGAATCTGCTCTGAGTTACAGTGGAGTAATTGTTCTATTAGCCTGAATTCTTGGGTATCTGAGATCCGACTCTTCCTCTGTGAGCTTCAAATTTTCGCCTGAAATGAATGATGCCGGTATTTAAATAGCCAATGGAATGGTACAGTGGAACCTGTTCAGTGCACAGCCTTGTTTAACAGATACATCCTAACCAGTTGATTTTTCTATTGTGTTTTACTTTTAGGTGCAGTTCAGTGCCACTCCTCATTTTGTAAGGGCTCTGCTGTGTTCCTGTGTGTGTGAGAGTGTGTGCATGTACATGTATATTTTGTTTGATTTTGTGAGAATCTTAATCTGAACAGGTTTATTGAGGGAGTTCCATTGGATGGGGTTTGCCTGCTCTTGTATCTGTATTGTGGCTAAATAAAGGAGAAAGAACAAAGTATTTTAAATGACATGCTTGTCTGGTATGTATCAGTGGAGAATTCTATGCCTCTAGGTATCACAGGAGATGTCAAACAATTGCTACTGAGTCCTGCCATGGGTATTTACTTTTTTCTCAGATATTATGGCATACATAGCTACACTAGCTGAGTACATGAAGAACCACAGTGTCTTGGAGTAACAGCTGAGGGAAGGAAAACGTAGGATTTGTTTTGCACATCCCTTTTATGTGCCTGGCAGTGTATGGGCAGACAGTGAAGATACCAGGGTTTCTGCTAAAGAAGAGGTTAAAGCTGCACTGCACTTGAATATTCTTAGTGATTTGCATTAATATTAAAAAGTTATCATCTATACAAATGCAGAGTTGTTTTCTGTCTAACTCATGAAATTCTTACCTGTCCTATAGCTCTGTAGCAAAGTTTTGTACCTTACAGTCTGGTTTAGCTCACAGTCAGTCTATTAGTGCAGAATCTACCCAAAATCTCCAACTGATCCTGCATTTGTTACTGAGTGTCTAACACTTTAAGTAACAACCTGCCAGGATTACAGGTAGATAAGTTTTCTCCAGATGCAGTTAATCCTACCTGCAAATCTACCTGCAGAACATCACCAACTTCTGGAAGTACTTCACTTCATTCCTGTGCATTTGAATTTATAGTATACTTGTGTTGGTAAATGGCACATCCTTGTCTGGATTTAGCTCTGCCAGAATAGCAAAAAGAGCTTAGCCCTGTGGGAGACGAGAGCTTTGTTTAAAGAGGGGCTCTCGGGCCAATTAAGGAGTGGCATTGATGAGAGGCTTTCTCGGAAGGATTGCTGTGAGTTTGGAAAGAGCGGGAGAGCATTCAAGTGCATAACCTTGTTTTACCTTCCTCCCGAGGCTGTAGGAGACCACTGCTAGAAGTGAAATGCAAAACACTGTGGGAGCTAGAAATACATAGGTGTTATTAAGGAGAGATTATACAGCATAGTATTTCATGTAGAAACCTGAAATAAGAGGCTGTAAAATTCCAAATCCAGTTTCTTTTCACTGTGTGTATTGTCTCCTGTTTAATTACGCTCTGCTCTGTCCCTAACAGGTTTTTATAGCAAATTAACAACTCCTACCTAGAAGATTGCTATAGTGCATGCAACTATTCTTTAGATCTTTTAATAAATGGCAATGCTTCTCAGCCTTTTAATGGTTATTTCATTGACATTCAAATGACTTTGCCTCCCTCTAAATAGCTGGCTCTTTTGTGTAGAAAGACCCCTATAATTATTTTTGTCCCACTGTCCTACCCTTGAATGGACTTCAGAAGCAGAGTGCAATAAAAGTTTAGCTGCTGGTGTTTGTTTCTATATCCACTGTCTTCTCTTTCCACTACCAATGACAAAGGTATTAATGAAAATACTAATTTTATTCAACTTTTGCAGTAATTCAGTATTAATTTTTAGGAACTCAAAATCTACTGATTGTTATCAGAGATGAACGAATTCTAGGAAATCACAAAAACTATTAATTCAAAAGGGAAAAGCATGGCCCAGAAGCTGAAACATCAGGGTTGTTAACTCCAGGGCTGTATTATTATTTGTGCTGTTAATTTTGTACATCTGGCTTGACAATCACTTAATTCATATCTGGCTTGCCAGCTGTGAAACAGGTAGGGCAGTGTTTGGTCTCTTTTCCTCAAGAGACAGTGGTAGTTGGAAATTTTTTATATTGATGATAAATGCTGTAGTTCCTAAAAAACTACAGTTCTGAGATGTTCTGCTATTTTTCTTTCCTTTAGGATGCTGAGTTTTTGAAGACAAACTGAGAAAGGCAAAATAAACTTGGTTCTATAGGCAACAGATATCTCCTGAGCCCCAAACATTTACTTGTTTACCCTATTGCAAAAGAGCAACTCAGAAGCAAAAGTGTAACCAGAGGGATGCTGGAGAAGAAAGGAAATGCATATGTGACTTGATCCCATGACCCCCCACAACCACCTTCAATTGCTTTGGATGAAATGTGTTCATCTGGAAATCCTCAGGCTAAAGCTTTGTGTGGGAAGTAAGATCATGTGCTGCTTCATATAAGCTAATATTATCTTTCTTTATCAAGAAATCTTGATTTAAATGCAGAATAAATTTAAAAAGCTGGTAAATACTGCACAAAATCAGATGCAAACCTCTGGAAATCTGTTCTGTGCTTTGGCATAGATGAATAGCTAACAAAAGTGACATTCTTTTAGCTTTTGGAAAAAAGCTGCCCTTAGTTCTTTAGACACTTTCTGTTCAGTGCTCCTGTCTTAACACTAGTAGCATGACAGAGTTTATTAGGATCATGCTGAAAACCCCATGAATCCTGGCTATTGCTCTCTTCACTCACACATCAGCATGAGAGTCCCCAGGTGACAGGAGCCTTCCTAAACTATTGCATAGTGGTGGGAAGACAGCCAGTTTGTTTTTTTTTTTCAGGCAACAAATAAGCCCAAGTGAGCACAGAGAAACTGAAATCCTTCTTCCTGTTTTATATTGTGTGTATATTCACTAATGTTTCTTGCCAGAAACTCCCAGTTTAAATTTTAATGCACTCTACATGAAGCTGGAAGTCTCTAGTGAGTAATGTAGAGGTCATGGGCTTTGTGCTGGAAGGCAACAAAAATTATTTACAAAGCCCTTTCCTGAGGCCTTACATGAAAGGTTGCAGAGATGGATTGTGGTACTTGTGACTCACTAAGTTAAGACACCAGTATGTCCATGTATTAACCAGCATACCTGGCCTCATAGGGTCTGTGTGTGCTTGGTCTGTAACTGAATGCCTCACTCTCCACTTGCCCAGCTTATAAATAAAAATTAGAACACTCCCTTTCTTCTGGAGCCAGAAGATGTGAGCATTGGCTCATGATTGCAATATAGTACCTTGACTTTTGTAATAAATGTTGAATGCTGATACCTAATAAGATACAAATACTTGAAGGAGTCTTTAGTAGTCTGAAGTGTTTGTTTGGTGAAAATTTTTATTAAAGAAGTGCTCAGGTATTGTATGTTGTTCTCTCCTATTCCAGCTAGTCCCACATAATCTTTTCTTTGGAAAATTCTACTGATTATTCATGCAGCTTGAAGGAGTAGATCAAACTGCTTTGCTCTGACCCATGCTGTATGCAGCCTGCCCAAGCCTTCCCAGCAAAGTTTGTAGACAGAGGTACTCTTCCACCTGTTTTTTTTTCTTTTTTTTTTCTTCAGTAAATCATGTGATACAGCTGTATAATGCAGAAGGCATTTATCTAAGTGCTCAAGACAGCTGAGCACTGGGGGCATTCTCCCCTATTTATAAAGCCCTTAATGACATTACATTGCTTGGACTTTTGAGAGTCTTTTACCAGGTTGCTCACTTCAGGAAAGGAACAGGAGAATAGCTGGAAGCGTATCTGCACATCTGCACTACTGCTCGTTGGGGCAGCCTCAACACTGGGAGGCCTCTGCAGACCACTCTTTTTTCTCTGTGTTGAAAAGGCTTCTTGGAGCTTTTCAGGTAGCTTGTATTTTTCCAAGGAAAACTGTAAAGTTGAGGCACAGGCATTAGTAACAAGTTAAACAGGTACGTGCATTTCTCTGTTTTGCACTGCATTTGCAGAAAAAGGATGTTGGGAGTAGAAGAGTTGGTGAAACAGCTTCATGAGAGAATAGCAGGAGAAGGAAGGAAGGCTGATTTGCAAGATCAGAGGAAAACTGAGGCTGTGAACAGACGAATGAAGAGCTGCATTGTTTGCATTGCCTGTGGCAAAGATACGGAAATATCTGACATCAGATGAAAAAATAAGCCGCATGCCAGTATGTAGAGGATTCAGAGAGGGGAAGGTAATACTTGGTATTCCTAATTTTACTCAGTAAGTCAGAATAAGATAAGCAACATAGTGTCTTGGTTTGAGGGGAAAAACCAAAATGTTTATCCACAAGCAGAGGAGGGGGGGCCTCCTCCACAATAATCACACCACTCTTTATCAAATGTAAGAAAAGGAACTTTAATCAGAAAAATGGATACAAGAAGGATAACTATTCTTAACTGATATATATCTATATCTATCTATCTATCTATCTATCTATCTATCTATCTATCTATCTATCTATCTATCTATATGTAGGTATAGATATAA
>JAWWEV010000083.1:123290094-123321639 GCA_035583235.1 Hafferia zeledoni
TTGTGGCCAAAGTGCAGGACCCGGCACTTGGCCTTATTGAACTTCATCCCATTGGAATCAGCCCATCTCTCCAGTCTGTCCAGGTCCCTCTGCAGAGCCCTCCTGCCTTCCAGCAGGTCAACACTCTCAACTTGGTGTCATCAGCAAATTTGCTGATGATGGACTCAATCCCCTCATCTAAGTCATCAATAAAGACGTTAAACAGGACTGGGCCCAACACAGACCCCTGGGGAACACCACTGGTGACCGGCCGCCAGCTGGACACAGCCCCATTCACCAGCGCTCTCTGGGCCTGACCATCCAGCCAGCTCCTAATCCAGCACAGAGTGCCCCTGTCCAAGCCATGGGCTGCCAGCTTTTTCAGAAGTGTGTTACGGGAGACAGTGTCAAAGGCTTTGGTGAGGTCCAGATAGACTACATTTAAATGGATTTTCTTTAAAACATTGTTTCTTTACTTTCTAGATGGAAAATTTCATCCTTTTTTTTAGGGTTTTAATGCTTCCCATTAGAAAATATTTCCAGTTTTTCTCATGGGAAACAAAAATGATCCTTAAGCTTTTAAAACCTAGTTTACCTTTTAACATCTTTACCAGAACTGGTTGTGTCAAAAGATGGGTTATTAGTCAGTGGATGGGGTTATTTGTAAGTGGATGTAACAGCAGTGAGCTGACACTCTTTTCCAAATTAAGCAGATTACACAGGCTGTTTCCTCACAAAATAGGTTACCCCCTGTAGTTTCATTTCCAGCCCTTGCCCAGTCTAATATTCCTTCCTTCCCTTCAGGATATTCAATGTCTTTGCAGTTATTGCCACCTTATTGTAAATAAGACAGGAAATTATTTCATCTTTTCTGTACATCTAAATATATACAAATATATCTCTCTATATAAAAACTATGTCTCATGTAGTTCTTTCATATATTATTAAATTTTTTCACTCAAGGTTGATCTCAGGATCCCTAAAGGTGATCAGTGACCTTTCTGGATGTAGTAAAGTGCTGCTTCTGAAGGATAAAAAACTCAAACTTTTTTACTAGCATGATACAAAGGGGACTAAATTAAAATCTGTCCCTAAGTGTCCCTTCATGTGAGACACAGAAAACAGAGTTTTCTGGTGTATGATGACATGTGCCACTTAGCCAAGACTGGTGGGGAAAAGTACATCAGAAGCCAATCCACAAGCAGTTTGTTTTCATATCCCAGTTTTCATTCCACAACATTTCACTTTTCCAATTAATGATTCAGGAGGATAGAACAGCATAGATGAGCCTGAATAAAAGCAGCAGCTAGAATCAAACACAAGCAGGACTGAATCACAGAATCACACAGAATCACTGAGTTTGGAAGAGACCTCCAAGAGTGTTGAGTCCAGCCTTTAGGCACTAAGTGCCATGTCCAGCTTTTTCTTGCACACCTACAGGGATGGTGACTCCACCATCACCTCCCTTAGCAGTCTGTTCCAATGCCTGACAACCCCTTTAGGGAAGAATTTCTTCCTGATGTTCAGCATAATTGTTAAGACAGAGAATATTACTGACCCAGGAGAGCCCAGAGCTTCTCCCTTGCAGGTCCACATGAACATTTGTAGTTCTCACTACAAATCACTACTCACTACAAATCACTACTCACTACAAATCACTACTCACAGACAACTCAAATCAAAGGGAAAATAGCTCCTGGTTTGACCAGGTGTTGGCTCAGGCCCTTAAACACCAATATAACCAAGGAGGAGTGCCCAAATACACAAAGTGAAGCTCCTAACCAGCTTTATCATCAGTTTATTTGGGTCAGAGGTGGTTTCCAAATTATACATACTAATACTTGCTCACTTTTTGCAATAATTTGTTATTTTCAGTTAAATTAGAGAATAACAGAATCATAGAATCATAGAATGGCCTGAGTTGGAAAGATTTCAAAAGATCATCTTGTTTCACTTCTCTGTCACAGGCAAGGACATTACCCCCACCAAATCAGGCTACTTCATGACCCATTCAACCCACTCCTCTGATCTGACCTCAAAGGTATCAGAGGACAAGTCTAGATAGGTGACTTTGTGTTTTTGAAGAGAGGCTGATGACCTTGATATGGCTTCCCAGAGGCAGTGGATGTTCAATGCTCTGGTCCTTGCCTGAACATCAGCAACAGGCAGGAAACATCAGAGGGAGGGAGTGAAGGTCATCTTTTATGTTATAGGGATATTTAGTAAATCTGGGTTCAGTATGTGGCAGATGAAGGCTTAAGGCTAGTGTTCAGTGATGCTGAAGAAAAGAGCAGAGGAAGAAATGAGAGTTAAGAAGATAAGAATTTGTGGGTTTAAAAAGTTGATTCTACAAAGACAAAAGATTTTTCTGGGGCCTTTGAAAGACAAAATGAGGGTGAATGTCTGGGGGAACTGGATAGGAAGCAATTGCCATCAAAAAGAGGATGAGGAGATTCAGAGACTTGCTATAGTGGAAAAATGGTGAGATCACTTCTGGCTGTTGGCAGTAAACAGAAAATAAACCAAGACAAGCATGAAGAGCTCTAGTTAAATTTTATGCATGGCTGGGGAGAAACCTACCAAACAGTTTCAAATATCTAGAGAAGGAACAGGACCTGGGAGCTATTCAGGCAGGATTCAAGGACTTCTTGAAAGTACTTGATGAAGAGGTTGTTGACAAGGGCTGAAAGCTGTGTATATGTTAAAATATTAGCCAAAAAAATGCCACTGTCTTTTGCTGGTGCTAAGTGTTTTTGATTTGGGTTTTGAATCTGCTTCTCCCATTACAGTATACAAGGGCTGGAGCAGGGAGACTCTACAAATGCCAGTTTGCTCTGAAGCTGGAAAGCTACATCACAAAGCACTTCTCAGTGTCTCAGCAGGTCCCATCGGGTTGTCTGGTTGTACCATGTGTTGTGTACCACAGTACTCACTAGTGTTGTCTTTTTTGCAATAGCCAGTGAAAAGGTAAATGATTTAACCTCTGAATAAAATTCCTACAGGGAAACTTAAGGAAAAATAAATTTACTGGGTGGAGGGGTATGCTAAAATCCTCATTTGTGTTTTCTATTGCTTAGGTCCTTCCCTGGTGTTAGAAGCATCAGCTCCTTCTGTGACCCTTTACCATAATCACATGATTAGTTTTCTAACTATTTCATTTACTGTAGGTCATCTGGCACATAGCATTTTAAAATAAATTCATATTTAACTTCCACTGAATGAAAATAAGGGAATTGATCAAATAATTATTCTATAATTTAGCAAAAAAATTTATGTCTTTGGAGTGCCTTATTCCAGTGAGGATGTAATATCTTTAATACCTTTATTAGTTGGTAATCTAAACCAAAGAAATCGTTGAGAACAAAGACAACACATTTCTACTTTCTTAAGGCTTTTCTTCAGATCTGAAAAGGATGTAACCATCTGGAAAACTAAGGCTGGTTTGGAAACACAAAGATTTCCTCTTACTGCTGGCTGGCTGTATTTATCACACTACCTTTTTTCCACCTCCATGTTACGTGCAGACTCCAAAGTTGTGTATAATTATACAGCATATATATTACTGCTTGCTTTGGAGTCACCTTGAATGTTTTTTTTTAGGCAGTCCAAATCTGTCATTGTGTAAAATTTGCCATGATGTATTGGGTGAACATAGCCCACCACCCTGGACATTTAGGAAGCTGTGTTAGACCCATGCCTGGGGAGAGAGAGGGTGGGTGGCCCGCTGCTCAATCCATTGTGCACTGCCAGGACACTTGCAGATGGCTTGTGCCCAAAGCAAAAGGGTGTGATGTAAGCAACAGGGAATGATGTAAGCAAGTACAGATACCAAGATTAACATTTCCTGCTGAAACTCTGTTGCCTCATCACTCTCCATAAAATGATCTGGGAAACTCAGTGCATTGAAGCATTGAGATCCATCCCACTGCAGCTAATGCTGGCCAATTATTCAAGCTACCAGTGTTATTTCTTGTGGGCACCTCTCCATGCCCTTGCCATTTCCCCAATCTTCTTCTCCCTAAATCCTGTTCTAAACAATTGCTTAAGAGAGAAAGCAGTACCAGGTAAAGCAGGATTAAAATATTGAACTTCTCAATGAGCTGAAACTCAGGTAAATGAGAGTATAAGAAACTCACTAAGACTTTGTTTACTTCTGCTGAATTGGGTTAAAAAGAATTTGACAACTTGCCAATGGCTCATCTAAAGCTTTCCTACCCAACTCACTACCCTAGACAGTCATGAAATGTAGGGAGCTGCAGAAACCTACTGAAGAAATGCAAGAGTACTCTGAGTTTGAAGTTTTAAAATAAACCCTTGACTAGGGAAAGTGAATTACAGACTTTGTGTATAAAAAAACACTGAATAATGCTCAGTGATGGATAAAGCTTTGTGATGTGGTGAAAACTTGTTATTCAAGAAGAGACTCTTTAAAGAGCAGTTGTATCATCCTTAGGGCATAATAGTCCAAACACTCTTCCCACGCCTTCACAAGACATGTGCAGTTTGCCCTTGAGAACTTAGAAAAATACATGCACCTTCCAGTACCTCATGGGAGTCTTACATGTGCGGACAGGGCTGGCTGACAAAAGTCTCAGGTGTAGCAGAAGGCTGGCAGATTGCTGCCACAGCATTTTCTTTCCAGAGAAGTGAAGGTTTTTTGGTGTTTTGTGGTTTGGGGGGTTTTTTTGTTTGTTTGTTTGTTTTTTAATGTAGCAGGTGCCTTACTCTAAAGAGCAATGCAAGCTGTGCCAAAGTCCTGACAGGAACTGACAGGAACTGGTGATGAAAATAAGCTGTAGCTGAATGGCTTCACCTTTGGTGAGTGTAACTGCTCTGGAAGCCTTGACACTGCTAAGATTGACCAACTGTGAATTGAAAAAACAACAACGTAAGATTTTTTAAAATGGCCTTATCACTTATCTTCCCTAGCAAAACAGGATTCATCATGCTGTATGCAACAATGAAACAAGCACTTCTTGCCTTCACAGAAGGAGATGGGCAATCCTGTTATAACACAGATGCTGATGTGTTCTGCCATTCACCTTATTTTTCTCAATATGAGGTATTCTGTGTTATCATAAACCGGTTTTGAAAAGCATTCAAAATCACTCAAAGCACTATAATAAATCTGACCTTTCTTATAGCTTCTTAAGAATATTTTTTTTCTAAGAAACACAACTGTTTTCTGATTCTGTCAGTTTTGGTCAGATATTCCCCATAGTACCTGCACAGAATATCTCTATTCTGCTATCAGTGCTGCTGGCTGATGGGCTTACCTGCATTTTTCAACATTCGGTAACTTCCCTCAAGTCCCATGGGAGACAGACGCTTTAATTTAAAGTCTGAGTTTATAGATTTGCTGACTTAGGAAAAAACCCCTAAACAACCCAAAATCTAAAAATGTGCAATGGAAAAGAAATAATGCCTAATTTATTGTTTCAATGTACATACATTTTAAATTAGCTACATGGGCTCAAGGTTGGTGGTTGGAGTTTTTTTAGTGTTGGGGACTGACTACACTGAATTCCCTTATATGTATGTATGTATGTATGTGTTTGTTTGTTTATTTATTTATTTGTTTGTTTATTTATTTATTTACTGTGTGCCTAGCCAGAGCTCGGTGTTGATGGGCTCATCCATTATGTCTTTGCTAATACCAGTTGAGTGATTTCTCCAACTGAAGAGGAGACCGAGTCTTCTCTGTCTTGTACTATTAGGAGACACTTAATTTCTGCTGACCCAAGCCCACAAAGACATGTGAGTGGCAGAGTTTGCAAGGACAATAACAGTATTTACAGGCCAGCTGATCTGTATGAAAAAAATGGACTAGTTTTGGAGATCGTTAGCTCTTCCCTAATTGTCTTTGATTTTCAGTCTTTTATGTACACAGGACTGCAGGTGCATCAGCCCTGTAGGCTACTGCCCTTGAGGCAAAAGACACATGTGGTCTCTCTCTGACTAAAATCACCCAAACTCTAACAGCAACCCCAAAAGTTGTGGGTTTGTCAGTGTGTCCACAAGTTCTGCAGACTGTAGCAAGTTCCTCGTGAGCTGGGCTGCTACGTTCTCCTTGGAGGGCTTCCCAGCAGGCATTAGGGCTGGAGATGGAAATGGCTTATTGAAAGGAAATTGAGTGTCAGCTCCCAGACCTGGACAGGTTCCTAGCAATGGGCAGCATGGTCTTCCTGACTAGGTCTGATGCCCACCAGTACCAGAAGCATTGGCAGCCTGTATTATTGCCACAGTAGTCACAGCTCTGGCCTTTTGTCCCCTCCTGGCTTTCTCGGATTGCAAGTGCAGTGTGAGCCATGCATGGTGTCTCACTCCCAACGCCCATCGCTGTGTGGCATTACAACCTCTGCTGCAGAAGGAGGTCTCCTGAGGACAGATCCAAGGGCAGATCCAGTAATCAAGTAATGGAAAGATGGTGAGCAGACAAGATAACCTATCCACAGGACCTGTAATCTTATAGATCCATTATCCAAGAAACCTTCAAGTTACCAGTGATACAGCAATACCTTTCTGATAGCATCATAATGACAGATTCAAAAGTTTCTCACCCTCATACATTGTGCACATATGTGCATACAAAAATAGTTGAGTGGGTTATTTGGAAAACACTTCCCAGGCTCTTTAAACTTGACCTTCTGTTCCTCCATGAAAACTAAAACTACAGGGCCCAAGCTACTGCTTTCTAATTTTGTCCACTAAGCGGAGAGGGATATTTGAATTTCAGAGACAAACTGTGGCAGAGCACTCAGAAAACAGACAAAATAAACGTCAAACTTCACCAGTACCTTGCTTCCTTGCTGCTGTCACCGTCCCCTAAAATGAGATTCCCTTAAAATAAACTACATTTGAATAATATAGTTTGGTTTCTTTCCATTCGTTTCTGGGTCTTCAGAGTGTTTTGAATTTCTCTGCATCTAGGAGAGTGAAAACACACTCTTCAGACAGAAGTTGTATGTGTAATTTCTTGGCTTCTGACAGGATTTGGAAAAAAAAGAAGTCCTCAAAACTAAGAAGGAAAACACAGAAATTTATAAAACACTCTGTAGTTTGAGATGAGACCACAGTCAGCTGTACTACAGCCATTAAAAAAGGCAGCAGATATTTATGAAGCCCAATGTTGTCATCAGACCAATGGCTTAGGCAGGAAAAGAAGGATTGGCTTTTTCTCAATAAACAAGATGTAACTGTCAAACTGACATACAGAAACAAGAAGCAAAAGCAAAGGAAAGACACTAGAGAAAGGGCCTGGTTCACTGTGGATGAATTATAAAATACTTGGACAGGGAAAGGCCGCAAAGAACAGTGTGAATAACAGCCACCATACTGAGTGAGGGCTGCCTGATCCAGGCAGAGAACACACATATAAAAGTGAACTTGGGTATGATTTCCTTTGGATATTGGATGTTGTTAGTTTTAAGACTACTGAAAATAGAAAGATCTAAACTCAGAGGGCTCCTATAAACCCGAATTTCACTAATACTACTGAGCATGCATCACACTCAGTATCATCCACTTGTAATTAAAAAATTTGCAGCTAGGAGCAACAGATTTCAGCAGCATTTTTAGGAAGAAACATTTCCTAAAAATAGCAGAGGCCCAAAGAACTTACCCAGTATTTTTTAACTCTTTTTTTGGCTCCAAAATGTGGTTCATACACAGCAGAACATCATCAGGGAGATAGGCTGAGACAGCTGGCTTCCACAGTGCCCTACAGCTTTGCAACTAGGTCATTAGTTTCAAAAGGAGGCCTTGTTGTGCCAAATTAGAGGTAGAAAGTAATTTAGCCCGGGTTTTCCATTTCAGACTACACCAGATATGGAAATCCTAGATTCCTTGCTAGCTGTTTTCTGGCATGAACAAGAAATGATCTGACTCTAGTAAAAGAACTGATCTTTGACTGGGCGGATCAGCCTTTACCTGACCTGGGTAAAAATCAGGTAAATCCCAGCTGTGTAGGGCTTTTTCCACTCCTTGTCTACTTGAATTGCCTCTAACCATGTTCAGTTACTCTTCTCTCTGTGTGCTGGCTTCTATGGGTGCCACCCCATTAGTCTACCTTTGCCCTCTGTTCTTTGCTCCTACCACTTTCAGTTGCCTTGTAAAGGAAAGAGACTTGAGACAACACACTACGTGCTCCAGGCGGCTGGAATCAGAGTCCCTGGAGCCTACTGGGACATGCATTGGTCACCTTGTATGCTGGTTTGGTTTGGGATAATTTTCTTCACAGTGGCTGGTATGGGGCAGTGTTTTGGGTTTGTGCTGAACACAGTGATGAGAACTGATGAGATGTTTTTGTTATTGCTGAGCAGTGCTTACACAGAGCCAAGGCCTTTTCTGCTTTCTGTACTGCCATGCTGACATGGAAGTTGGAGGTGCCTGGGATGTTGGGAGCAGACACAGCCAGGACATACAACTAAAGGAATATTCCATACCATATGACATCATGCTCAGTATATAAAGTGGGTGGGACACATTTGGAGTGATGCTGTTTGTCTTCCCAAGTAACTGTTATGCATGATGGGACCCTGCTCTCCTGGAGATGGCTGAACACCTGCATGCCCATGGGAAGCAATGAATTAATTCCCTGGTTTGCTTTGCTTTTATGCATGGCTTTTTCTTATCCTATTAAAATGTCTTTGTCTCAACTCATGGGATTTCTAGCTTTTATCCTTCCAATCCTCTTCCTGATCCTGCTGGTTGGGGAGTGAGTGAGCTATGTGGTGCCTGGCTGCTGGCTGGGGTTAAATCACAACACCCTGCCAAGGTATGCAACTGAATTTCTGTGTATATCAGTTCCTGCTTTGCAACTTGGGCACTAATTCTCTTTTTGCTCTGTGAGAACCTATGAACTCTCTTAGCATAGTCCAGCTGCCCCAGAATGCTTGTGAAATTCCAATTTCACTTTTTTTCAGGTCAGCATGACCCTGGACAATTTTTTTTTTAATTTTTTTTTTTTTTTTACAAAAGCATCTTTTTATTTTTTCCTGCATTGCATAACAGGTAGAGAGTTTGGTTGCATTACAAAATGCCTGGGTTTGGCCAATTGCATTTTGCTGCAAACATGGCTGGGAGTAGAGGGAGGATGTCCAAAAAGCTGAGATCAGAAATCAGCAGGTCTTGTTTTAACAAGCCGCTTGAATTCACTACAGGCTTTTTGCTGAGTGTACAAGCAGCAACAAAGAAAAAAGTCACTGCTCAGGTGGTGTAACTGCTTCATGCTCTTCCTTGATGGTTCACGTCTGACAGCTCAGGGTGAGCTAACCTGCAGAAACAAATGGTGCACCTTTGGCTGTCTTTGTGAATGTCTTAACAAAAGTTTTCCCACCCTCATCTGGACAAAACCCAAATCACTGCATCTGGTGCAACATATCTCTTCAAGATCAAGATTTTCTGTGTGTGACCTCAATTCTGCCATTTTCTTAGAGGTTTAACTAACTCTATAATTAATAGCTAAGGTCTTGATAGGTGCTGCCATTAAAGCTGTGGGACTTTTGTAGTGATGTATAATGATGATTAGAGAAGATCTCCCTTCCCTCCAGATGCCTTCTCAGATAATGAGAAGTCTACTATTACCTGTTACTATCAATATTTATACATATTCCAACCCTGCAACATACCTAAGAATACAGAAAGTAGGTCCTGTTTCCATCTTCTAAAAATCTTTACACTTATCATATAAGTAAAAGTTTTGGTTTTCTGCTTTTTATATTCAGACACTGTCCCAAGGACCTTCCAGTCTCCCGAGGCAGAGCAATAAAGGAAAGCAACCTTCTAAAGTTGCTGCTTCCTCATTGCTGTCAATTCTTACCATACTATTCAGTAACCACCAGCAAAAAGAAAATTCAATATGACTCCGTGGCTGTTCCTTCTGCAAAACAAATTTAAAATGTTCTTTTATTCTGATTATATAAAACCATTGTATGAGGATAACTACAGTATTTGGCTTTGTTTTCTTAGTCATCCCTCTGGCAGAAACACAACATTTGTTCATAAGCAGCTCCCAAAGTCTACCATGTACAGACCTGCAAGTAGGAGGAAAGGCAATTATGATCCATGTGTAGAAAGAGTGGCAGGTTCTTTGTGAGTAAATTGAGCAGAATTTGGAGAGGGGTTTCCAAATGAAACATTATTGATTCTAAATAGACAGTTTTGATCCTAGCCAGAGAGATCTGGGGGTTGCAGCACGTGCATGCGAGATGGTGCTTTGAAGTTGTATGAACAGAGTACTGATCGCCCAGTCCAACCTCAGTTGGTCAAAAATGCTCAAACACTACCTAGACCACTTTCTCTGTGACCAGAATATTTCATTTCATTACCAAAAAGCAAAGAAGCTTCTGCTAGCTCCATGCCTGTGCTCCTGGCAATTGCGATGCACTTGGTGATGGCTGAGGCAGATTGAGCCCCTAAGTAAACCCATGACCTGGGAGAAATGCTGGGAAAAATAGAGATCCCCCAGGATCTGTATCATAATGCCTCTTCCCTGTGTCTGTTTATTGCCTGCCTTCCTCTGCCTACACTGACAATTCAGCAGAGAACTACTGCTGAGAATTCAGCAGGTACATTAATTTTTTCCAGTGCGACTTATCTGTTGCCTGTACAAAGGGCTAACTTCCTTATGCTGTGGAGGCTTCAGATGCTGTTTTCACTGAATAAACTTTTATGAAGTGTGAAGCTGCGAGTAACACAGTAGGTTTGGATCCAGTGCTGTTATCAGGATCAAGGGGTTATTAAGCATACACAATGTGAAGCAATCTTTACAGTCAGAGGTGTCTGAATCATAGAAAATTATGGCTGGAAAGGACTTCTGCACATCAATCATTCTACCTCCCACTCAGACACTGGATAAACTCTACCTCCAACTTTTCTGGCAGATATTTGTCTTATGTCTTGGTAAAAGTCTCCCATGATAAAGCTTTTCACAGATTTCCTCAGGCAATTTATTCCAGTGCTTAACTACACTCACTCATTTTCCTAATGTGTAATTTAGATGGAACTTATCTTTAGAGAAGAAAGCAGTATGGCCAGAGAAAGGCAATATTTTTATTTATCTCTAGTGCAATTGCCATAAGAGAGTGACACACTTAAATATCTTGAAAGCATGAACCCAGAGACCTGGGTATATACATACATGGATCTGAGCATGACAGCAGCAAACTTAAAAGGAGTTACACTAATTAGGTGGCTGTAAGTGCTGAGGTTGAACATTTTACTTAAGTTCCTCCCTCACTTTGTCATTGATGTCTGAGCCAGTGCTGTGAAGTGATGCTTTCCTCCATGCAGGTTTCACAGGTCTGAGCCTTCACCTGGAGCCTAGCCTTTGGCAGCAGGTACAGAGCTCATTCCCTTTCTTCAAAACTTATTGACAGGAGGAACAAACTCTCTTTATAAATCACTCTGTAGGGGAGCACGCATACACGATGAGAAAAATGTCCTCTTTTACCAAGTGAGTCCAGGCTCATAATTTGCACTCAGGTGCCTTGCCTGCAGATTGCTCACAGTTTTCCCTTTTTGCAATGCCCGCTTGATGTGAAAAAGAGTTTCATTGCACTGGAAAGCAAGACTGTGACTTTTAGTCTTGCAAATAGATCCTTATGTTGAAGCTTGGAGCAGTTCGTTTGGGTCTGGCCACAAAGATTACATCGATACTTTATGCAATATTTGTTTCATGCAAAATGCATACAGAAACTTTGGCTGAAAGAGCAAGCATCACTCTACACCCCTAACTGCTTTTCTTAGGAATCGTGCTTTCTGTGACTCACTGAGCATTTAACTTTTCCACACAGTGGCACAAGTTCAGCAGGTGAAGTGGGGCCTCCTCTGTCCTCAGATGCACACCTTTTGGAAGGTGGGCAACAGTGGTTTGAATCCTTTTCCACAGAAAAAGAATAAACCCTGTCACAGGCTTCTTGGTGGTTGCTGCAGAGCATTTAACATTTTCCATCCATTTTGAAGGGAAACAACAGCTTCCAAATTTGGATCCAAATTTGAGAGCTCAGCATGACCTTGCCCACAGGAAAGGCAGGAGAGTATCTGGGAGGATACAGACAAGCAAGGGCAAGGGCTGAGCTGCACATGGCCATTCCAATGGGCCTGGAAACAGATTTGCAGAGTGGAGGTCATGGCAGACACCCCCCCACTTTATGGTGAAGTACTAAGGAACAAAGATCTTGAGGGTTTAACCACTGGAGATAAGTTTAAATTGCCTTCTTAAGAACATGCAAGAAAACTATAAAACTGAAAACTTCTTGTGTCCAGGTGCCATAAGCTATCTCCTGAATGAAACTTACTCCTATTACACCAATAATGTGTTACTGTTGACTGCTTTTAAAATTGTTAAACTGCATCTTAGAGAACAGGGCACCAATTAATTAACATAACCTTCTTACTACTATTCATCAAAGAAATGTTACCTAATTATAGTAGTTTACTACAAACTTTTCCCCAGGGAGTTTCAGGCTGCTGTATTGCTAGGTGTGCTTCTGGTCAATGGCAAGCAGAATAAGAGTCAGCAGTGCCCTGGCAGCCAGGAGGGCCAACCACGTCCTGGGAGCATCAGGCATGTCCTTATGATCTAAGAGGCATTTTTTTCCAAAATGAAGCCCCTCTCTCTGAGTACTTCCCATGCTTCAGTTGCTTTTCCTTTCCTAAACAGCTTAAATCCCACAAAAACTTTCAATGAGCATTTGGATGCTTACCAGGGATGTCTGGCTGACTGCAGGCTCAGAGACACAGATCATCTCCAAATCAAAGCTCTGCCTAATTACCTTATTGGACTGCCTTTGGGCACAGTTTTGAGGGATTGTCCTGCCACCTCTGGGGTAGTTGGGTACTCCTCTGGGATCAGTTTTTCTTCTTATTTGGGATGGTTTGGCCCCTTCTGAAATCGGTCTAGTTCACTTGATACCAGCCAGTTTATATTCCCATAAAAGTAATCTATTGTATCTTCTACTACATTGATGATAAATTGCTTCACTAATTATGTTTTTAGTAACCTGTAATAGCACATACCCCTCTTGTTGCTACTATACAATTGGTTGCTGGTATTATTATCTGCCATATTAATGATTGAAACTACGTTATTTATTGTTTATCATAATTTGTAATAGTTTTATATATGTATATACTCACTTTATTAATTGTAGGTATATTTGCTGTTGTTGGTTTTTGTTCTATTTGTGCTAATCTGTAATAAGGTAGAGAAATTCAGAGGATAAAAGCCTCTGTGTCTTTGTGTATTAGAGAGTCCTACAAACCATGGTCACAATCCCTTCCCTCCCACAAGCCAAGTAGCCCCTTAGATTGGGACATATTCCCAGGCATGTGCTTAGTTTCTCTAACCATGCTTCGTGGTGCCATTGGGACAACAAGTGAACCTGCAGGGAAGCACTTGACAAAATACTTTGCTGGATGCACATGAAGCTGTAAAAATTAGTAACAGCACAGACAGGATCACGTAGGAGGTTCAAGGAAGGGATGGCTTGTCATCCACTGAAGAAGTTTGAGAACAGGTTGCTCTCTTCATTCAGATCTGTGGCATTGCAGGGTTGGGCTGCTGAGTACAGTGCTACTGGCTGGCTGTTGCTGAAGAAGCAGCCAGTGATCTGAACACTTGTCCCCTCAGAAGCCGGGGGAAAAGGGACTCTTTACCAGTACCACCTGCTCCTCTCTGGCAGGGGGTTGGTTTGTTACTGCTAAAAGTGGAGGCTCAGGGATGTAAAGCACTTTGGTGATGATGAGCAGAAAATATTTGACACCAGGTGTCCTAGCCTAGCCATGAAAAAGCAGATTAATGGATACAAATTTAATTACTATTTATCAAGTTAAAGTAAAAAAATCAAACTTCATCATACATGAATTTATACAGGAATTTTAGCTTTTCCAAACCAGGGGTTTCTTAAGATATGTGGACATATGTATAACATAGATGTATGGATATTGGTGGAATAACATAAAATTTTCTCATTATTCTACCAGGAGTCATTTCCGTGTCTTCTGAATATAGCATGAAATCAGTGGAGTTACACACAGAACTACTTCTCTCATCTACGTTTCCTCACCTACCTTCAGTCACCTAATTAGCTCAAATTGCATCAGCTACAATCTGGTTTAACATGACAAAGTAGCTCCTGTGTGTCTCATCAGGTCCACCTACGTGCCTGCTGGGAATGTTTCTGCTTTAAAAAGCCAGTGAACTAAGAGCCGAAATTAAGCCAAACCAAGCAACTTCTGTTGCATGAAGCTACACTTTACCCAAACATCTTCCCTCTAGTGGAAAGCTATTGCAAAGTGTCCTTTCTACCATTAGCTTGCAAGTTTTCTGCCACTACAAGACAGCCCTCCCCTCACACGCCCTTTTCAAAACGAAATGCATCCTGTCTTTAATGGTGTTGCCGTCTGAGTTCATTAGGTTCATGCTGTCCCTGAAGCTGTTGACAGAAGACATTGCAACAGGCAGGGTGGGAGTGGATTTACAGTTACTGCACTGTGTATGAAAATGCCAGGGATAAATTTTCACAGAGTGTAAGGGAAGAGTCACACATCTGAGACACTGCCTGTGTGTGTCATTGTGCATATGTTGCATATGAAGCAAGTAGTGGGAAAAAAATCTTCAAATTAAACAAATTTTTAATGAGCATGCTCAGGTAAAGATGAATAGAGCAGAAAAATCTGACTTGTTTTATCGTATTTGCTGTTTACATTGTCTCACCAGCTGTAATTTGATTTGGGGGTTTTTATTGTAATTGATGCCACCTTTAGAAATTCATGAGTCCCTTTGTAGGTTAAAACCATAACTGAGTTTTTGCTGCTTTCTTATCTTCTCTTCCATCTCCTATGCAGATGGTGTCTTTTCTTGTGAAGGTTAAGCCAATATAATAGCTTTAAATATTTGTGGAAAAACTGACTGATTGTTTCTTTTCCTAACTGTTCTGCTAAAATAAAATTATTTTTTAAATAGATGCAAATATCTGTTTTCTGGAGAGTGCACTCTAAAAGCTTTGTTATGGATTACATCATAACCACCAGCCTCTGCATAGGTGCAGACCCTTCTGTGGACTTGGAATTAACTGGGGTTAGTGTTAATCTCAAATACATCAAGGGATGTACTTTTATGGTCTTTTTTTGTTTGGTTGGTTTTGGTTGTTGTTGTTGTTGTTTTTTAAATCCTGTAAGTTGTGTCATTGAAAGGGAAGAGAGAAGGGTATTCTATCCTAAAGAAATAAGCACTCCAATGAAGAACACCTTTATCTGAGAGAGGGAATGGGGATGTGATTCCTCTCTCTGCTTCCCATCATTTGTATATTTTGTCTGTAATTATTTCATTTAAAATGAAAAAACCAAAAAACCTAGACAATCAACTCTCTGGATTCCCAAGGAGACATAATCCACTTAATTTCAGTTGAGATGCACTGAAACTTGCAATGAAAACTTTAGGAAGAGAAACAGACACTAATAACAGAGCCTGCTGAACTGGAGGAACTAACTTGACTATAGAGTTGGGCTGGCATTTCCTAAAATCTCAAGTATTAGGCTTAGTAGTTGCCAGATACACAAGAGGCAGAAAGAAATACTCCTGACAGAGTTTACTAGTTACTGATCTTCCATGATATTTAACTAAAAGAGGAGCCATTAACTGAACTGGAGTATGCACTAGCAGAAAACATATTTTGGTTCTTAATTGATTTGGCTGACTGCACAGCAGTGTTGTTCAGTGTCAGCTACACAAATGACTGTTGATGGGAATCATTATACCTGGGTTTGCACTTCCTTTCAGTGGAAACTGCTATTAACATCTAAAGTGCCTACAGAAGTAAAGCTTTTAACCTCCCCTTGCTATGACAGTTTGTCATTATGAATTCCATTTCAACACAATGAGCTGAACAAGGTGCACAGGTGAAGTGGGATACAATTTACTTTTACATAGCTAATACATTGCTAATTGCAACTAAATAAATATTGAAACAGGAATTTCTAATAACATTAACCATTACTCTCTCTTAAATGTATTTTGCTGGAGGGTTTTGAGAACTGTAACCACAATTTCAAGTATAATGAAGCAGAAATAAAAGGAGTTTTTATTATTTTTAGCTTTTAGTAGAGAGGTGAAAATAATGAATATTTTTAATCTGTTTGCCTACAATACAACAACGCAAACATCCAGTAAAGTGGAGGTTTCTGCATGAACAATAAATAAAGGCATCCTGATGAATTTTTCTACCTGAATTTACTTTTTTATTCTGGAAAAACTACAGGAAACTGAAAATTCTTACAGAGGCTTTCTATATAACTATATAGGTGAAAAGAATGACCTTTCTAAAACTACATACATTCCCTGAAGGTACTGATATAAACTGTTACCAAACCAGGACCTCCTGTCCTTAATGCTGTTGGTCTACTCTGGCCAAGCCACTCTCCTGCCTTTCCAAAGATCCCACACCTCAGCATTCTCCAGGCTAACACATCTGAGGACTCTCTTTCTGCAGCTATTTGTCCTCAGCCAGGACCCTATTGCCAGAAACAGCATTTGGAGCTTTTGCCTTTTCCAAAGGGGAATTTGAAAGTGAGAATAGCAGGAAGAAGGAGAGTGTATCTGTCTTGCAACACCATAGAGAAGACATAGTAGGAAAGAGCTATATCATGCTGATCCACACCACAGTAACTTGATGATTTTAAGTCCCCCTGACCTGTATTGAAAACGCAATGCAGACAGTTCATGGCATATTTTTCCTTTTGCTACTTGCTATTAGGAAGTAAAACACCTTTGGGCCTGCTGAACAGCCTGTGCAGATGTGCTCAGCAGTGTTCTTACACTGAGAATGTTCTGGACATTGTGCTCTAGCAGAGCATCTCTAGATGTCTCACAGGGAAGGCAGGAAAGTCTTTTCCTGAGAACACCTTAACAAGCCACATTCTGATAAAGAGTGAACCTTGTGTCAGTAATGCACAGGATCTTAACATTTAGGCCACTACTTTCCTAGGCAAGGTCATAAATACAAGTTAAGTTTTTACAGGATGCAGCAGAGATACCCACAAAGCATTGAAATAAGGGGATGTGTTACCTAGACAGCCTTGAGCAGGTTCTGAAAAATATAGTCTCAATATGCTATACAGTATAGGGGCAATGCAGACACAGCTGGTAAAGTTCATTCACAGCATCACAACACATTTGGAGGCAAAACACTGAGCTTGTATTTCCTTTGGAAATTAAAAGTTGCATCTCAAAGATCATAAAGAGCTGCTTATTTGGGTCTGTGTTTGTTTTCCCAAGGCTGTTGCACCTGCATACAGATTAATACATGCTTATCCAGAAGATTACCCAGTAGGCCTAAAAAAAGTCTTCTGAAAAGCCATGTCCTAATTTATGACAGCAAAAATCCAGGGAAAATGGCTACAGCCTTAAATGTTGTATAATCTGATCATTTGTATTACTTTTACCTTATTTTAGAATTCAGATTTGTGTTCTTGTGATAGATACCACAATCTTCAACATACTTATTTTCAGAAGAAAGGAATGTTAATGCTGCTGGCACAAGTCCTTCCCAAGTCACAGAAACACAAAGTCTTCAAAAAATTGTGGTATAATTCTTCTGAATAGTTCTCAGTTCTCAGTTATTGTATCCAACAATAGCTACAGGGAGCAGGAGGAGGATGGAAGGGAGGCGTGGAAAAGGGAATGGTCTCTAAAGAAAAGGAACTCTGAGCCTCCCGGTGTTTCCCTGGCTCCGGCTGCCATCTAGTGTTCTACTGGGCACAGTGAGAGGCGCGGCTCTCTTGGAGTTTGTGCATCTCCGAGACCGAACTCAGCCTGCGTACACGGGCAGGACACAACAGCACGAACCACCTCTCCAAGTGGCAGACAGCAGCAGAGGAAGATGTAACCCAGCAAGCTGAGGAACAGATCCTGTGAAATTAGTTCTCAGATATTTGCAGTAGAATCCCTTCTGAATTAAGTGCTTCACATGGTTGTAAACGTGGTCTCTGCTGAACTAAGAAGAGATTCAACAAAACATAAACCTTAATCTTCCACTACATAAAAAGGAGAGTTCGTTTTTGTTCTTTCTTATTGCTGTGGCACAGCCATTGCTGTTGTATTTAGGGCTTCTTTCCCTTCCATTTAAATGGGAGTACAGAAAACTTGATACCCAACTAATGCAGCTTTGGTGTGGGGAGACTCACCTCAGCGCAAAAGTCATAGCTGTGACTTTGCAACCCAAATGTAAGACACATACAATATGTGAACTCAGACTAATGTACCAGTCATCAACACAGGCAATAAACTTCTAGAATGGGAGGTACATTCACCATTATTTTTAGGGTTTTAATATCTTGAATTGTGCTAGGAAATTAGTTCCGCTCTACTGTGGGACATCAAATACATTCTCCTCCTCAAACAGGCAATAGTTTGTAGCTCTTTCATACAGTGCCATAATGTGCTCTCATCTGAGTGCAATTTATTTCTTCCGGATGCTGCACATGGCTTTGAAGTGTGTCAGATTTTCTTTGCTCTGTTGTTGTAGCAGGCAGACAGTAGGCAGTGGGCACAGAGGATGTTTCAGAAGCTCCTAATGATCTTTGAGAAGCTGCAGATTTTTGCGTGAGGATTGTACAAACTGGAGAGTGTTGTGACAGACTACAATCACTGTCCTTTTGGTACTGGACAAGGGGTAATCCAGATTGAATGGATTATGCTGTCTGGGAGATCTGATGGACACTCTTGAGGTGTTCCATCACTGACAACATCCTTCTGATGCTTTGTGCAAATAAAGGCAGCCATACCAACTGCTATA
Organism: Hafferia zeledoni; assembly: GCA_035583235.1. Taxonomy (NCBI): domain Eukaryota; kingdom Metazoa; phylum Chordata; class Aves; order Passeriformes; family Thamnophilidae; genus Hafferia; species Hafferia zeledoni. Next base: position 123,308,871 of record JAWWEV010000083.1, read on the forward strand.
GGTCCAAACCCAATGTGCTGCTGGAAGGTTGCCTGCCAGAACTTTAGCAACTGGGTCAGACTGGTGAAGGAAGCAATGGCCTCACTCACGCGTAATGAATAGAGCTGAATTAACAGCTGGTTTGAGAGGACGGGAAGAAGCTCAGGAAAAGAGATAACCCTTACTTAAAATGCTTCATACTGAGGCCACAGGATGACATTTCATATCAAGTCAGAATGTCTATTTCACACCCCCACATTAGACTATGCAGAATCAAACTATAGCTTTGGGTCACAGGTATTATTAGAAATAGGGGGATGAGGGTACAGAGGAAGGATTTTCTGCAGGGCTGCTTAAGAGGGCTGGACAAGAGCCTGAAACCTTTTATGAGTTTGTCTATGACAGTATTTCATGCTGGGATAAGCTCTGAATGATTGAATGTACTGGTACACCCTGCTTTGCAGATAGAGCAAAGCTCTGCATGTTGTCATAGAAAATAATCACAAACTATCATCAAATCAATAAATGGAGAGGACAAGTGATAGATGATAGCCAGGATGGTAGACTAAGGCTACCTCCCCTCTTTCAGACCTCAAATAAAGCTTAAAATATAGGTTAGATATAATATAGGTTTATAGGTAAATTCTCAAAGGCTAAGGACTGGTGAAATTTGCCCATATGGTCCTTTAATTTCTAGAAGTATTTATTGGATTTTTTCACTTGCTCCAGCTGCTGACTCTGTCCACTTGATCTTCTCCTTCTTGCACTGCTAAGTTTCAAGTGTTCCTCAGAGTTGAGGTTCAAACCATAGTGGAATTTGCCAGCTGAAGACCCAAGCTGTCCACTGAAAAGCTATGCAAGAAATCTTCCTGTTCACTGGACTGTTATGTCTTCATGAGTACTAATCATGATCTCAGTCTGACATTCTGTCTGTTCAATTCATTCTAACAGGTTTTCCTTTCCACCTGCCTCACTGTCCAGGGAAAGCCATCTTGTAAATACATAATTTTATGTTAAATTATTAAAGAAAGATCTAAAGTGAGTAACTCTTCCACTATTTCAAAGCAACAAATTTTACTGCAACATTTTACTGTTTTGAACATTCAGGGACTACCTCACACACAAATTCTCAAAGGCATTTTCATTGTAGAACAATCATGACTTCTCTGTTTTACTACAAAAACTTGTCGAAGTTACAGGTTAGCACAGAAACAAAATGCCTTTAAACATCATAATTACATTTCAGTGTCCTTTCACATGATGAAAGAAGCAGCCACATATTAGATTAAGAGATATCTGAGAAGATAATGCTTAGGAAAGTAGAAAACTGGGATTTTTGATTCTCCTGAAAGGGTAGCTGAAATTAAAAAGAAAGTACACCCTTGAAAAAAGGTGCCATTTAGAAAGTCAAAAAACAATGAGGCTGGTCTCCAACACAAAGAGAATGAGGAGGCCAAGACAAGAAATTCATATAATTTTTTCCTCAAATTGCACTATTAGGAAAGCTAACAGTGAGAAAGCTACATGCTTCAACCAGCTGATGGAACTTCAAAATAAACGTCAGGCAAGATAATCCATAAAGTCTGAGTCTGAGGTTGGAGACATTAAAGCACCACAATCTCATTGGAAGGGTTGAAATATTCACTCAAAAACCCAGCAGCAGGTGCACACACACAACCCCAAGCCAAAGGTGCAAGTTTATGATCTATGCACATCAGAGGCCAAGAAGAAAAAAGTGTTCCACTCTAGATGCAGCTTTTTGGGATGCAAAATTGCAGTCTGATGAATGTTAAGAAAAGGAAGCACAACTGAAGGCACTGCTGCTACAGTGTATTTATTTCTAAGATGTTCTCCCATCTCAAGTATTTCTTAGTCACCTCCATTTCACAGATAAAGTTATGTAGAATTTATTATACAAAAGACACAGAAATGGTACAGAAGACATAATACTCAAAAGTAACGATGATCCACATCGTTTACAGTAATAAAATTACATTGAAATGCTGAAGAGGTTTACATCCTTGTCAGTGGGAATTTAAGAAGTAAAATTAATGTAAGTCTGGCTTTTTGACACAATCTTGAAATAGCAGGCTGACCTCAATAATCATCTGGTATTAGATATAACTTCCAATTAAATATTTATGCAAAATCTGAAAAAAATCAACTGATATAAAAGACTGAAATTTATAATAAGCAGTCTCTTGAAACTTTAATACAGAGTACAGTATTTTCCAAAATCAAAATAGTGGGACAGCAATACAAAAAGTCAGGTTTTCCAAAGCATTGCTGTGTCTTGACTAAGCAATGAATAAGACAACTTTTTGATACAGAAAAATCAGTCTAAAAACCGATCTAAGTTACATCTTTAAAGTGCTTTAATTATTTGAACAGTGCACTGATGCTTTTAACAATCTTAAATACAAAAATTCAAAGAACCAGTATAGTTTTTAAAGTTTAGAACAAGTGACACGAAGAATTAAATCACTAATATTTCTTAGATTTACAAAACAGTTCAGGTTTAGATGTACTTTTTTTGTGTCTGTACACTCTCTAACACAACGGAAGCCTGGTCCTTGACGGTCACTGCTTTCATAACTTACAGATAATTATGTAAAAAATATGGACTATGGGCTTATTTTTTTGCTGAGTTATTGAAAACTCCCTTGGATTTAACAAGTCCTTGGACATTCATCCATGAAGAAACCCAAGCAAAGTTAACAAAACGCAAATCATACCTCATCTTAATTTAGAGTAAGTACATTTGGTGATAGAAGGTGTGCTCAGAACTCCCTTCTGTGAGATGCACTTATTTTCTGGCACAATATCTACCACATTTGCAATTGTAATGAATTTACAAGTCTCCTGGCCACGTACAAGGCTAAAGAACAGACGGAGTTTATCTACCATAAAAAAGGGACAATGATCACCACAATAACAGATAAGTAATAAAGGCTTTAAACTGGAGCCCAGACTACAAGCAACTAACATGTTTGGAAATGTGTGAACAACCTATAAAAAACTGCAACAAGGTAAGGAAATGGATACACTGAAGATCAGACAGAGAAACAGTGGAAAAACAGTAATACCTTCATTTTTTTGGGTTCAGGATCAGATGTGATGATGCCGTGTTAGGACAGTGGTATTTTATTTTAATCACTTACTAGAGATCTTTATCTATACATCAAAGAGTCTGTTGCTACGTCTTCAAGTGAAGTATAAACTTGAAAATACTAGTTGCATATATTTGCTTCTTTTTTCTAGACTGTGATGTTAAATAAAATACTCAACAGTTAAAGCTTACTTAGAATGTTGTTCCAAGCTCAAAGCTCTATCTAGCAGTCACACCAGTACTGAAAGACTACCATCTATTCAAGGTGTAGAACAAGCACCACATGGGAATATGAGACAACGTTAGATACTGACATTAAGGTGAAGCTTTGGTATTCAGTTAGTTGCATCATCTCTTCTCAGAGGAATTATCTGAAGTGCTTTGGCTATTCTCTCTCCTATAGCTCGACTACTTGCTGCAATTATTCTTCGAGACATCAAATCAAATGGTCCACCTAGAAACAGAAGCAAACAAAGAAAATAGCTTATATATGGACAAAATGAAAAGTTGCTAAGAAAAAAACCATTATAAAAATCAAGTGTAAATCATACATTACTATTTAGGGCCAATTTTTGACTGGATAAAAATACATTTAACACAACAGGTATCTCTTATGAGCTACATTTAAATTCCCTTCAGTGTATGTTTACTGTCTCTTTTTTACTCTTCCAAGTGTCCAAGCAAGGGACAAAAGGTTGTCTTGTAGCTTAAAACCATTCAATTGACCCTCTCTTCATCTATTAAAGTCATGAGAACTCTGTTCAGTAGTAGTAGTAGCTTGGAAAGAAGGTTGAGAAGAACTTTTTGCCTTCTCATTTCACCTATATTTTACTCCCAATTAGCCAACTGAAAGGACAAAAGAGTATCGTGCAGGCCCATTACTTACCTGTTACATCCAGTAGTACTCCACCGGCTTCAGTGACAATGATTCCAGCTCCTGCCATATCCCAACAGTGAATCCCCATTTCATAATAGGCATCAGCTCCACCTGTTGCCACAAGGCACATGTTCACAGCTGCTGTACCAACAGCTCTAATCCTAAAGGACATATAGTTGTTGTTTTAACTGAGAACAGTTTGTAAAAAAGTTACAAGTGTCTGTGTACACTGCACAGAGAACAGAGAAGCATCAGTAGCGAAGTGAACTGAGATAAAGTGTCATGGAATGCTGCAGTGAAACTTGTAAAGAAATGGGAATGAAGTTTTGCTTAAGTAGCTTGAAGACTTCTCCAAATACAGTAAATTTCCAGAAATTATATTTACAAATTCTATTAGTCAATTTTGTTTCAAACACATCTTGAATGACTTCTTAACCTAAAAGGTATTATGGAAGATACCTACACATGAAACAATAACAGATAGTCTATTTTGCTCTTTGAATACAAGAATTCAAGTAGAGTGCACACTTCTCAGAGCTAAAAAAGGAGTTGTTTCAGTTTCTCTGGTGATGCACAGTAAGCATCTCTTGACTCACAAAACCCTCTAAGAGTTAACACAAAAAATAAATTACACAGCATAAATTTGGTCTGGATAACTTCATCAGATCTTTGCATCACAAATTTCAGTCTCATTTGGAAATGTGGATGCATTTACTAAGTGTGGCTTGTACAAATAATAGCAGTTATTTCAATTATCAGGAAAATATACATTAAATTGTAACTGATAGTAGCTGAGTTACTATAAGAAACAACTTTAATGAGCTCCAATCTCACAAATTACTGTTTACAAATAAATGCCAAAGTTGAAATGACAACACATCTAAAATGTATTGTCTCCTTACAATTTAGATATATTCTTTAATGACATTGGAAGACTTTTTTGAAGTAGAAAATAATCTGCACATTAAGTGAATCTTGAGAATCTCAGCATAAAACTACAAAACTTTTTAGATCAGAAACATGAATACAGTTGAGTAACAAAAAGCTATCTACTGAAACCTCCTTTAAAACATAAAATAGTTTGTGGAAATGTAGACTTCGGCTTATCTGGAGGAGAGGAAGCAGGGAATGCAGCCAAAATAAGAGCAGTGTATAGACAATTCCAAGTACTTGGACAAATTTTAAAATTGTAAAGTTTCGAAAGATGAAAGGGAGATGTACTTCTGTCTTCTGATATATATAAAAAATCCAACACTTTTCACTATTATGAGAAAAGGAAGCTTAGAAATGTAATAAAGCTTCATGCATTTTTACTTCTTGTTTGTTTCCGGAGGGGAAAGAAGGCACAAAATTGTGTTCCATTTTTTTAACTTATAAATACTTTGTGGTCCTACAATCCAAAACCTGCTTTGCTTCTCAATACTGATTGTCAGGGTTCTCTTATATTTGTTCCAGCTTGAAAAAATTAAACACAGTTAGTTTCTCTGCAGAAACATTTAAATTATATTTCACATTTAAAGTGTTAAATGTAATGCAACCGATCTTTCCTAAAAATGACCGTATTTACAATATTAATCACTGTCAGTATATACAAATATATATAAAAAATAGGAAGCATCTTACCCATGAATAGGAATACTGAGAAGTCTTTCCATGTTAGAAAGAATTATTTTTATAGCCTCTGGGTCACGATTTGATCCCAATTCTGTTACTAAAAGGGATTTTGTAATATCTGGAAAAGAAACAAAACCTCACTCTTCCCTTTCAACAGTACAACTTAAACACTAACTAGCAGAGTTTACTTAATTGCTTTCTTACAAGACTGAATAAATTTATCTTAATAAAATATTACATTTATTAGATACATAAAAATCTGTTCTTACTTGGAAAATGACAGGAAAAAACAAAATACAATGAACAAAGTATGATCTGGTTCAACTGTGCATATACATTAATCAATGCCACTAGTAAATAAAATTCTATTGCTATAAAAATTAAAACAATCTCGACATCTTTAAAGGTCCCATTTCAAATGTGGATTTTGCTTTACATAGAGTTGTAAGCATAGAAGAGCACAACTGACTTAAACCAGGAGGTCCCACCTGGGAGAAGTTGTCAGATTTGTTACAGATTCTAAAGAACAATAACAGACAGATTACAGAAGTACAGGGAATTAAAAACAAAGAAACAAACTAACAAAGGCACAACACAGACACATGAGGAATAAAGTCTCTAATTGCTGAGCCCTGATGTTGCACAGCTCACGTTATATGCATCAAAGAGAACATAAGAACTGTTTCTCAAAACTCGCCCATGGCCAAAGAAAGTCTTGCAAAACAAAACTATGAGCTAAGAAACATCAATATATACACGTGTAAAACTGTTGCTGTCTTATTTGCAATCTGATAATTACCAGAAACAAGCTACTCAGTTCACCTTACCTTCCTGGCCTGATACTTGAAGTTTCTGGCCATTGCAAAATGCACCTTTTCCTTTCCTGGCAGTGTACATCTTGTCTTCCACACAACTATACACAATTCCAAACTCCATCTGCAAGAAAAAATAAATACACGTTGAGGGTTTTTTTTCCTTTCTTCCTATTTACTGTGAAATCGCAGAATTTAGTTGAAAGCAGCAACAAGCAATTAATTTGGGTTTTATTAGATATTAAGTAATAAAAAGTATACCTTTTTGCTTACAACAAAGCCAATTGAAACTGCCACAAATGGAAACCTACAAAACAAAACATTTCACTAATTTATAGTGAGATACTACACTTCATTCATTGCAATGCTTACTCTTAATAACGTAAAAGTAAAATGTAATATATACTTTAAAAAGAAACTTGGACTATAAAGAAAACAGTTTTCTGGAATTTGCACAATTTACTTGAAAATATACCCAACAACATGGATTACCATTTAAAACACAAACTTTTGCACCCACTGAAACTGTGTCTGTTACAGCTGTTACTGGCTCAGGGACCGTTGTTTTACAACCAAAGAACACAAAGAAGCCTCTATGCTACTGACCTTTCTCAGAGAGGACAAGCTGGCCAAAATGGTCCCATGGAAAGAACCAAGTTACCTTTCCCTCCACCTCCCCTTCCTCCATCAAAGCCATGAGAAAGTCAGAGTGTGGGAAGAGAGAAGACAGTGAGAGTATGTAGGATATTGTGGGCTGCATCTCAGCCTAAGTTTCAAACATTCGCTTTTATTACTATCTGCAAAAAATACAGACTTTTAAGCCTGTAAATCCAGCAGAATGGATTCTTTTCTTAAAGCTTTTTGAACACGTTATTTAGCAGGAATCAGCAGTTGTTTAAAAGCCACGGGGCACACAGCAGCAGTCATTTCAAAACTGAAATCAGGTACACTCTGAAAACCTCACTGGGGCCAAAATCCATCATGTTTCAAAGACATAAGGAATAGGCTGCCAGCATTACACTGAAAGTCCTCTACCCGTTCTAGTGTAAAATACCACTGACAATTACGGGTGGTATTTTGCTTTCTTTTATAGTAGAGGCTCCTAGATCTCAACGCATTTAAAATTTCTTAGAAATCATCACTTGGAGCCGTCATTGCCTCTCTGAAGATGCTGCAACTCCTAATTCTGAGTCCTCCTTCTGAAATCTGCCCACCTCTCTTTGGCATCCATGCCAAGACTGCTGACCCCTACTATATAGTACAGACCTCTCATGGAACAATTGGTGTTGGTTACAGAGCAAGACTATTAAAATATTTACAGAAATACTAAAATGCTTAGAAAAACTGCCCAATGGCTCTCAATACATGCAAATAGCAATTGGTAACAATTAACAAGTACATAAATAGCAATTGGTAACAACAAGTACATAGTATCCCTTTTAAAGCAATTTAAAAGTTAAAAACAACCTTACTTTCATGAAACTGGATAAAGAGAGTAATCAGTTGAGGTTGCTGACATAAAACAAAAGAAAGGTGGACCTGTGTACGAAGTTGGTAGTTCCATCAATAGGGTCTATAATCCATGTGGGGTTATCTGTCAGAATGCTGCCCTCTCCAGCTGCAACAGATTCTTCCCCAATAAAGCTAAAACAGCAAACATTCAAAAGACAGAAAGAAATTGATCAAAAAGTCTGAATTACAACACTGTCCTTGACATTAAAATTCTTCAAACTGAGATGAAGCCTTTTGTACCACCAGTGATCATATGAAAAAAGCTGGGAAATACCCTATTTAGCTGGAAAGCACCAACCACATTCGACCAAGCTGGCATCAATATTGATGATGTCAAAGATAAGCACAATATGTGGAGAACAGAATTTTATGTTTCAATATATATTATTGTAATTTAACATTCAAAACACTGAAGTTTAGTTTTACAAGCATTACAAACTGGCAACACAGTGAAGGGATGAAATCCAAACAACAGTTGCTGAAGAAGACAATAGGGTGCTCAAACACAGTACTAACCCCAAGGGACACAAAGGCCCAAAGCCACAGGGAGCCAAATTTCATACTTTTTGCTGCTCATGAAAGTATTTGTTTTGAACTGCAAAATTATTCTCTTGTACATGCATGTTGCATGTTGTTACAATTTATCACACATTACTCAAGCTATGAAAAGTTTGTACCAAACACACTCGTTCCTCCACGAACATGTAAAATGTCAACTGCTGAGAGGAAACAAATAAGGTCCCTTTAATATTGATTAGGAGTTTCATGATTAACTACAGAAGAGAAGGTGACTAATTAGGAAGAAACCGCATGTTTCCAAAAAGAAGCAGATCTTCACAAAGAGAAGAGAGACTGAATAATTATTTAGGTGGGTGAGTAATTCACTAGAACAAGAAGTTCAATACCATTATGACTAATGTGACACCACTTATCTGAAATAAAAAGAAGCTAAAATATTCTAAAATGCTTATCAAGGTCACAGAAACTTATTTCAAGGTCATTCCACAGGTCTGTAGGCTTACAGTAATTTGGATGGGTTACTGAACTTTTGCATCACCTCGGGTGTTCCAGTTCTACATGTATTTCCTACATTTCGCATATATAGCTACAGTAACAAAATCTCCAAGAAAACAGAACAAGAAGATAGCAAACCTACTGTACTAACCTTGAGTCATTATGCCAAAATGGAAAAGACAGACCCATGACCCTGAGATTAGCTCAGTTGGTTAAAACTTAGTTGTAATAATGCCAAGATTATGAGTTCAATCCCCTTTGTGGGCCATTGACTTAAGAGTTGGACTCGATGATCCTTGTGGGTCCCTTCCAACTCAGAACAGTCTGTGATATAAGTAAAATACTCTAAATTCACCCTTCAAGGATAAATTTTTCCAGGGGTGGGAAGAGGAGAGCAACAAAGAAAATCAGTATTTTGTACGACAGACTTCCAGTCATGCAGATTCAAAAGATCTTGTCTCCTTTTAAGGACATTTAATGTCCTCAAACTGCATGAGATTTGCCAAAGCACACTCAGTTCCATGGGCCCCATCCAACACAGACAGCAAAGGCAACTAGTTCCAAGAGTACACTAGAAATCTGGGTTCTGGGTATCCTGGGGCCACCTTTGATTCTCCAACACAAATAACCAAGAAGTTACTTACAGCTGACTCAACTGGAAGTGACTTTCAGTATAAGTCTGGAGCAAGGCTAAGCTCATGCCAGAACACCTGCAGACACCTTGTTTTGTTACTACAGCCCTGAGGCAAAACATCAAACCACTACTACTCTAAAATACTTCATTATATCAAAGGTATTTATTGAATGCTACCACTTTACAGCATGCTAACTGTAATGAAATTTTACCAAGTAAAATCATAAACTTTCTATTTAATTCTTCCAGTCACCTCTCCCCTTCTTCTGTAAAAAAAGTGTACTCATAAGAAGCCATACCTGTGAGATGGATACTTTTCTTTTATCAAAGAAATAATGAAGTTTTCGACTTTTTGATCAGTTTCTGTCACCAAATCAACTGGTGAACTTTTAGTCATAACAGATATTTCTTCTTTGAGTGCTCCACGGATTATCTGTTACAAAAAAAAAAAAAAAAAAAAAAAAAGAAAAAGAAAAAATCTTTCTCCATTAACAGTACAGAAAATATTTGTATTCCAAAAAAATTTCAGCATCATTTTTATGGTTATTTTCTATACTGCACAGAAGAAAGACAAAAGCAAGCAGTAACAAAACCTGGATTTAACTGCAAGAGCTGGGACTTAGCCTTGCTTCTCTAGTCCCTACTCAGCAGAAAATTTTACATGACTTTAAATCTAAGACCCAGAGAGATCCACTGGTACATGAAGCCGGGGTCCATTCTGTCAGAAAAAGTTTTACATTTATGAATTTAACTACCAGAGTTGAATAAAACACCTAATACTGAGCTCAAGTCAGTTATTTTGCCAGACCTGGCATTTATGATCTTAAAACTATCAGAATCTGCTTAAGCAAGAATTCATGCCTCACAACCCACAGGGTTTTTTTACTATAACTCAGAAAGGTTTTCTGAGGGAAGACTTTAATGAGGTCACTGCAGAGACAACATTCTGCAGATTCTGCAGCTCCAGGAGACAGAATGTGCCATCTTGCCTGGCTGCCACAGCATCAAATGCACCAAGCAGAACTACCAATAGCTGAACATTTGGTAACCACTCACGCTGAGGCTCTGCCAAGATGTACAAACTCTTGCTTGTTCCAAGGCATCTTACATCACAAATGGCCAACTACCACCACTGCAAGGGATGTACACTGTGAGCAAAGCAGTCTTCATGACGAGAAAGGGAGGATCATAGAAGGGCCTGGGTCGGAAGGGGCGTTACAGATCCTCTAGTTCCCGAGCCCCTGCCATGGGCAGGAGCACCGTGCACCAGACCAGGCTGCTCAGAGCTCCATCCTGCCTGGCCCTGGACACTTTCAGGGATGGAGAGAACACAATACAGTATTGTCTGCCAACAAGAAGATACTGTATAAAGCTGATTGAAGCCTTCACAGGAAGGACTGTCATCAGCTTTCAGGTGGTAAAATAATAGGTAGACAGAAGCAGATTAAGGGGGAAAATTGAGATGCTCTTCGTTTATTTACTATTTAAATCAGATCTAAGGAACAAAAGTGACTCCCTAGTCTTTAATTGGACTTCAGCCCAAAGACCGTGCAAAGTAGTTTTCTTAAATTAACCAAGTTGTAAACATAAAAGTCTTTAAACTTGAACTCGCACATTACAAACTATTCTAATTTTTGACAAAACACTCCTCGGAAGAAATTTAGATATCAACCTCCTTCAACAGCTACACAGATACTAGACTCAATAAATAATTCTATTATTTATAAAGAACTTATACATACCTCCCCAGCTTTCCTTGCTAAACCAACTGCATAATCCATACATTCTTGCCAGGGATCTGCCATCTTTTCCGAGGTCAACAGGCTAGCAAAAGGTGAAAGTAAGGAAAAAATATTATGGCTTTCTTTCCCCCCCCCCCTACAAATTACGAGTTTCATGTCGAGATACAGCCTCGCAAATAAGGAAATACCGAGCGCTCAGGGCCCGGCTGGCTCCGGGGCAGTGCGGTCCTGCGGGCAGCGCCGGGCCCGAGAGGGGAGGGCAGGGGAGGGCAGGGCAGGGCAGGGCAGGGCAAGGCGGCCCCTCACGGCGCCCGCGGGAGGAGCGGGAGGAGCGGGAGCGAGGACAGGGAGAGCCACGGGAACATGGACAGGCACAGGGACACAGACAGCCACAGCACCCACCGCTACCGCCGCCGCCGCCGTGTCCGCCCGGGCCCCGCCTCCTCTCGCGGCCGCGCCTGCGCGTGAGCGCGCGCTGTCAGGGGCGCGGCGGGTTCGGAGCCATCGCTGCCGGAATTGACAGGGAGAGTGTTGAAATCAGCCTTTGGTGTCGACTTCTTGCTAATAATTGGACGTGGCAGCGTGGAGATAACCGTAAATGTTCTGCCATGCAGCACGCGATTGGAGTTTGTCACGGGATCACAGGGCGGTCCCGTGATGTAAAGGAGAGCACTCCAGACTCTGAATCCCAAGGACCTGAGTTCCAGTCTCAGTAGGGACCGTCCCCTGGCAGTTCAAGCCTCCCTGCCATCCCATCCCGTCACATCTCGGATGCTCAGCAGGGTCAGCCCCGGTTAGTACCGCGTGCTGTGACAGTCCCGAGGACTTCCCTGTCGCTGACCTTGGGACTTAAACAGTGGGGCCAGTTCTGCACACGCTGTGCCTCACCTAAAAAACCCACTGCACAGGCTGGAAGGGCTCACCCACGTGGGGAGAGCCCTGCCCAAATCTGCGTTTGCGAAGTCTGGCCATACATACATACAAGGTGGTTTGGGTTGGAAGGACCTTCCAAGACCAAACCCAAGTCCCTGCCATGGGCAGGGACACCTTCCACCAGAGCAGGTTGCTCGGACCCTCATCCAGCCCTCCTTGGACACTTCCAGGCATGGATGGGGCATCCACAGCCTCCCTGGGCAGCCTGTTCAGTGCCTCACCACCCTCATGGAGTACAGAGATTTTTGAAAATTAGTTGCTGTTCAACTGATGCATTTTTAACATTAATTACAATCATACTGTGGAAAAAAGGTTTCCTTTCCAAGCCTGACCGATACCAGTTTCACTTTTCCCCTGCAGTCTTTGGAGCCTGTTGCCTGTAATCAAGTAAAGGCAAAACACTGAAGGGTTGTCTTCACAAATTGCAAGTACTGTAAGTTCATAGAATCATAGAACAGAATCGATGGGGTTGGAAAAGACCTCTGAGATCATCAAGTCCAACCCTTGGTCCAACTCCAGTCCATTTACCAGATCATGGCACTC
>JAWWEV010000083.1:123323338-123336827 GCA_035583235.1 Hafferia zeledoni
TTAAATTTGATAAAGAGTGGCGTGATTATTTGAGGAGGAAGTCCCCTCCCCCTCTTGTGAGTAAACATCTTGGTTTTCTTTTTCCCTCAAACCAAGACATCTTTCCCTATGAAAATGTGCTCATAAAAAAAGCTTTATAAAAATCAAAATGTTATATATGCTAAGTAAAGATACACTACAGTCTAAACAGGTAAAATGTGAGCAATCCTAGCCTAGGCAAGACACTGAAACTGGGAAAGTTTCTGCTTTTGTTCCTAGTATAATTGATTAGAGTTGAGTTTTCACCTCTCCTCCATTATTTACCTGTCAGACTAGCTTAATTTGGTTTTGCTTCTGTTTCTGAAAACTAAGTGGAATTAGCTTCTGTGAACAATCTCAGACACATTCCTGGAATAAGATGAATGTGAAAACTTTTTGGAGTCTTATCAAGTGCGACTTGCCGTGTTTGTTCTGTCGTTACAGGCCGCTGGCCCTTAACAGTTCCTGGCAATTGATGAAAGCAACCAACCTGGTAAAACCTCTGAGGTCTCCCCAAAGATTTATTTCCTCTGTTCCAAGTCTATTTTCTCTTTATCCACAACAAATGTCATTTCAATAATTTTGCCTGCAATTGCTAAGGCAGAAAAATCAGGGGAAGAAGAAAGGGTGTAAGTAAAGAATGAGGATTTTCTGCTGAAAAAAAACAGTGACCCTGTTGTGTAGCAACATTTTCCACTTGCTTTTGTGACAAGTTCTGTTTAGGGCTCTTCCCTGACTCACTGGTCCCACAATGATGGTTGGCCTCTTACTGCCTATTCCATACTACACCAGTCTAAGATGCAGAAAAAGATGAATAGAAAATTGCAGAGGAAAGTGAGGAAAAGAAATAACAAGAGAAAATGGAACTGTTCCTCTTGCACTGGAAAGGAAAGTAACAACTAGAGAGACGTGCCACAGAAATGCTCCTATAATTTCTGCTGCCAGGAAACAAAGATTTCAAAAATATCAAGCCACTGAGAAACTCTTTCCTTCATGGAAACCATGATATTCATACCACATCCAGTAAAATAATTTATCAATACCCAAGTCATGTTAAAACTACAGTAGAGTACCGTAAAGCAAAATGAGAAACAACTAACAGCAACATACTGCATGCTTATTGAGATATTTTGGGGATTTTCAACAAGCAAAATCAATACATAATAATCCTACAGATATTCCTGAATTGTTACAAAGGACCTATTGCTTGGTAGTACTGAAAACCGTAACACTTTACATACAGGCCACTGAATAAGACCGCATTACTGTTCTTCCAGTGGGGAGAGTACCTTTGAAAAAGATGCCAGGCAAACTCCCCTTACACTGTGATTTCTTTTTATTGCAGCTGTGCCTACATATGTCACACATGTGTTTGTCTTCAAACTGGTACAAATGAACCCCAATCTTGCATAATAGCCAGTGGACACTGTTTCCCTTTAGGCAAACACATACTGGAGAAAAACCTGGATGCTTTTTCTCAGTTAGTGAATGTGGTAACTGAATGAGCCCAACCAGTCCAACCACCAAATCCAGATTGTGAATGCCCAGATGACTGTGCTGAATTGTCCATCTCCACTTGCATGTCTGAGTAGTACATCTCTCTGCCTCGTGTCAGCTCTCCGCACCAAAACTCCACTCTCACAGGACTACCAATATTCCTTACATCCGCTGCCCTCTTCATACAATTTCCCCCCACTTCTATATATGTTCTGCAGTGGCAGGACAATATCCTTGGAATGCATCATATTGACATTTTTGAACAATGTAGACATTCAGTCTCCCTGTGGCCCATGTACACCTCCAGGTGTTACTCAGTACATTCAGTCATGGTGCATGTGGAAGCTGGAACATCCTTGCAAGCATGAGAACAGCATATGAAGATAGTTGTCTGAAAGAAAGTGCCCCATTGTCTGAAAAAGAAAGGTAGCTCTTCCCTTTTTCAAACTTATTTAAAGGTGAGTCATGCTGTTCTAGCAGTGAGTCAGGCTGTGGGAGACAGGGTCTGAATACTGTGCTCTAATCACAAGCCACTAAGTCATTTCAGTAGCAATGGAACACACTTTCCATGCTACAGCTAAAAATCTTGCTAAGTTCCTTTAGTATCCAATGAATAGCTTTGCATCAGTAGTTCAAACTGCACAGCAGCACAGAGCAGCAGAAACACACTACAGCTTTGCAAATAAAGCTTGGGCTTGTGCTTTCCACTGCTCTGTTCACATCTGCTCATCCACTGTCCTTTTCTTGGAGAATATTGGCAGAATAGTTGTAACAAGTGAAAGCAAATTGGAAGGATTAGTTTTGGAAGGGTTCTACTCCTCTAGGTTAAACAGAGGCAGGCTCAAGGCCACTGCAGGATGAGTTTATGTTGTAACAGGTCCATTCAGAAAGATGAAGCAAGACTCCCTGGTTACACACCAGGACTTATGGTTAGGAGAGTGCTGGCCCTACTATTTGTGTGCCACATTACATTGTTTCAGCAATTCAACACAGCTGTAACTGTGATAATAATAATCTCATGGTTCTTCCCTCCTATGTTCACTTTGAGTTTTCAATTCAGCTTTGAAAGGGATCCAAAATCTGGAATACATCAATTACTGATATTATGAACTACCTTCTTAATGAGCAACAAACAAGACACCAACAATTGAGAAAACCATTAATTGTATAGGTCATACTTATGCACCCAGAGGTGTAACTTCTGCAGGTACAAGCACTGCAAACAATCACTTTAAAACTTAGTAAATTCACTTTGGAGACTGCTGAAGAGGAAACTATAAATTTACCTAAGGCTGGAAATGCCCAGATGATACTTCAAGCTGTTGAATGTTATGTTTCTAGTTGAACTATATTTCTTCCCCTCTGACCATATTTCTTCCTGTGTAATTTCAAGTTCTCTTTATTCCCCATCTAATCAGACGACAAGATTTAGAAACACAAGGAAGACATCTGTGTGAATTCAGTTTTGCTTCAAAAAGGTTTCCTTCTAAACACTGTTAAGCTATCATGAGAAGAAAACATGGACCTGGGATATGGACAGTGCTGGTTTGCAAAGTCAATGAAACCTGTTCTTGTAGAGATAGAAAAGATGTTGCAATAGCGAAATGTTTCTTTCCTTTAGAGAACTGATACACTGCAAGTTTACATTTTCATTATTTATTAATACATACCGTCCCCACCATTTACACAAAAATAAATACAAAATTTAGGAAAAGAGTCTTGATATTATACACCTCAATAGAGCAAGAATTTATTCTAGAATGTGAATATCTGTAACATTAGTTATTAAAATAACTAATTTTGCTTTCAGGATATAGTTCTTCTGTCAGTCAAGCAACTGAGAAATTGATGGGTACGTGTCTTTACAACTGAGGGCAGATGCTGGCATACTAGTGTTTTTAAAAGAAAACTGGACTTGCTCCAATACCATACTTTTAAAAAATCTTGCTTTTTTTTTGTTTGTGATAATTCACTAACTAAAGTATGACTCTGTATCTTCTATAAATAGAACATCATTATCAAGATACTCCAGAATGATATTTCCTCCATTGTACAGCGGACAGTCTTTATCAGATAGCCATGTTTCCAGTGTGTCTTCAAATGGCAAGGCTTCTCCAGAGGCAGTATGGCATAATCTCAATTTCTGTAAGACAAAAGGCACAGAAATTAACATCAAGATTTGCCTATCAGAGATGAAAGAAGTGGAGTGGGGGAGGGACAAAAGGCTAAAGAGAACTAAAATCAAAATGCAACAATCTGGAAAATATTTGTTATTACTGATTTACCTGGGATGTTGATTTGTTGTTGTCATTTTTAAGGCTTGCTAAGGAAGCTGCAAAATCTACTACTTTGCCAATACTCCACTTACTGCAAAAGAACATAGGTTTGCTTTTCTCTTTGTTCCCCTTTGGTAAAAATACTTGAAAGTAAATTCTTTCTGTCTAGAAAAACATGAAAAATAAAACAAAATTATTCACAGAAGAAATAAATAATTCCAGTCATACACGTCTAATAGTTTTTTCAGTAAAAGACCTTAAACTTCAGCCCTAAAATTACCAACTGAAACTTGTTCTATTTCATCAGGACCATTTTAACACAGAATGTAAATGACTGAGATCATCAAATCCAACCCTCTGCAGCTGCAGGCAAATATATGATGGACTAAGTCTGAAAGGTGAGGAGAATATCTTTTGCCATGAGTCCCACAGCTACAGATATATATAGACAGACATGAAAAGCTGTTTGCCCTGGGGAGAAAAAGGTCAGTTTAAAAAAGCAGTACTGACTTTTGACAGCAGTATAGTGTCTCAAACTGGAATGCAAAAGCAGTTAGAACAAATCCCTGAAAAAGAATCTGGTAATGGTCAGCTAATACTTTACCTAGTTTTCCTCCTTTTATGTACTAAGCACACTTCCTTCTAGACTGAAACATTTGTTTAAGAAATTTCAAGAGTAACCTATGAGAGATTGATTTTAAACAGGATTGGGACAATCTCTTGTTCAGGTTTATTTCAAGAGAAGACACAGAGCAAGCATGAATGCTACATTTATCAGTTAGGGCTGTCTTTTCTGAGTCCAAGCCAGACACTATCAAACAAGACAGAAGTCTCTTTTTAAAGGTTTTATTTATGGCTTCTCTAGAAACATATGGAACTACCCCAGCTATGTTCACAAAACTGAGTCTGAATTTCAACCTGTGCATTTTCCTCAGAATTGGAGTGTACTTGAGAAAATCTTCAATGTCCAGTAATATTATGAAGGGGCAAAGGAAGCAGGACCTGAATTGTGCTCAAATGTGAATGATTAGAACTTGCAGAACAGCCAACACAACAGCCATCCTATTATGGACACACACTGACTGACATCACTCAACTGCTATCAATGCCCCAGTGCCTAGTGGCTCTTCCAGTCCTAAGGATGATGAGACAGTTTCTCACAGTTCACAGGAACTTAATTCCCAAACCAGTTCATTCTATTGTTTCATCTCTATACCTATATGATATGCCTTCTGGAATTTCTCTGTCATATTCAAGAAATTACTGACCAATCAGGGACACAGTAACTAAAACTGTTTTGCAGCATGGCCCTCTTGTTTTGAGCTGGTCAGTCTCCAGAGGGATAACTCTCATCAGGTCAGACATCAAAAGAAACAATCAATGGCAAAAAGCTGATCTGAACAGCGAGGCCAGAGAAATGATATTTCTAAGACAGTCTGGTTTTCCTGAACATAGAGTAAGAAAGGTCAGGCAGGACACTCTGATGTCACATGTTCCAAAATCATGCTCAAATTAGGGGGAAATTTAATGCTGGACCTGACTAAAAAAAGTGGTAAGAGGTTGCTCCAAGTCAGATTCAATCAAGTCTTGAACATGCCAAAGATGTAGATTCCACAAATTTTCAGAACAGCTTCTTCCAAAGTCTGACCATCCTCACTGTGTGACTTTTCTTCCTAATAACTTAATTGGAATTTCACACACATTGCAGCTTGTGCCCATTGCCCCTGTCCTTTTGCTGTGCACTTCCAAGATAAATGTGTCAGTCTCCTCTACATAATAATGAGAGAACTAATATGCCTAACAGGCATTCCAGAGACATCATATTTAAAACATCTGTCATGAAACTAGAACAAGCTGGGCAGAAGAAGGCTTAAAGGAGTCTAGGAAGCACTTTAAACAGAGAGATGCTGAAGGTTTACATGCTTAATTTATCAGTGTCAGAATTATTGCTATTCTAGATGATTAAACAATCAATATCCAAATGAGAAGATTACTGGTAAGAGAAATTAACATACAATAATTTGTGCTACACTATTTAGAGCTTACTGGTTTGAAATTAGGAAGCAACTTTAGAATTTTTCTTACATATATTGAGAGTGGTTTTTAAAATTATGTTCCACGATATTTGAAATTACTCACTTTCCCTCCAGCCCATATTTAGTACAGTGGTACTATTTGTGAATAATGCTACCAGCAGGTCTTTCTATTATGACATCTTAAGCAGAGTTATGTGGTTTCTAGGCAAGTATAAAGAAAGAAATTCGTAAGAAGACTCAGCAATGGAATAGCTGTAGTAATTTTATGGGAATTTTTGAATAATTAAACTCCAGTGTACCTCAAATTTCACAGTATCTGGAAGTGTTTAAGGCCACATTGGATGGGGCCCTGGATGAGCAACCTGGCATGGTGCAAGGTGTCCCAGCCCATGGCAGGGGAGTTGGAGCGAGATGATCCTAAAGTCCCTTCCAAACCAAAGCATTCTATGATTCTGTGATGTTATGAAATATACTACTGAGATAAAACCTAATAATAATACCATCATATAGAATGTTTTCAGTATTATAAAAACAATATGACAGGCTTATACTTGGTGTGCTCCAACATAGCAATGTGCTGAAAAAGCAATTTAAATACAGTTGTTTTAAGAGGATGCATAAGTACAGATCTAAAGCGAAACCCTTGATGAAAGAATCATGGTGTTTTTTAACCCAACATAATTCTGGTAAGTCAAAATACTTAAAACACCAGGTGTGACTGGCCTTGGTAGTGAAAAGCAATAAGGAATCTATGAAAAAGTACAAGAATCAAAGAAAGTAAAGGCTTCATGGTTTCCCTACAGAAAACGTCAATTGGTAGTGAAGAAAGGAGAAAAGGAGGAAAAACTATCCACATCTCTACCTTGAACTCTTTCCATAAATGGAAACCCCTTTAAACCACAAAGATATCCTGAACTTATCTCTCCTATTAGAGAGCAGAATCAGGGAAACTAAGTGAAGGTATCAGATGGGCAGAGGTAAAAATGGCCCTACTATCTGCCACTCGAGGACTGAATCCCATCCTTTGGGCCATAGAAACAATAAATTAAAGACTGATTTCTTCATGGATACTGGAGCACAACTATTCATTATTAAAGTAGAATCCTGTCCTGGAGCTACCTCACTGAAACATCAGAAAGTCTTAGTAACTGGAGTAAATGGAGCAGTGGCTTCTTAATTGCTAAGGTAAAATTAGAACTTCCTTTTGCCTCACTCTGTCCCCCCAATATGGCAAATGCAACTGGGAAACCTAAATATGTTTGATATGGATATTCTGTGAGCTGGATTTAGGACACTACCAACTGGTCTATTGAAGCAATCAATGAAGAAACAATGCCAGGGCCCCAGACAGGAGGTCATCTTTTTTGGGGATCAAGTGGGTTATGGGCAAAAAGTAAGTCCCCTGGTCCACTTGGCAAACTGCTTAGGTTGGGCTTCTTCCTTTAACAACGAAGGGGTGGCGTTATATCCTTACTGGAGTTAAAATAATGAAGTTTTTCTTGCTGGAAAGCTGAGGCAGGATTTGATCAATGGTTTGCTGACACTTCCATGCCCTCTGCTGTGCAGTCTGATAATGGCATTCATTAAAAAAAATACTTAAAAAATCCAGGAATGGTTTGAAGATCATGGAGTTGTCTGGATCCAGTTCCACCTGTCCTAGAGACCTCAAAGTAACAGTGCAGTTGAGAAGTGGATTGGTCTACTCAAAAGAGCTCTAGGGCAATGTTTACACACAGGAAAATGGCATAAGGCACTACTTAAATCTGTTTGATGCTTAAATAACCAGACACCCAACAGATATCCAGTAGAACAAGCTCATTTTCTTGCTCCCCAACCAATAAAATGTCTAAACTTCTCCCCATGAACCCATCATTTTTATCAGGGTGACAATGTTCTTATTAACTATCCTATGATGGTTAAAATATCTGTCACTTTACTAACTCCCTGAGTAAACGGCACATGGAAAACTGTTTCTAATGGGGACTCCCTTTAACTTCCACTGAGGTTTGGATAGTTCCTAAAAATGAGACATTTCTTAATGTTTCAGTAATGAGCAACACTTGGACAGATTCTTTGGCCCAAACAAACTTCGAGTGTGCCCAAGGGATCATCACTTCACCTTTGTAGAAGCCTCAGCTGTAAAAAGATGATCACACCTACTGTATTTTACTGATCCTAATTTTTACCTCCTTTCTCTCTGTTTCAAGAATGGGATGATAACCGTGTCATTCAGTTCATGAACATAATTTCTCAAATGAATTTTTTACACATACAAATTGTATTGTTTACAACACCCTCAATCTTCTGATGCTAATTTTGGACAGGTAGCTGAACCTGCTTCTGAAACACCTTTGTACCAACATAAGTTGCCATACTCGCTCCCCAACCTTTCAAATTACCAAAATCAAACTGTTAAGGCACATTCTTATGATAAGATCCCATGGTGCACGGCAATGCCCCAACACATAAATTCAATCTGGGTAGAAAACCAAGCAATAACATGTTTCAAGCCTAGATGATCACTGAAACATTGAAACTGCAAGCCAAGTATTAAGATTTGACCCAATCTCCAGAGAGTCCAGGTGGTTAGGAACCATAAGCTAAGAGGTGCTATAAAATTCTGTGCTGTGCTACAAAATTGTGTTACAGTGATTCTAAAAATCCTGTTCTACCCTAATAATAAAATTCTGTGCTATGATGATCATCACATTCTGCTAAAATAATAAAGTGTTAATGCATCTTAGTGCTGTCATCATTCTGTCAGGGATCCCCAAAAGAACCTGTCCCCACAATGCTGGGTGACAGCCATGTGGCAGACAAATACACTTCTGCTACAAAAGAAAAGAATTTGACCCAACTGCTCCAAACTCCACACAGGAACCTTATAACAGACACAAGACTAGTGAGATTGCTTTTGGGAACCAGGCTGAAATAAACATATAAGTGATTGTGGGATTGAAAAATTAAATCCAAAACCAAACTGAGGGAACTAGATGAAGATCAAGAAATTCAGGAAAGTTTCCATTTCCTTTGAGAATTCAATTATTGAAAACAAACATCACTGACCTGAGGCAAGGACTTGTCCCCACACGCGTGCATTTTCAGTTTCATTAATGCCACTTTTGCTGCTGTCTCACTGTTTTTTGCTCCTTTGCGTTTTTTGCTTTTTGCTTCCTCACATTTTTTAGAATCTGAGAACAATATTATTCCTGTTAGTGTGATGATTCAGACTGTTTCCTAAACATATCTTGAAATTAGCCTATTGGGCCTCACTGAATCTCCAAGGTTCCCATCCCTTTCATGTCCATTCATGTCCTCCCGAGGTCATCTATGAGATACTCTATTTAAGAATATTTGGAATTATTACAGTTCCAGTAGAACTCCTTTACACTGAAAAGTAGATGAACACTATCAATATGTACACACAGGCTGCAAAAGCCAAACAGATACAAATTCCAGAATTTCAGCAGCTGTGTCCAGCACAGGATTCATATGACAACAGTTTAAGGTCTTCCTTTCTACACAACTCACTGTCCAATTGCTTATTCTCTTTCCCATCCTAGAGCTTGTTTAAAATCTGCAAAACATAACATTGTAGACTCACTTTTTTTTGCCATCTTGGTCTTGTAGGTATAATTCTTAAGAGACTGGCGTGCTCAGTCAATACAGTTGCATTATTTGCACATGAATTAATATGTAAATAATAATGGCAAGGTACAATTCATTATATTATAACACTTGTAGAATGAGAACAAGACAGTACTTCCGAAAGGAACCTGAGCCTTACTTAATCTTTAAAGATCCCCTTCATACTGTTGCCTTGTCTCAGTATAGATGAACAGTATTATGTACGACATGTGAGCTTAGGGCTATTTAACCAAGAAACCCCCATCTTTTCTTATTTGGTTAAACATGACCACTCAAAGATGACCAGAAGTTCAAACAGTTTTCTGAAGAAATTGTAGAATATACATCCTGCTGTACTTGCCTATAATATGTTTAACTAGCTGCTGGGTGGCAGCCATTCGGGGTTTGGGTGTGTCCAGCTTCTCACATTCATGGTCTGATTGATGGCGATGTCTGTAAACAACAGCACCAAACTTTTAACACCTTTTTCATACAATAATGAACGAGTATTGATGTTTAAATTCTCTGTTTCACTCACTTTAGACAAAAATGTTTTTCACAGTAGGGACATAAAACTGGCAAAAGCTCCTTTCCATTGCAGTCCTTGTATGAGCACGGATAAGATCTGTGCTGATCAGGTTTCACAGAATTGTTTCTTATATTCACCTAGGCATTAGTACAAAATATTTTATGTAAATAAACAGATACTACAGATACAAGTCATCACTCATCTTTCTCAAAGAACTGTGCTAGCTCCGCATTTTATTCTCCTACTTTTGTCCTTGTTATGCTTAGCTCAGTGTTAGAAATAAAACCATCATTCTACTCAAACTCAATTTACTTCTGAGAGGCAGAAAAAGAGCAGATTCATTTTTGTTAAGCTTGTCACATTCACATTTAAATAACGCACACATATACTATATGTATTCATCTAGTCTGCAAATACACAGCTAAGTTGCATGGAATTTTAATTTTAAGCCAGTCATATATTATTAGATTACCTCAGAACACCCATGAGCATCCCGGCTCCTGTGCTGAAGGCTTTGTGGGAAAAGAAGAAAAATACAGCATTACCAACATTTCAGGAAAAGAAAACTGTATGTGAAAACATCTAAATACTTAAAGAGTGATCTGATCAGTTTTATCATGGGAATACGTCAATTAGATAATGAATCTTCTCCAAAGTTTGTTCAACCTATGCATTTCACATCTTGAGTGACTGACTGATACTGTTCCTCAGTATGTAAAACATTTAGCTCTTAAACTTATGCCTCAAGATAACAAACCATTTCAAGAGAATAAGAACATTATGCTTAAGAATTCAGCTCAGAGCAACTTGAGTTTGTCTATTTTAATGGATTTTCAATCACATTCCACAACAGCAGAAATCCCTTGAAGGCTTATGACATTTTAGAAGTGAAATCTGTCCTCTGTCTACCTGAGTTTATCTCAGCTGCCCTTTGCTAATCTGAAGTGTAAATCAAAGTGCAGGCTCTGATTTCAACCTTGGAGAAATGTAAGTTTTTTTTCTGGAACTAAAAATACCCAATCACCTCCTCTTATGAGAAGGTCACCCACCAAGTTGACCTTGTGAAGCCAGCAGATGTGTTTTGCATTTCAGCAAAGCTTTTGACACTGTCTCTCTCAGTGTCCTTCTGGATAAAATGTCCAGCACACAGTTGGACAAGTCCATAATATGATGGGTGGCTGATCGTTTGGGCTCAAAAAATTATAATAAATGTGGTTGCATCAGGCTGGTGGCCCATCACCCAGAGCTCAATTTTAGGGCCAGTGGTCTTCAATATTTTATAAATTATCTGGATACACGTTAAGTTTGCCAACAATACCTGTTGATCCTTATTGGATCCTTCCAACTTGAGATACTCTAATGATTCTGTGAACTTACCAAAAGACACCTGAACAGCCATCACATATAAAGGGGAGAAAATCTGAAACAAAGAGTTGTTTTTAGTTAGATGACATGGTTGTTTTGCTGATAGTTTCCAGATTAATTTTCACATGATTAACTTTTGCTTACCTATATCACAGGGTAGGTATTTTTACAATGTTATTTAGCAACTGCATCTACACTTTACCTAGAAGTGGTTTACACTGTTAGCTCCTCTAATTAGTATTACTAGAAAACATATGAGTAGGTAAATTATATTTATACACATTCCAGAAGTTGGAATTAGGCTTTAATTTTTTTTTAACACCAAACTGTGACACTGGAACTTTGGCTAGCCATCAAACTTACCAGTTAGTTAGGCTAAATACTGAATTTATCGCGAGACCACTCAGAATACTATTTACTGACACAGGACAATTTACATTTTTATTTTATGGGTTGTCAAATGGATGAGATGCTGGCTCTTTGGAAGGGATAGCATCTTCTCCATTTGACAGTCATGATGATCCTGCCCCTTCTTCACTAGCCATTATATCAGTCATATCGTATCATATATCATATCAGATTATATATCAGATCATACATACAATTTCTTGTAATTTAAATTGCATGTCCATGCACATCCCCTGCCTACCGAATCAGTTCTTATAGATAAAATCACTTTGCTGTCCACTTAACCACATCACGAATGGCAGCAAATGCCACATACTCCAGCCCATTACTCCGCTTCTCCATCCTTCAGATTTGAGTTAAGGGACCACCAGGCAACTGGACTAGAGAGCTCAGGTCACCACAATCTCACTTCACCTCTAAGACCGAGCGGTCCATCAGAAATCTTTCGGTGCAGGCGTTCTTTTGCTGCCTCTTTCTGAGAGGTTACATTTTCAGTAACACTTGCCCGAGATCGTCAAGGCAATTAAAGATGTGGGAAAGGAAAGTAGAAGATTAACCACCCATGGATACAGCCGAGACAACAGGCCGTGCCACGGGACGGCACAGCGCGGCAGCAGCACGGAGGATGCCCGAGCGGAGGCACGGCACCGCCCCGCCCCGCCCCGCTCACATCCCCACCTCCGTCGGGGGCGCGCCGCGTTCCCCCTTACCGAGCTGGCGGCAGTCGGGCACGCCGCAGTGCCGGCCCAGCTCCAGCTCCGCCATGGCCGCGGGAAGCGAGATGCGGGAGGCGGGGCCGGGAAGCGGCGGGGCCGGCGGGAGCCGCCCCGGGGCGGGGCTGGGGCGGGGCTGCCCCTGAGTCCGCCCCGCAGCTGCGGCGCCGCCGGGCGCTCTGGGTGGGGCTCGCTGTGTGGGCGGCTAAGCTTTCGGTGAGTCCAGAGCCGCAGCTCGTGCTCTTCGGGCTGTTACAGGGATAAAAAACGTTTTGTGTCTTATTTTGGTCGCTGTTTGCGTCGTCCCTCGGAGCAGGGTCTCTTCCCGGAGGCGGAGGGGAGGCATCCCGAGGCACTTCTTGCGCCCTATAACCTGCGGTTTGCTTAGCGGCGCACCCGCCACTGTTGTAAAAAGCCACATTCCTTCAAAATTCGGTGTTATTTTCCTAGCCCTGACCCGCGTGCACTCCTGTGCCTGAGGGCGCTGCTCTCCCCAAACACACCTCACTGCACACGGTCCGGGTCCCTCAGTGAGAGAGGACACGGAGCCCTCGCAGCCGGTCCGGAGCAAAGATAGAGTTGATCGAGGGACAGGAGCATCTCTTACCAGGGAACGTTTAGAGAATTGGGCTTGTTCAGCCGTGAGAAGAGGCTACTGAGAGGGGCCTCATCAATCTTTATAAGTACCTGCTGGAGGGTGCCAGAAGTCTGGAGCAGAGCCAGGCTTTTCTCAGTGGTGCCAAGCAGTAGGACAAGGGGGCAGCCGGCAGAAACTGATGCCCAGGATGTGCCACCCGAATATGAGGAAGAACTTCTTTACAGTGCAGATGATCGTGCACTGGAGCACATTGCCCAGAGAAGTTGTGGAGTCTCTCTCATTGAAGATAATCAAGAACGGAAACAGGGAGGTTGGATGAGATCATAGAATCATAGAGTCGATTGAGTTGGAAAAGACCTCCGAGATCATCAAGTCCAACCCTTGGTCCAGCTCCAGTCCATTTACCAGATCATGGCACTCAG
>JAWWEV010000083.1:123336888-123363261 GCA_035583235.1 Hafferia zeledoni
AACTTAAATTTCCCCTGGCAGAGCTTAAGCCCGTGCCCCCTTATCCTATTGCTGAGTGCCTGGGAGAAGAGACCAACACCCACCTGGCTAGAACTTCCCTTCAGATGACTCACTGTGGTCCCGTCCAACCTGACCCATTCTGCCACACGGGTAAATGGGGGCAAAACCACAACCTCGGCAGCCACCGCAGCGCGGCCCCGCCCGGCCCGGCCCCCGCGGCTCCTCCCGCCCCCCTGCCCGGCGCTGCCGGGGCAGCGGCAGGAGCGGCTCGGCCTCCCCGGGCCGCCCCCGGGCCCGCCCCGCCGCCAGGTGCGGTGCCGCCGGCCCTGGGCTCAGGAAGTACCGTCACGGCGTGTGCCGGCCGGGAGGTTTCTGCGGCCCGGCCAGACCTTTCCGTCGGCGGGTGTCGAACCGGGACCGTCGCCATGAGCAAGATCTCCAAGTTTTTTAAGGGGGGTGGCTCGGCCGCTTCCAAGGGCCGCGGGGGGCCCTCGCCGCAGGAGGCTCTGGCCCGGCTGCGGGAGACCGAGGAGATGCTCAGCAAGAAACAGGAGTACCTGGAGTCGCGGATCGAGCGGGAGCTGGCGGTGGCCCGTCAGCACGGCACCAAGAACAAGCGAGGTGAGTGCGGGCCGGACCCCGCTGCCCTCCGCCCCCGCCGGGCTTGCGAGGCTTCAAATCCCAGGGCTGGAGCGCCCCTGGGTGCTGAGGTGCGTTCGCCGGGACTGGCCGGGGCTGTGGCAGGGCCGGCTCACCTGGCTCCGCAGGTGTGCGGTGTGAGTCGGCTCTGAGATCCGAGCTAGTGTTACCGCACGCGGGGCGGTATAGTGGCTTTGGGTCTTTGCTATCTATTAGTGTTTAATGCACTGTAGATTCATTATGGTGGGGTGGTTATAGGATGCTTTATTCCTCTCTAATTTACCGTTTGGGACTCCCTGTGCAATGCTTTTGTGCCACAGTCGGTGCAGGTGGATACGGGGAATGTAAAGCACTGTTGTTCAGTGTGGGGAGGGCAGCACAGCTTGGAGGTGGAGCATTGGTTGGGCAGTGGAAAAGGAGCTGAAGGAGGTGAGGATCTTTCTGAAGGGAAGTTCTAGCCAGGTGGGTGTTGGTCTCTTCTCCCAGGCACTCAGCAATAGGACAAGGGGGCACGGGCTCAAGCTCTGCCAGGGGAAATTTAAGTTGGATATCAGAAAAAAATTCTTTCCAGAGAGAGTAATCAGGCATTGGAATGGGCTGCCCAGAGTGGTGGTGGATTCACCATCCCTGGAGGTTTTTAAACTGAGATTGTACATGGCACTGAGTGCCATGATCTAGTAAATGGACTGGAGTTGGACCAAGGGTTGGACTTGGTGATCTCAGAGGTCTTTTCCATCCCAATTGATTCTATGATTCTATTAATGCATAAACACATATTATCCCCACTGCTGGCAGTGGAGGAACAACTCACATCTGATGGACATGATACAACCAAAAAATTAATCATAGTTTAGAGCATTAGTGACTACTGGTCTGGGCTGCTGTTAGCTGAAAAGGATGGAATACTAAGGGATAGTAAGGTCTGGCTCTGGCAAATACTGCTGTTGTCATCTCTGGGAAGCAAATGATGGTAGTCAGTGTCTTGGGGGTATAAAGGCCTTTGAGAAACAACTACTTCCTGAAGTCACCTAGAGGCCTATTTGTCTACTCTGAGCTGTATTTTTCCTTAAATGCTTCAAAACAGAGCAAATATTAGAATTAAAGATTTGTGACGTAATGAGAAAGTAGCATTTTGTCTGCTCTTTCTGTTACTTGATAGTTTAAAAAATAATGCCATGTAACTTAGAACTTGTGAGGAGCTGCATGTTAGAAGTGTTTTGGTTAGCCCTATAATGTTTTTGTAATACTTTAGCATTTAGTAACTATTATCAAAAGGCAGTTTAACTAAACTGACTTTTAGTTGGAATGGACTTAAAATCATGGGTCAAGATGGGACAGGTGTGAAGGCATAGTCAGAGGGAGTTAAAGCCTGTTGAGCAGCACATCTGAGACAGCTGCTCTACAGCTTGGGAGCTGTCAGGGTTGTCCCAGTCCCACACTTTCTACTCCCCTGACTTCAGCTGGAGTGTCTCTTGTTCCCTTGTCTGGGTACTGGCCCCTCTGTGCTATTGCAGTTCAGGAAGGTGATCCAGCTGGAAGCTGATTTGCTATGGGACAAAGTGACCAAGGTGGCTCCTGAGGCTGAGTTCACTGAGCAAAAGCAGAAGCTGCATGAATGCAAGGAATCAGGATGGTCCTATGACTGTAGGAATTCCTGGTTAAATACAGGCCTGCTGTTTGGGAACTTCATCCCAAACCTGCACTATAAGCTGGCACACTCACAGGAGGAAGAAATACTTCCTGCTTAATTCCTGCCCCTGTGCTGCTCCCTTCCTTTCCCTTAGCAGAGCTCACTGAAGGATGTGTTTCAGAAAACTGGATGCAGCTGTAAAATTTTGTGGGTTTTTTTGTCTGGCTTATATTTTTTACCCATAGTAGTTTAAGTTCTCTTTGCCCAGTTGACCTGGTAGTGGCATGGAGTGCTAGTGCACCTGCAAAGGAGAAGGTGGTGCACAGACAGGAATGAGAACTTGTTGGGAGAATGTGGATCTGCTTTTCCTTTAACTCAGCTGTTTGATGCTCGTTTCAGGTGTTTGTTGTCCCTGTGCTTCAGGCATGCAGTGTTTGATACCTGAAGCTTTTGTCCCAGATCATTGTTTCCAGTGCTGTAATCAGTGTGCAATTCCCTTAGTTTTTTATCAATTAAATTGTTCATGAAGTCATGCTGCAAACTGGATTGTTGAGCTGATCATGGTTTTGTCTTGTCATTTGCTCAGTGACCAACAGTTAAGGACAGTAAGGAGGCAGGAGTAGGGCAAGACGTGTGCAGTGTGGCAGTTTTTTACATGCCCAAAATGGTTCTAAAGCCAAAATGGAATAGTGTAAGTACAGTCAGAGGAGAAACAAGATAAACTAACCTTGCCATGCCTAACTGCTTGAATTTAGCAGGATAATGAGTGAACTTAAATCCCCAATAATGTCTTCATTTGATATGTCAGTTACTGTACTGTATAGCTCAGAGAAAATCTGTGCTAACCAGCATCTATTGTAACATTATAACTACTGTATATCTATTGTAACATTGTAACTATTGTAAACATGCACACAAATGAGAGAATAAAGGTTTTAATCTACATTGCCTTGTTAAAACAAAAGTTTCAAAGGGACCTCACAGCAATTTTTAATGTGGGGTGGGTTTTTTTGCTTAATTGCATCTGTGGAGAAGTCTATGGAAGCTAAAAGGGAACTGTCTGTGACTGGAGCAAGATTTCTATCTGGGGATAGAAAATGCACCAAATTAGCATGATCTCATTTGAATTTTAGGTGCATGAGTCTGAGCCAGTTATACCAACACAAGAGAGAGCAGATTCAAGCACCAGCAATTTCTCATGAGTTCATATGACTTTAAGTGGATTCATGTGACATCAGTAGGCTTAACTTTAAAAGCTGTAATGCATTAGCTATGCAAAGTGATGTGAAACATCACTTAAATACTTCTGGCTTTTCCTTTATGAAGTGAGTATCTCCGCCGTTCCTGTACGTAATCTGAAATTAGCTATTAGATACATTTTCAGCATTCCCCATTAATATCTTATTGGGGCTAGACTGCTTCAGGGTTTTTGAAACAACAGTGTATGTTGGAATTTGTCCCGCAGAGGTTATGTCATGATAAGCAGTATTTTTTTTCACAGTTAGCTCTGCCTTTAAATCTCCTCCCATTCCAGACACAAACTCTTTTTGTTGTTTTTGGATTGGCTTTTTTTGCTGTTGCTTTTTATCTCTTGCTGTACTTTTTTGGGTATCCCAATTTCAGCCAGTGCTAACACAAGTTCTAACTTGAGTGATGAACTGGCCTTTCTTCTCCATTATTTTGAAGGTCATACAGGAAAATTTAAAGGACAGAAAGTGATACTGAATGTTTGAGAGCTCTTTTTAAAAAGAAAACATGTTTTCTGAAGTGTGCCCATAACTGTGAAAGTAAGGTATATGTGAATGTTGTTTCAGCCTGGAGTCTTTCACAGATACTAAAAAAACCCCTATAAACAGCTAAGTAAAAAAAATAAAGTTAAGAGAAGTCATCCAGAACAGGATTAAATTTTAACTGTAAAGAACCACATAGTACTACTGAGGACAAAACCTTTGAAGAAATCTGGAATAACAAGATGGATTTTACTGGTAGATGCTGCTAAATATGTTGTGTGTTACGTTCATGCACTTATGTAGTCATGTAGCATTCCTTTTGAATGAGGTATTTGTAACCAGGAGGCCACTGAAACCAAACAACAGTGTGGTAGTTGAGTGTTATGGACAGGACAGTCATGCCTATAGCAGGGTGTGGGATAGGCTGGGACTGAGAGTTTCTGGTGGGGACATACGAAGAAGGCCTTAGTTGTGTCTTTGTTCTCCAAGTTGCAGTGATTATTTTTTGATCTTCGTGATCTTGTTTCAAGAGTGTTGCCATGAACTGGAATACTTATAACTAGTTCAGTACATTATTGTTCTTGAATTCTGTTGTAACTGTATGTGGCTTCTTCCACAAGCACTGGCAATGAACTTAATTAGGGTCCTATGATTTTTATGGCCTCAGCAGCATTGTCTTTGGTTGTCCCTGCTGTACGGGAGGGCAGAAGTTGCAATCCATCAATCCCTTGCTGAAGGTGGGTTTGTGAGCTGTATCCAAGAATGAGAGCCAGTATTTTCACAATGGTGTTATATCTTTTGAAGAAACACTCATTTCCTTCTCCACCAGTTTCCTTCTGGGAATTTTAAGGATTACTAGACAATACTTTTATTTCTACTAAAGAAGATGAGATCATTGGTGCTTCCTGTACTGACGGGTGTTGGTGGTGGGCTTGACAGGTAAAGGTGTTGTTGTCACTGTGCTGTCTCATTTCATTCTGATCTGTCATGAAACCATGAAGTGAGTCCCACAGCCTTTCCTGTGTCAATACTTTGGATCTTTCCTTTTGAAACCTGGATACTCAGTGTGACTAGGTTTACTGTTGCCCAGCTGGTCATTTCTTCTTCCTTAATAAAGTATCAGCATAGTAGTGATATTGGAAAAGTGTCCTTCTGTATGTTAATAATAGTGGTTCATTAATATGCATACTTAAACTGACATAATAGTCTTCTGTTGTTCCAGACACTTATCTTGACTATAAAATAAAAACTCACATTAAAAGCAGTGGTTACTAATCTATGAGCTGCATCCTGCTTGCTGGACTCAAGAGTACAGGAAATGTGCTAAAGCCCAGCCACTTGTTAACCATTATAAAATGCAGGAGCACAACAGGAAAAGTGTATGAGATTGCTTTTTTTTTTTTTTTTTTTCCGCCTCTCCTGGAGAAGACTTTCACCTGTTCCTGGTTGAATTGTTATTAATTACACTTGCTTCCTCAGACTCTATTCCTCAGACTCATCCTCCCTGGGCTATCTTCCTTCTTTCAGATCTTTGGAATGAGCAACACCATTTTTCAGTGCCATTCTTTGAATTTATTGAAGTAAGTTTGTTTTCTGTGCTCAATTTAATTTTTTTTTTTTGAGACATGTGCTCTTCTCCCATTTGGTAATCATGATCCAGTAGCATTATAATGCAGAAGCATTTCAAACCTGTAAGAGTTGCACAGAAATTTTGAAATGCTTGTAATGAACAGTAGAAAAGCTCTAAAAGTTCATGATACTCTGTAAACCACAGAAAAAATAGATTCAAATAACAAGGAGATACTTATAGGTTGGCTATAGGAACTACTGTAACAAATTAATGTGCAATAAAAGGCATTCATTTAATACAAATCAGGAAAATCATATAGTCTGATGTGGGAATTTATTATGCCTTGGTTGATAATGGAGGAGTATGAATTAATTTCCTACAAAGTGCTTTATTCTGTTAGTTACTGGTAAAATTGAAGAGAATGAAGATAATGTGTCACATACAATAATTAGGAAAAGCTGTTTATGAATAGGTGAAGTTACAGAGTTTAGCTTCTCCTGTGTTTTCTTAATTTGGGCGTGGTTTAATTAAATGATCTTCAGGATTTTAAAAACAACTCCTTTGTGTGTGACTGAGGAAATCCATTTTCTCTCTGAGCAGCCAATAATAACAGGACCTTTGCAGAGTCCCATTTCTGAATAACACTGACTGGAAGTACTGCCCTGTAGAAGGTGCTTACTGCAACTGAAACCTTTCTGTGTCAGCCAGTTAGTGCTCCTCAGTCCACAGGGCTTTAGAGTCCTCTCTGGCACAGCTGGTGTTATCTACAGTTTCAGACTTTTATATTTGTCTGTAATCTCTAGCTTCCTAACCTAAGAATACAGGATCAAATTTGATTCAAGGGAAGCTAAAGAAGGAAATGACTGGTGTCCTAACACTACCAATAGTAAGCATAAATAAGTAGGAAAATAGTAAGCAGGTAAAGTTTGTTTGGGATTAAGTAAAAGTGATGCATTTTGGAATTGCCAACGACAATTTGACAGTTCTCACATTTGCCGTTTGCAAGACAATCATCTGGTGTTCATACATATTCTTCAAAATATGCATTATTTTTGGACCATCCTGGAAGACCTCTGAAAATCTTGAATTTAAATACCATGATTTATCTGTTGTGATTGCGAGTTTGCTGTCCTGGAACATCTTACTGCATATGCTGGAATCTTAACTTGTCCTTGCATAGCTCCTGATGAGCAGTTCTGACCATAGGATGCAATATTTATTGTATCATTTTTTGAATAGGCATCAATAGTTGCTGCTGTTGGTTGAGCCTGGGGGCAGCAGGGCTGTCGCTTGTAGGCTCTGAACCTGATAAAAAAATTAAATGTAGAAGGCAAGGGGAAGAACATGGCTGTTAATAGCATTGAAAAAACAGTGGGCTAATTCAGTCTCCTAGATTTTGGTTTTTTTTGTCTGGCACATCTGTAGTTTGGAAGGGATGGTGGTCAGGAAATACTTGTGGCAAGATTGTGTTCCACACCTTGATGCCAAGAGAAAGTCCTTTTCTCCTCCTGCTTGTCACGTGCATTTATTCTGGTAATGATTTACTCTGGGCAAAGTATGCTGTTCATAACTTAGCAAATATAAAAGACTATTATCATCAATTTACAAAGATAATGGGTTTGACTGTGCCCATGTCTACAAAGGTCTGTATGGTTTCAAATTCTAAGGTTCAAGATCATATTCTGAAGTGATTGTAAGAAATAGATGCAGCTGAAAGCCAGAGGAATGTGAGTCCTCCTCTGATCTAACCCACCTGCCTGATTAGGCCATTTGGGCTTGCACTTCACAATTATTACTGCTGAGATAAAGTTTAGAAAGCAGCATTAGTGGAGGTGTGGTTATCATGACAGATCTTCTTATGCTGTCGTCCTTAGTTTTTACTTATATTTTGCAACTTCTTCTTTTCTTGTTTCCTCTGTTTTATCCTTTCTGATTTCTCTCTTATGTTTTTCTTTTTCCTCCCCATTTTCTCTGCTCTGCCTGTGTGCACAGGATGGAGTTCAAGATCTCCCGCAGTGGAGGAAGATGCTGCTCTTCCCTGTGGTTCTAAAAGGAGTTAATCTAAGAGAGGCTTCCCAGCATGTTCATGCAACAGCATGTTGGTGATAAACAGGCTGCTGATCTGGTGTGGTCAAAGTTTGTCTCTCTACTAGTAAGGTAGGAGGGTGAGAATTATAAAATCTGCAGGTTGGCTTGGTGCTGAACTACTTGTCCTTGCATTTTGCTATGAAAACACACAGTGGACTTTGCCTCTTCCTATTCCAGCTGCCTTACAAGCACTGAAGAGGAAAAAGAGATATGAGAAACAGTTGAGTCAAATTGATGGGACGCTTTCAACCATTGAGTTCCAGAGAGAGGCACTGGAAAATTCCCACACCAACACAGAAGTGCTCAAGAATATGGGTTATGCTGCACAAGCTATGAAAAAAGTACATGAAAATATGTAAGTGCTTTCTAATAGGTTTCAAGTTGAACTTACTGACCACTTTGAAACCATTCCATTGCTGCAGACTTGTATGAAGTTAGGCAGTTTTGACTTCATTTTTGTGCAGACATCTCATGTCAGGAATGTTGGTGCTGTAGTGTTATATTTGGCAGAAAAATACCTTTTCTTAACATCAAGTCTAGAAGGAAGCTCACTTGATTAGTGAGTTCTGTGTGGTACCTGGTTTTTTTAGTCTATCTTGGCAGTGTGGCTGGCATCTGTCCTTGGTTTGTCCAAAATTAAGTTGTGGAAACTAAGTGAACTCTCTTCCTCACAGCCCATAAGCTGGACTGTGGATTTCAAAGTACTAATTAGACCTGAATAAAAATATGACATGGGCAAAAAAAAAATAGCCCTCTCTTTTTTATATATGTCCTATATTGTTTCAAGGTCTGTTTTCCTGAGTCTGAATAAACAGACTTAAATCCGAAAGGTTTCTCTGGAAGAAGCAAACAGGAAACAAAACAATAATTAAGTTAACAATAAAGGGAAGCCTTTAAATGGGGTAAAGTTCTCTTAAGTTCTCCCTGGTTCTTGAGAAAGATTAACATCAAAAAAGATCCATGAAATAATAGAATAATTGGGGTATGAGGGGACCTTTAAAGATCATCTTGTCCAAACACCCTGCGGTGAACAGGGACATCTTCAACTATATCAGGTTGCTCAGTCTGTCCATTGCTCAGTCTGTCCAACCTGACCAAGAATGTTTCCAGGGTTGGAGCATCCACCACCTCTCTGGGCAGTCTGTGCTGGTGTTTCACCACCCTCATTGTTAAAAACTTCTTTCTTGTGTCAAGTCTAAATTGACCTTCTTTTGGTTTGATGCCATTACCCTCTGTCCTATTGTAACAGGCCCTGCAAAAATGTTCATCACTATCTTTCTTGTAAGCTCCCTTTAAGTATTGCAAGGCCTGTAAAGATGCTGACCATGGGGGATCTGCCCAGGGCTGTGACTGTGGCCTGGCAGAGGTATGAGAAGCACAGAGGGAGGGGGACACGCTGCTGCAGCTTGACTTTGGCCATACTTTCAAAGTGGAAGAAGGTGGACTGGCCAAAGCACACAGAAGCTTTCTAGTGTAGGTGTTAAGGTATGGGAGAGGAAAATGACTCCCTGTGAGTTCTGCTGTTTATACAGCCATGGGCATAAAAAGAAAATACGGTCTGTTCAAGTGAGTCTCTTCTGTAGGATTCAAATGATGTATTTTTAAAAAAATGTTTCCATGTTATCCTTCCAGGGACTTGAACAAAATTGATGATTTGATGCAAGATATCACTGAACAGCAAGATGTTGCCCAGGAAATTTCAGATGCTATCTCAAACCGAGCCGCCTTTGGTGATGAGTTTGATGAGGTCAGTACTTCAGGCCTGTGAATTTTGGTTGTTATATGACTCCATAGTTATTTTGTTGTGCAGTGGTTTGTTTCTCAGAAGGTGTGGATGTGAAATTCCTTGGTTCTAGCTTACTGTATCTGAGATGAGTATATTATTTTTATATAAATATAAAAATACCAATGTATAAAATATGTAATACACTAAATTAAATATATGTAAAATATAAAAACTATTTTTATTTAGCTATAAATTTTAAGAAAAACATTTTTAACTGTACTCCCGTAGCTGTTTTTTTCTCATTTGAACCATAGAAGAAGGAGGTCACTAAAACACATAATTTGTACTGCTCTAAGTGGACACTGAAACATATAATTTTTTGTGCTCCAAATAGACATCTGTTTGACTAAGTACATGTTCCTGAGCCATGAACAGGCTGCTGTTCACAATGCTGAATATTTGAACCATTTTTTTAAGGTTGCTGGGAAATGCAGGTCATACCCTTTTTTTCCCAGATTTTCTACAGAAGTAAATCCATAGGTAGAAGTAGATCCATAGGTAAAAGTAATACTTGTTAAGAGCAGTAAGGTTTCTTTCTTGAGCTCTTTTCTTCTGAGCCCCTTACAAGGCATTTAGGACCTTCTGAAAATTTGTTATGTTCATCCAGTGTCCCTAGATTTGATTTTGTCTAAGCACGTTATTACTTATTTCTGATCCAGACATGGCTGAGGACTCAAGGGTCAAGGATACTCAAAATTCTTGTGATCTGTGAAATGCAGATCTGGGGGTAAGGCTCAGTATCAC
The DNA here is from genome assembly GCA_035583235.1 of Hafferia zeledoni. NCBI lineage: Eukaryota > Metazoa > Chordata > Aves > Passeriformes > Thamnophilidae > Hafferia > Hafferia zeledoni. The sequence goes on from JAWWEV010000083.1 coordinate 123,347,076, forward strand.
AACCAGTTTGGTTTTGCTTTTCCGTTTTGTTTTAAAATGACCAAGCACTAGGGATCATTTGAAGAATGTCCTGAAAAATGATTCCTTCTATCCCTAAGTCATTTGATCCTGTGTGCCCAAACAGCAAACAAAAGTATGAATGTGAGATCGTACGTATTTGATTGACTGGAAGGAGGGGGAAGTTTCATTCAACAGTTATAATTTGTTGAAAATAGGAATAATTCTTTGTTTTTTGTTCCTATCACCTGCCTTCTTGTTTTTCTACTTCAAATGTAGATAGACTTTCTAAGAAACATTTAGTTATTTCTGGCACAAGGAATGGGATTTGGGCTATATAAACTGGGCTTGAAACAATTGAGAAACGTAGTGCCATTGCAAACAGCTGTACAGTGTCTTAGTTCTCATCAGTGCTTAACTTTTAGGAGTCTATCCTTAGTAAGTGTGCTATAGATTGACCTGGAAGCTCGTAAGAAGTGCTAGTTGAAGTTGATGTAGATGGTTCCTGTTCTGAGGCACATGTGGCATCATTGTACCAGCACCTGCTTTGCATAGGAGCGTAATACTTACAGCACTTGGGCAGTAACTGGGAAATCTGGTTTGCAGGCCACTGCAGCTTAAGAATGACTAGAATCAATGACTTAATTGCTCAGTTATGAGGTGATTTTTGTTGGAGGATGATACTTAATTTTATTTTTTTGAGAATGTTTTGACCACACACTTGGATGCATTTTTCTCTTCACGTGTGCCTTGGGTGTAAGGAGATCGTGGAAGCACGTGATTTCTTTTGCTGCAGACAGGCACAGAAAGATAAGGGTTCTTCCTCCCTGGGTTGACACAGTGTCCATCATGAAGAATGTTAAAAAGCTGTATCCTACCTGAGTAACATGCTCTCTGGGAGGGGTGACCCTGGAGTCCTGTTTCTGATAATCAAATGCAAAATACACACCATCCAGTGGACAAAGCCTGGAAACTACAAATTCACGTGGCATGTTCCCTCTGCTCTCCCTTTGGCCTAGGTTTGAGAGGAGAAAGGGGATTTGTCGTAGCTATTAGAATGCTCCACAACCTACTTGTAGAGCAATTCCTAAGTTGTAGGAAATTAATAGCTAAGTCTATGCTTGAGGATGAGCAGAACATAAAACTAGAGTCTGCCATTTTGAGATCAAATGTTCTAGCTATTATATTATGTGTTAAAGCTATAGGCCTTTGATCGTTGCTTCCTTTTTTTTTTTTTTTTTAAAGAATGCTCATTGTGGCTAACATTACCTCTTAATTGTTTACTTGTTTAGCAGAGGCTGAAAAGGACTGATTTGGTGTGGGAGAGGGTTGGATGACCATTTAGAGGTTTTCAGAAATATCTGTTGCCATTGACTTTACAGCAGGTTGCACACTAACTTTTTAAGAAACTTGTAGTCACAGTGCTGACTGAGGCACTTAAAGTACAGACAGATTTGCATCTCAGCTAAATGCCTGAGTAAAACAGGGGGCTCCAACCTGCATATTTCCTTGAGTGATCAGCTGTGAACTGACCATCATCACCTGATGCTGAAATTTTTAGGTTGCATCCAAGGATTTGCACTATAAACCAGGCCAGGTAGGCAAACTGTAACCCTTTTTTGGCCTTAAATTATAAAACCATGACATTGGAAGGCTGGTTGCGACTATCATTTCAACTTTTGCATTGGTGATAAACAAAGTGTAAATGTGTAGGCAAAGCCTATTTCAATACCCAGTAGCTCTTACTTTGCTACACAAATGCATTTTCCTCAGCCACTTTTGCCCATTGTTTCTTTTTAAACCATTTTATCAATGTGGCAAGGGTCCACTTCTCTACAAATGTGTAACATTTAGCTGCCTTTCCTTGGGAACTCCAGCCAAGGAGTAAGTTCTTTACTTTTCTAAAAAGTATACAGCCTTTTTATTTTTAGCATTGCACAAGTGGATTAGATCATCTGTCCTAATCAGCTTCTGCAGCTAAAAGCCCAAGAGTTTTGTGTGCTTCAAGAGTGAATAGCAGAACCCAGGGGACGGTTCTGATTCAGTGCTGCTTTGAAATCATACATAATCCTGGACTTGTGTGATAGGGTTGAAGCATAATATTTAATAGCAGTCTACCTTATAACCAGTGGAAGCTGTTTGCTTTTTTAAATGGAGAAATAGCATGTTAAAATTAGAGTCTGTTGAAGAGTACAGGGTCTAGAGTTGGAACAAACCTGAGGACAGCAGAGAGACTTTTTCCCTCGTCTTTGTCTTTTTGAGAACTATTGTACTGCTGTCAGTTTTGTTCCCAATTTTGTTCCTTGTCATGTTTCTAACTTCCATTATCCTTCTTTCAATGTTCAATTAAGATTTACTGTTATTGCCCATATTTAGTAAAAGTTACACCTTTAATATGCTGTTTTGATATGTGTGTTCAGGTGTGTAAACCTTTTTTTCAGTAGTGCTTTGCTTCGTGGTGGTTAAATGTGCCCTTGCCTGAGATCCCTGTCAGTACAATGAATTTGTAAATAATGTTTTTCTTGAATTTAGGATGAGTTGATGGCCGAATTAGAAGAACTGGAGCAAGAAGAACTGAACAAAGGAATGAGAGATGTCAGGTTACCAAGTGTTCCGTCCACATCGCTGCCTTCTCGTCCTGGTAAACTGCCTCCTTGCCATTTTACATTTCCCATTATTAAGCCATGCTGTGAGAAAAGGGAGAGGAAGAGAGAGTTTCAGATATGTATTTAGCTCTAACTTTTTAAATGTTATAAATTCCTTTTCTTACTCTTGTATCTGTTTAACAGGAAAAGCAGAGTGTAATTCTGTTTTGCTCTATGAAAGCATTTAGGACTAAATTCTCTGTAGCTTTAGGGAGAACTCAGGGAACTTGACCTTGCAGATATACTGATGAATCTCCAAATGAAATGTTGTGAGATCACTGAAGAATGGGAGGACCTTTTTCTTTTTTTTTGGGGGGGGGGGGCAATTAAATCTTTAGTCTCTTTTAATTAGAGTCTGACCTAGTTTCAAAATATTTGCGTCACAAAGATCCAGCTTTGTAGGGTAGTGGTTTGATATTTGCCACTGGTATTTTAATTAGAAATGATGGAGGCAGGAGGAAGTACACATTTAAAGAAATATTTTCATTCCTTTGCTTTCTTTCTACTGAACAGGCTTATTCCTGGTATTAAGCTGTAGTCTTATTTTTCTGTAGTTCTACCCTGTTTGTTTTGATTTAGGCCAGAGCAGTCAACTTTTACTCCACCTTTCACCATGTCCCTGTTGTCCTCTATCAGTTGAAAGACTTGCTGTGTACTGACGGTAGTAAAAGAATATGAATATTTGATGGTAAGGACAGCACACACATGACACAGGTTGTTTATGGTCCGTTCTGCTGCAGAACAGGTTACATAGACCAGCTTGACTCAGAGACTATTACACGTGTTTTGGTGTTGCCTAAAACTGAGGAAAAAAACTTTTGAGACAATATTAGTATAGATAAAGTAGAGAGCAGTTCTTTAATAAAAGCGTTCAGGTGCATGGAATATATAGGAACTTAAATCCTGAGAAGCAGTTTCAGACATTCAAACTGAGAGTGTGGCCTCATCCACAGAAAGCAATTGCAGAACAGCTAGCGGAAAAAAAAAAAAGAGAGAAACAGTGCAATTTGCATTCTGGCCAATTATGACTTGTTCATGCATTGTCTTCCAGATCCAGCTGTGGCAGTTGACATTTTCATTAAACCCAGACCACCTCCATGTGCTTCTCACTACCTTAATTTTGTACTTCATCTGTCTGTGTGGCTACTTCAGGCAAAATTAGCTGGTTACAATCATAGAGTTAAGGCCTTTCAAAACTGGCATATGTTTGCTGAAAGTTGATGCTTATTGTTACACAGCAACAGCAAAATCAGAACAGTTAATGATAACACTTCTAATTGGAGATACATGGTGCCCTCCTGATCCTGAAGGCGAGGAAACTGCAGTGGAGCCAGGCACAGTGACCTTCTCCAGTCACACAGTGAGCCAGCAGCATTTGCAGAATAGGGACAGGGCCTGTGGTGTCCCATATCCTTCTCCTACCCTTAGTTCCTGAGGGTGGTAGCTGCAGTCCCCCACACACAGTGGCTCCTGGTTGTGTGGCTGCCACAGGCAGGAGCCAACTGGCTGCTGTAAACTGCGCATGAGGGATTTGCACCCAGCAGCAGCGTCCCACTGGTGTTGGGAGTGGTGCCAGTCCTGACCTGCACAGCCCACGTGCAGATGGAGACAGCCCAAGGTTGAACCCTGTAGGCATCTAGTTTGTATGTCAGCACATGAAGACTATTTGGGTGAGGTTTTAGTTTGGTGAATGCAGAGGATGTGCGATAGGACATTTGGGTGCAAAGGGAGAAAGTGTGAGTGGGACGTGATAACAGAGCTGGGCATTGCCATTGCTGTGAACACAGTAGTTAATTGATGTCACCCGACCATAGCAATTTCAGGAATTTCTTTGTTCCTTTAGTAAATGACACCTCCCATTAAAATGGGCTGAGTTCATCTGGAGACTGGACTTGCATATGCAGAACCTTTCAGCACTATTTGGAAAGGTAGCAGGATGTGCAGCTGGTTGGGGTAGGTGATTGTAGAGAACTGGCAGCATCCTTGTGGACACTTTCTGTCTGTGAGAGCTTTTAAAGATTATATCTATTTTCTGTGGGAGTCTTTCAGTAGGATTTACATCAGACCTATATTTCTAACCTCAAGGTTATGTGTGAGATAATGGGCAGGCAAAATAGTCATCTCTCTTGAGCTTCATTTTTGCATTATCCATGTTTGAATTACTACTCAGTACATTTATCTGAGATCTTCAAACTGCAAAGCACTATGCAAGTCCTCATGCTAACAGATAAAATGGTCCTGACTGTTACTTTAGTTGATGGTTATTGTCTCTTTCTCTGCAGCATCAACCAGGAGGAGAGCAGAGGATGAAGATGAAATGAAGAAGCTGGCTGCCTGGGCATCCTAAGAGCATGGTCTTTCTATAACACTGTGCATTATAGTGCAACTGTAAAGAGCTGCAATGCTGTTTTATAACCTTACTGATTTAGCGTGGTTGCATTTCATACAAGCTGTGCTTTTTAATGGCTGATCTTGCTAACCATACTGTTACTGCCATATTACAGAACTAGTTTAAAAACCAGCAAACAAAAAAATGCAATAGTTGCCAAAACTCCAAGCATCAAATTTTTTTAGCCTCAGCCAGAGATTTGGTTTGTTGTTGATAAGGGGTTTTTTATTTATTTATATTTTGCCTTCTGGTTTGTAAAATTTGTGTGCCTCACTTACGCACAGATCTGGGTTTATTGTTGAAGTGAGAAAGTTAAGTCATCAGGGCCCTATACTAAAGGGTTATTTGATTTAGACTATTTGAATATTAGCCGTTTTCAGCATTATACATGTCCTGACTTGCAAGTTCCTTTGAGCCCAAGGGCTAATAGCTGTTCATTTGGGCATGGAGATTTAAACAGTCTGCCTGGAGCAACTTATGGTGTCCTAGATATTAAGAGGAGACTCTTCTCTAGGGTTTTTGAAGTGGGTTAGGTTATTTGTATTGTTTTAACTTTGGCCAAAATATTCCATGCACTTCTATAGGTCAACTTGAATTACATTTTGAACTATTTCCAACTTAGTTTTAAAATTACAGTGATTGAGGAAAATGAAATGTCCATGTTCCTATAGATCCCTGACAAACAAAACTGATTTTCACTACCCCTGTCAAAAATCCAGAAGAGATTTGACCTTTCTGTGTATTTCTCCTCCAGCATTTCTTTCTAGTGTGAGTCTTTACTTTGTATGGTGATAGTAACCCTCAAAAGAATTAGTGGCACATTTTTAATGATACAATTTCAAAATAGTTCTAATTTCTGAGCATTGAGTTATTTTCTCTTACTCAGTTTCTGAATGGAAATAATACCAGTGAGTTGCATTTGAAATGCCTTTTTAACTCTGGTTAAAAGCTGATTCTGGATTACTTGTAAAGTTAATGTGTTATTGTCCAACCAATAGTTTTTTAGCCTAAGGAACAAATACTACTCTTGAGTGTTAAACTAATGCATATATGGAGAAATCACTGTTCAAATACAAGCCAAAAATTAAATAGGCTGCTTTGTACTAATGGAGTTTATTAAATAAGACTGAAGCTCTATGCTAGTAGCCTGCTGTCAATCACAAGGAAATAGGAAAACACTGGAGTTCCTAGGGGTGTAGGAAGCAGAGTCCTTGATCTAGGTTTCATGCTCTGAAATGAATTCAAATTTTACTGATGATTGAACCACTTGGGGAATAGTGGGACACTTGGTTTCTGTAGATCTGTAGCAATAGAAGACTGACCCCTTCTCCTACAGGCTTTAGCCTGTGATTTGCTGGGTGTTTAGCTTTGATGGGCTACAACAAGCTTCAGATAGTGGATTTTAGGTTAAGCATTAGGAAATGTGTGTTTCTGGACATGGTGTACTCAGAACCTTTCAAAATGAGTTCCATGGATGAAACTCAAAATGTATAAACTCTGTGGAGAGATTCAGTTTTTCAGGACTTTTACTCTCTGTAGTGGAATTGCTTTCAGTTTCTATCCTTATGAAAGGTGAATCAAGCCTTGTCACTTCAGATAAATTTTCTACTTCCCTGAATTCAAACAAAAGGCAAGTAGCAGCAGCAGGGCCCCTCTCCAGCAAGACAGCAGCTGCATGTCTTGACTCTACTTCAGCCATGATGGAACTGAGTGAACACCTCCTACTCCTGCATTCATATCTCAGGTTTGCGTCATCTGGTATGAAATATTTCTTTGGTTGCTTAAGTCAGGTGATACCTGTCTCTCCTAATCTACGTAGATTCTCTGAGCCTGCTAATTTGAGGCCTAGCTAAAAGTAAAGCCCAAACTACCACAGGCAAGTAAGGTAAGAGAAAACTTTTAATATTTCAGTATATAAGCATTTGAACTGTTTCAGGGAAGAAAACAAAGAGAGAAGTTTCTTTCTGGTATTGCATATTTTATCCATTGTGTTCTTACAGTATACTTTATTCAGTGTATGTTAGTTCTTTCTGAAAGCTGACAATATCGAAGGTACAGTAATTTACTTGTATTGTGATTACTACATAAATTATTCTTTTAGTTCTTTAGAATTGTAATGAGCTAGTAGGAAATGTTTCCACCGTTCAGTTTTATTGCATTGATGATTACAAGTCTTTTTGTGAAGGCATGCTTAATTAAGAAGTAAACATTTATATGTGCAGCTTCTAGAATAAATTATTTTTGTGCATATAGGTAGCTTAAAGTGTGTTGTCTTAATATGGTATAAGGTTTTGAGTCTCCTCTCAAAATTTAACAATCGTTGCAGCTAATGTATACAAATGTAGTTAGAGAAGAATAAGGCCTGTGAATGGATGGTTTTCTAAAAGTTCTTTACCTTAAAGCAGTAAATAGATTTGTGTGCACCTTGCTTCTGACTCAATAAACATATTTGCTATTACAGAGCAGACTGTAAACTGTTGGAAAAAAATCATGAAGTCCAAAGTTTATTCTCTTCTCAGTGTGCTGCAAGCTCTAAGCAGACTTTAGATTAGACAAAGCAATAATATATAATTTGAAATTTCTAATATTTTAGGCCAAAGCAGTATTTTAAAAAAGGAAAAATAAATTAAATATCTCCATGTACTCATGTAATAGTACATGAAACAATCTTTAGCTAATCCCCAGATTTGATTTTGGGTGAATATGCTTCTTTTAAGATCTGAATAAGTGACAAAAAGCAAAGTAGTTTGTGCTGAAGTTTCAATTTTACATTTTAATTTTATTCAGAGACCACGATGCAGACATCAGAGACTGGGTCAGACACAGGTTCGACTGTGACTTTACAGGCATCTGTGGCTGGCCAGGCAGCAGTGCCCACACAGGTAGTACAGCAGGTACCGGTTCAGCAACAGGTAGGTATCTCTTAATTTTGGGATAACAAAAAATCCTGGCAAGACAGAATGATGCATTTCCACAGGTGTAGTGAAGAACTGATTTTGTACAAGGCTGCAAAACCAATTTCTCTCCACTGTTTTATTCAATTTTATTTTGATGGAACCAAAATAGCTACATAAGCAGGCATGCAGTTTTCAGGGTTTATTTCTTGAACTAAAATATTTGTCAACCACCAGAAATACATATACATTACTCTAAAAGTAGATTACTATGATATGTGTGCAATATCTCATAAAAATTGCATTCACTTAAGTTATTAAATCTTTGCATTTATTCCTTTGAAAGGAATATGGAATTTTTGAAATAAATACAGTATAGATGTAAAATACAAAAGCTGTGCAATTTTGTATTTCTAAGCTGAACTCTCTGCAGGTTCTTGAGCAACTGCAGAAAGGTATGTGAGGTAAAACTTTAGGTAATGCATAATTTGGATTTGCCAGAGAACTAAAGGAGCTTCTGAAGCAGTCAGCTCAGCACATACTTCTGTGACATCATTAATCACCTATGCAGCCCTACCAACATTGGAGGGTGTGGTGCATGGGGAGATTGAGGAGGGAAGTGGGAGTTGGAAAAGAGGAACTGAATGTGAAAAGCCATGACTTTTGTCCAAGACTCCTTTAGTATGTGCAATTTAGCTTTTCTTTTCTTTCTTTTTTTAAATTATTTGTTCCAGTTGGAAGAGATCTACAATAATTGTTTAGTCCAACTGTCAGACCACTTCAGGGCTGACCAAAAGCATTGGGCATTGTCCAAATACCTCTTAAACACTGACAGTCTTGTGGTATCAACCACCTCTCTAGGAAGCCTGTTCTAGTGTTTGACCACCCTCTCAGTACAGAAATGTTTCCTAATATTAAGTCTGAACCTTTCCTGATGCAGCTTTGAACTATTCCCACTCATCCAGTCACAGGATTCCAGGGAGAAGAGATCAGTATCTCCCTCTCCACTTCTCCTCCATTCAGCTGTCACTGTTTTAGGTTCTTTGGATGAAATCTGTAGTTCTTTTTCAATATAAATTGGCTTTACAGTTTCAAAATCAACAATATTAAAACTGAGAATAACTTGTTAAATTATATATCTGTTTCTGTGCCAGTGAATCACTGTTGTCTAAAATATCTAGCATTGTGTTAAGTTTAGTTTCAAAATTTAAGGTGATGATTTTTTCTGCATGTTCTTTGCAATGCTGTTCAACTGCTTCATACATTTCACTAATAATTTTTCCTGGTATACAGACTGAATTCATAATACATCAAAGTTCCATTAATATCACTTCTACTTATAATGTACTTTGGAATACAATTTGCTTTTTTTTCAAACACCCTGCCAAAAAAACCCCAAAACCAAACCCCAATGATTCAGCAAAACATTCAAGCATTAGGCACTTAACATGAATTTAAATGCTTATCTTCATGTACATGCTCCTCTTTTAGTTTAAAACTCTTCTCCCTTGTCCTATTACCATCTGCCCATGTGAAAAGGATAAGGTCTTCCTATTATTGTACTAACTTTGTCAATTAAGCTTCCGTGGTGCTTGGACTAAGTAAAGCTTTCTATGAGGCTTACTGTGGTTAATTCTTCTAAGCTTTACTTCAAACTTTTAAAAACTAGATATAGTTTATATCAGCATATATTTTCAATAAGATATTACTTACCTTTTGGTGTTATTATTTCCACTAATTCTGTTTCACTGAATATTTTATCTGTACTTTGGAGTATTTTGTGATTCTATTGAACTGTATTTTTTCGGTTGAGTCTTATTTTGAAAGTATAAGTTAAGTAAGGTGTCAGAAAGGAATGTTAGGGGATCAGCCTGACCAAGGAAGAGGAGTTTGCTGCAGTATTTTGTATAGACCGAAAAGGTGATTCGTATGTAGTGAAAGGTGATACAGATGATTCTGGAGTGATTAAGACAGGATATGAAGGAGACTGTGGTTTAGAGAGAAAAGGATAGATGATAAAAGTGTTGAGAAAAAACTTTCAATACTGTCTCTCCCAGGATCCTTCTGGACAAAATGTCTAGCACACAGCTGGATAAACACATCATGTGGTGGGTGAGCAACTGGCTCACGGGTCGGCACAAAGGGTAATAGTGAATGGGGTAACATCAGACTGGCAACCTGTCACTACTGGGGTTCCACAGGGCTCCATCTTAAGCCCAGTGCTCTTCAACATCTTCATAAATGACTTGGGCACAGAACTGGAAGGGATACTAAGCAAGTTTGCAGATGATAAAAAACGGGGAGGAGCTGTTGACTCCCTTGAGGACAGGGAGGCCCTGCAGAGAGACCTCAACAAATTAGAGGACTGGGCAATCACCAACCATATGAAATTCAACAAGGGAAAGTGCCAGATTCTGCACCTGGGATGGGGCAAGCCTGGATGCATGGACAGACAGGGGAATGAGATGCTGGAAAGCAGTGCCACAGAAAGGGACCTGGGCATCCCAGTCGACGGCAAGTTGAATATGAGTCAGCAGTGCCCTGGCAGCCAGGAGGGCCAACCGTGTCCTGGGGGGCATCAGGCAAAGCATTGCCAGCTGGTTGAGGGAGGTGATTGTCCTGCTTTACTCTGCACTAGGGTGGCCTCACCTTGAGTACTGTGTGCAGTTTTGGTCAATGCAATATAAGAAAGATTTTAAGCTATTAGAGAGCATACAAAGGAGGGCAACAAAGATGGTGAAGGGCCTTGAGGGGAAGCCGTATGAGGAGCAGCTGAGGGCACTTGGTCTGTCTAGCCTGAAGAAGAGGAGACCAAAGGGAGACCTCCTTGCAGTCTACAACTTCCTCGTGAGAGGAGGAAGAAGGGCAGACACTGATCTCTTCTCTGTGGTGACCAGTGACAGGACCCAAGGGAAGGGCTTGAAGTTGTGTCAGAGGAGGTTTAGGTTGGATATTAGAAAAAGGTTCTTCAACCAGAGAGTGGTTGGGCACTGGAACAGGCTCCCCAGGTCACAGCATCAAGCCTGCCAGAGTTCAAGAAGCATTTGGATGAAACTCTCAGGCACATAGTGTGATTCTTGGGAATGATCCCATGCAGGGCTAAGGGTTGGACTTGATGATCCTTGTAGGTCTCTTCCAACTCAGCAGATTCTGTGATTCTGTGAAAAGGTCAGGAATTCTAAAGTAATTGAATGTGTAGTGTAAGGAAAAGGAAGAATCAACAGCCCAGCCCCGTCATCAGCCCAGAGCCCTGTTAGGACTTGGAAGCTCTTATGAGTCAATCAGGTGAGGAGGGGGCATAGCCAGGAGCACAACAGGAGATTTAAATGACTCTAGGGAGCACGAGCAACCCAGAGTGTGGCGAACAGGGCGGGCAAACAGGACGTGGCACATCAGAAGGATGTGGTGCAGCAGTTGGCTCAACAGTTTGTGCAGGCAGGGCATGCAGGGAGGGTGCTGCAATCTGCAAGTAAGTGAACACCTCAGGTAAGTGATAAGTGCTCTGGGTCTCTGCCATAATGGTGGGCACTTGTCTCAGAGCCCAAACCAGTGTATCTACTGAGACAGCCCCTGAGAAGTCTGATGCTTTCACTCAGATGGAACTGGTAAGGAAGGAGATGCCAGTACAGGTGATAGCTTTCAATGGATGCCGAGATACTTCTCCTGGAGAAAAGGCTAGTAGTGTGCAGGTTGATGACCTGTTGTGGCAGGTGGCCGATTTACAAGAGACAGTTGATAGGCTGCATAGTATTAGAGGGGCTGAAACAGAGATTGATATGTGGCATTAACCTACAGTGGATACCACTGAAGCTGAGGCACTTTGGACTCTGGTGACCCACAAAAGTAGGACTACAATTCAACATCCACCATCCAACATTCAGACCAAAACCAGATAGGATGCTTCAAAGGCTTTAGATGTCCATGAGCAAGGCCAACAAGGAGAACTTGACCAGCAATGCATGGTAGTTACCGAAAAAAGAAACATTGAGTGCTCATAGTGGGCAACTCTATTAAGGGGCAGTTAGGCATCCATCTGCTGACCTGATAGAGAGTCATGAGAGCTATGCTGCCTACCAGGGGCTAGGATCCGAGGGCACCCCAACTTGTCAAGAGCATGGACTATGTTATGGTTACAAGACAGGGAAGGGAGTTATAGCGATGAATATTCATACGATTATGTCATCTGAAGGGGGCCACCCCACCCTCTCAGTGCGGGGAGTTCGAGGAGCGGGGTGGGGTTTGCTGTGTGTAAAAGTTATTCTGGGGTCTCAGCTGCCATCAGAAGTCATCCCTGCCTCACCGAGACAGCAGAAAAAAGCTGTGCTGCCCCAGTTGCCTGCTGCTGGAGTGCCGCCCCATCCACCACCGTCGCCTGACCACCACTTGAGTGCCGCTGCCCCAGCCCGACCTGGACCACCATGCCAGGAACCGGACATGCACCATCTTGCCTCAGTCACCAAAGTCGTGTAGACGGTCCTCTGTCCAAGAGATTTGCTCAGTATTCAAGCATCACTTCTGCCAAGCTCAAGACCAGTGTATCACCATAAGCAAGAAATCAAGCAAAGGGGGCAGGAGATCTTCATAGATGAGCAGGAAGCTTCTAGCAAATCTCAAATGGAAGAAAGAAATTTATGAGATGAGGAAAAAGGGACAGGCTACACAGAAGAACTATAGGAACATCATCAGAGTATGCAGGGATGCGACGAGGAAGGCCAAGGCCCACTTGTAATTGAGTCTGGCAAGAAACATCAAGGACAACAAGAAGGGCTTCTACAAATACATCAGCAGCAAAAGAAACGTTAGGGAAAACATTGGGCTGCTGCTGAATCAGATGGGTGTCCTGGTGACAGAAGACACAGAGAAGGCAGAATGCTGAATGCCTTCTTTGTCTCAGTCTTTATTGCCAAGGCCAGGCCTCAGGAATCCCAGACCTTGGAGGTAAGAGAGGAAGGCTGGAGAAAGGAAGACTTCCTCCTGGTCATAGAGAATTGGGTTAGAGATCGGCTAGGCAGACTAAACACTCATAAATCCATGGACCCTGATGGGATGCACCCATGGGTGCTGAGGGAGCTGGGAGATATTGTTGCTAAGCCACTCTCCATCATCTTTGAAAAATCATGAAGAATGGGAGAGGTGCCTGATGACTGGAGAAAGGCCAATGTTACTCCCATCTTCAGAAAGAGCAAGAAGGAGGACCTGGGAAACTACCTGCCCATCAGTCTCACCTCCATCCCTGGAAAGGTAATGGAACAGGTAATTCTGAAGGTCATCACCAAACATGTAAAGGAAAAGAAAGTCATTGAGAGTAGTCTGCATGGATTTACTAAGGCAAAATCATGCTTGACCATCTGACAGCCTTCTATGATGGCATGGCAGGATGGGTCGATGAGGGGAGAGCAGTGAACATTGTCTACCTTGACTTCACCAAGGCTTTTGATGCTGTCTCCCATAACATCCTTGTAGGTAAGGTCAGGAAATGTGGGTTAGATGAATGGACAGTGAGGTAGATGAAGAACTGGCTGAATGGCAGCACTCAGAGGGTCATGATCAGCAGAGTAGAATCCAGTTGGAGGCCTGTAGTTAGTGGAATTCCCCAGGGTTGAATACTAGGTCCAGCCTTATTCAACAACCTGGATGAAGGGATCTAATGCACCCTCAGCAAGTTTGCTGATTATATGAAATTGGAAGAGGGAGTGACTGATACACCTGAAGACTGTGCTGCCATTCAGCAGGACCTTGATAGTCTTGAGAGTTGGGCAGAGAGAAACCTAATGAGGTTCAACAAGGGCAAGTGTAGGGTCCTGCACCTGAGGAGGAATAACCCCAAGTACCAGGACAGGTTGGGGGCTGACCTACTAGAGAAAAGCTCTGTTGAGAAGGACCGAAAGTCTTGGTGGATGACAAGTTGACCATGAGCTGGCAGTGTACCCTTCCAGCCAGGAGGCCAATGGTATCCTGGGATGGATTGGGAAGAGTGTGGCCAGCAGGTCGAGAGAGGTGGTCCTGCTCCTGTACTTGGCCCTAGTGAGGCCACATCTGGAGTACTGTGTCCAGTTCTGGGCTCCTCAGTACAAAAAAGACAAGGAGCTACTGGAGAGGGTCCAGTGGAGGCCACAAAGATGATGAGGGGTCTGGAGCATTTCTCTTATGAGGAGAGACTGTGGGAACTAAGCCTGGTTAGTCTAGAGAAGATAAGACTGAGAGGAGATCTCATTAATACATATAAATATCTCAAAGGTGAGTGCCAAGAAGATGGTGCCAGACTCTTTTCAGTGGTTCCCAGTGACAGCATGAGAAGAAATGGCCATAAACTAAAACACGGGAGGTTCCACCTCAACATGAGGAAGAACTTTAAACTGAGGGCAGCAGAGCACTGGAACAGACTGTCCAGTGAGGTTGCGGAGTTTCCCTCTCTGGAGATATTCAAAACCCACCTGGACACTTTCCTGTGTAACCTGCTCTAGGTGACCCCACAGTGGGTTTGGACTAGATGATCTCCAGAGGTCTCTTCCAACCCTAACTATTCTGTGATTCTGGGAAGAAGAAAGATGTGAATCTAGTATAACACTAGAAAATGTGACAAAGAGTGTGGGTAAGATAGGTGCTTTTCCACTGTAGGAAAATAAAGGACTATCAGACATTAAAACAATGTCTTTGATGAAGAAGAGTGGCTTTGCACTGAAAAATTGACTGTATGTATTATATATTTGCTTAAATTTGAATTTACATACACATGCTCTAGGAGCAGTCTACTTTAGGTAAAAATGAAAAATTCAGAAGAAATAATCATGACTAGGCTTCGCAAACAAAGATTTGGGAAGGGCTCTCCCCACATGGGTGCGTCCTTTGAGCCTGCGCAGTGTATTTTTTAGGTGAGGCACAGCATGCGGAAAACTGGCCCCACCCTTTAACTCCTGAGGTTCATCTGCCACAGCCGAGCGAGCTTGGACGGTGACAGTGAAGTCCTCAGGACCAGAACCTACAGCACCCAGTATTCCCAGGAGGTCTCCCATCCAAGTACTAACCAGGCCTGACCCTGCTTAGTTTCTGAGATCTGATGGGATCGGGCATCAGGGTGGCATTTAACTGCCTTAATAATAATTCATATTAAAAAATTCTTTCTGTAGTTATGGGAGGAATAATTTTTCAATGTCTTAATTATTTTTTTGCTAAAATAAATCTTTTATTTGCACACTGATGATATAACTATGGCTTTCATGAAAGTCTGATATGGTTCTTCAAATGAAGAAAAAAAAATGTCCTTAATGAGAAACTAAGATTCCCTTTCTGAGTGTAGCAGCAGTGGTTTTACAGGTGTTTTTAAGCAACACAGCAATTGTCATTTTTGACATCTTGAATTGATGAAGGGACAAACCTATATATGTGCAAGTAAAAAGTAGCAAAAGTAAGGCCAAAAAGTGAGGAGCATAATTAAATGCCATTTAACATCTTGTGGAATTTTTCTTAGTCTTATATTTCCTCAAATATGATTTTCCACTCATGTATCATTCCTGTTTTAATGTGCACTCTTCAGCATGAGGTAGGGCAATGCAGAAGGATTCAAAGAGTAAAATTAAAAATAAGTGTTTAATCTATTTTAGGTTACACAAAACAAATCTTCCTATTCATCATAGACTATGACCATAACTTTCAGAAATAAATATATCATTCACTTGGGCATACACACTTCTGCTAATGAACATTGGAGCTTAATGAAAAATAATTTTTTGCATAAAAAATAGTAATGACCTTATATTGGTCATTTATCTAAATATCAACATTGCAGCATGAGCTGCTTTCCAGAAGTATTAGACTAGTTAATTTATTAAGATTTATTTTTTTTCTGTGAGAACAGAAATCTTTGTGTATACAACTCTGTAGGGGTTTTTTTATTATTATTTTAAATGGGGTTTATAAATCCTCACTTATTTTACCCTCGTATTTTTCTCTTAACTTTATTAGTACTTTTAATGCAAACACTTTTATCCAAAATCAAAATTTGGTTCATAGTTTTATCTTACCTTAGTAATAAGAGATGTATTTTTTGAATTTGGTAAATTATAGTTCAGGAACACTGTTAAGGGATGTCAGGCCAATGTCAATTTATGTAACAGTTA
The DNA here is from genome assembly GCA_035583235.1 of Hafferia zeledoni. Taxonomy (NCBI): domain Eukaryota; kingdom Metazoa; phylum Chordata; class Aves; order Passeriformes; family Thamnophilidae; genus Hafferia; species Hafferia zeledoni. The sequence goes on from JAWWEV010000083.1 coordinate 123,363,118, forward strand.
ACATGTGAAATCTGCTGATTTTTCCATTTAATCATCATTACTACTGATTGACAGAAACTCTGTTTTTCTGTCACACTTGAACAGTCTTTTTCAAAGTAATGTGGGGTTTTTTTTCAAAATTAAGGTTTTCATATAATTTTTTCC
>JAWWEV010000083.1:123369358-123403391 GCA_035583235.1 Hafferia zeledoni
TATCTATCTATCTATCTATCTATCTATCTATCTATCTATCTATCTATCTATCTATCTATCTAATCTATCTATCTATCATCTATCTATCTAATCTATCTACCTACTTACCTACCTACCTACCTACCTACCTACCTACCTACCTACCTACCTACCTACCTACCTACCTACCTACCTACCTACCTATTTTTCGAACATGCAGAACAATAGTGAGATCTTGAAAGGTCAGTCTCCCAGTAGGTGCTCATCAGATGAGCAATGCTTGATGAATCCACATTAAGTGCCAAACAAACAGGCAAGCAGCATTTCATAGTCATCCTCGACATTTCCATAAAACAGCTGTGGCAGCTGTGGTTTCTTCTAGATGAAAAGCATTAATCCACAGGGGGTTCAGAGAGCAGAGCCTTGCTTCTCCACTACATTAATGCAAACCTCCTAGTGTTTTGAGTTTGAACCCATAGAGGAAAGGAATAAAATCTATCAACAGCTAATAAACTATGAGCAAGGATATTTAAACCTACTAGAAACCCAGCCGAGATATCCTAAGACAAAGTTCTTGTATTATACAGGCAAAAGTCTCCCCAGATGAGCGAATCATCTCATTTTAACCTGCTGACAAACTCTATGGGATCAGCAGTAACACTAGCACTGCACCAACTGACTTATTGTGCAATTAGAATGAATCATGTAATAGCTTTCTTCCTCAGTTCCTTATTTCCACAGCAGAGGGAAATACAATACCTCTCTCTCAGATACAAAATGGGGATAAACTCTGTATTGGAGAGCATCCTGATGATCCTCAAGTCAAAGAAGTGTTGAGTACGAATCAGCAAGCCTTTAAAGTCTCCATGAAGAGCTTAAAAGGAGTAAAAAGGGGAAGGGTCTCCATGAAGACTGTATTGAAAACCAGGAAAACATGTTGGAGTACTGCTTCTGGCAGCTTAGCAAAGGGTTAAGGTGCCTAACCTGCCAACTTCCTTAAGACAGATAAGACTCAGCCAGAGCTGGGAGGTGACCCCAGAATCCCATTTATTAGGCCAGTGATTTAATCAGATGAGCTCCAGCACCCACTAGCAGGAAGGCCCAGCCTGAGGGTTTCCGTGCTGTGGGGGGTGATCCTTCTCTCATGTCCCTGTCTCCCAACCCTGAAGTGTTCAGCTCTGACTAGCACTGGCAGCACTTCTGAGGACTGAAATTATTACTGCAGTTCAGCACTCCCACTTCCAAGCCTCCTCTTTCTCCAGACCTATGCTGCCCTGCAGTTGGGGTCTTTACAAGTTGCAGTTTGGGATCTTTACAAGTAATACCAGAATTCCAGCCTGTGCTGGATGCTCTGATATCCTTTGAGACCGGAGAAGCACAAGTCACATAAACAAGGAGAGGTAGGAAGAATGTTAGGATCCGAGTTATACACAAGACAAATGCATGTTAGGTGCTGTCCTGTTGCAGAAAGACTTTGTGTTAAAAATTTGAATTCTCTGTCACATCAGGCTTCCTGATTTATCCAGCTAAAGAGAATGATGTTTGAGGACTCAGCCATTTACAGAGCTCCTTCAGCTGTCCTGTTACCTCTCCATAATAGTGAAAAAAGCTTGTGTCAGGAACATCCCACCTGAGCATATCCTGTGCTCTGGGCAGCCCAAGTGTAACTCTGCCTGACCCTTGTTAAACAGGATCCTTCAATACCAGTATCACTTTCTTTGATGATGCTGGTTAAAACTGCAGTTCAGGGCTTTAAAATGTGTCCACTAGAAGAAAAAAGGTGCTTTGTATGTGACATGGGGTTATGCTTAGACATGTCTTAAAGCCTTTTTCTGACTTGAACTACCACCAGAATGGTTCAGAATTAATCAACTCAAGGAGAAATTTCAAGAGAAACATTTTGTATTCCAGTTTAACTCTCACGCTACCCAACTGGAGAATAATCTGTAACAGCAGGTTATATATGGCCAACAGTCTCTAGTACTCTGAGGATGACATGTTTGTCATTTATATCTATTGCAAGATAAATTAATCTTTTATAGTTTAGTGTAAAGAAATGCCTTTTTCCTCCCTTTCCACTCCTCCAAATCTGTACAGTTGCATCGGAAACAAAAGGTAAGTCAAACTTTGTAAAGAGATCAAAAACACTGAACAAAAGCCATTGGTTCAGTGTTTTTCTTGCAATGCAAAACCTGAGAAGGACCAAATACAAAAGGCTGCCCTTTGAAATAAGACTGGGATAAAGGTTACCGCAGCAAGGCAGTGGCAAAGAAACACCAGTGCTGTGGGAGAAGAAACTTTATGAAGAGGTTCCTGGATGGGTAACACAGAACCTGAACAACTCACAACACAGAAACCAACACTTAGTGGAGACAATTCTGGTCAGCAAATGGGTGAACGAATTTTCACTTTCAAAGGGGAAAAATGCTCAAGTGTAAACTATGGACAAGAAAACCCCCTTTCTCCTCTGCTTTTTCCATTCATCTTTCCTCTAGGAGGTTAAGATCTATATGCTACAAATGGCAACCAACTCCATTGGTCAGTACACTGACTGCTCTGCCAAACTGTTTAGAAGAGACATCTTTTGGAGATGGCTGCATCATCAGTTCTCCAGATTCAAATAAACATGGATATGAGCATACAGTTCAGTTACCCAAGTATGCCTTAAAGCAAATACTGAATTTTATAGGAAAAGTACATACCTAGTTTTGAATGTTGGACCTATCTAGTAAGCTGAATCTTCTGTTCTCTGGCACAAAGACATAATGAAAATATAGAAGGTATAATAGGAAGAAAGACTGCTAAGACCTGGTGTTCTGTAAACACAGTGTTTCCTACAGGATTGTTCCCTTCCTTGGTGACTTGTGACCTTGGAATATTTATTTGTGTTAGCTGATTGCAGCAACAACTTCAGAGCATAACTCTTCCCAAACTCCTCCCCAAGTGTGTAATAGAACCTGCTGTAACACGAATAAAACTTCTACAAACATAAGATTTCCTAGAGAAAGTTCTACTAGAAATGAATTTTTTTTTTCTGGCAAGATAATTGCTGCTGCTCCATAGCTACGTTTCAATAAAGGAACAGAAACCACACAGAGAAAATAATTGAATTATTTAGTGCTCTAATGAGATGTAGAGAGTAAATACAATTTGGAACACCTAGAACAGGAGCTTTCGCTGTGCCTTTTCTCTGCAACTGTAACACCCCAAACCCTTCCTCCAACAAAGGTACTTAACACAAAGAGGTGAGCACTGAGAAGTGCACCATGCAGGCTGCTCTCTGGCAGGTGCAGTTTCATTCCCTTCCTCAACCGGATTCAATAGGACCTTTGTCACAGCGGGAAAAGTATGGAGTGGGAGTTTTATAGGGACTCATTCTTGATTCAACACTAGTCAGCATTTTAATTGATCAAAAGCAGAGAAGAGTGTGTGGCAAGGGCTTTGGAGGATAAATGAATCCTCCAGGATTATTATAAGATGTAGTATTAAAGAAAAGCAAAACTCCTGTAAGATTGGCCTGGGTATAATGTATTAACATCTAAAACTAAGGGAAAAAAACCCTTGTAAATCATTGACTGAACTATTAAAACAATCACCTACAACAGAAAAATGTTACTAGTTGCAATTCTTGTAAGTAGTTCACCCTGCTACAATTCCAGTTGGAATATTCCTCTGTGCAAAGTGCAGAATGCAGCACTGTCAAATTGCTACAAATGAAATAATTGAAACTTGGCTTCTTCCGTACTACAATTCCAGCAGTGAAAAGAGAAGCAAATGGGTGGAAAATAGTGCCAGAATAGAAGTGCACCAGAAAAAAATTTAGCATAGGACTGATGTGGAATCCACCATGATGAAGATGTTCAAGGCTACCACAGGGTCATGCACCTCAAATTCTCCATGTCCCTTAGGGGGGTAACCATTCATTAAACAGGAACATAGATGAAGTAGTACCACGTGGCTACTGAACAAATTCACATTTTCCAGCTCCATTTAACGAAAAATAAAAGTCCCCCTGAACAAAAATGTCTATTCATGTGTTACAAATATTTTGGGCTAGCAAAATGTCTTACAAACCTTGACGTTTCCATTCCTTTGCCCTCTCATGACTAAACTGTAAGTTATATTAATGCTTTCGTTAGCATCTAGATTTGCAGATGTACCTGCTGTAATTTAGAAATCCCTAGCATGTATGACCCAAGCACCTTTTTAAGATTTTAAAAACATTTAGAGTTGTAAACCTAACACTATTTTAATTGACAAGATTGAATCTTTCCAAATATGTGATATCTGACACACAAGATTCCATGTATTTTCAATAATGTGTCAAAACTTTATTGAGTTCGCTCAACATCTATGAGGATTCATGTGGAATATAAAAAAAAAAAGTTCCTTTTTTATTTTAACCTCAAACAGAGTACAGTAAGGTTTCTGGTGTCTGTTACAGCATTCTCATTCATTTTCATGCAGACAATTTTTGGTACAAACAGGACTCAGACCAAAAGCTGAGTAACTGTACAAAATCACTGAGGTAAGAAATGTCTCTTTCTGACAGTGTTCTATCCTTCTACTAGACAAGGCATTAAATGTTTTGCTTTCTTCTGCAATGGAAAAAAGAAGACAGGTGTTTTGTCCATAGTTTTATTTCATCAGGAAGGTTGATACAGTTCTGCATAAAGGTCATTGTATGCACAGTCTGAAGTACAAAGCTCCCTTTGAAAACTCCAGCACAAAGACACTGCATATTGACAACATTAAACAATGATGTGGGTGGTATGGAGAAAAAAAATTAAAATAAACCAGCATTCTTCCTACTGGAAAAGCAGAATAAAACAAGGCACTTTCAGTAAATAAGTGAAGAACAGAAACAAGCTGTATCAAAGATTCCACAGAACTGACCCAGAGCACTGTAACAAAAAACTGCAGTAACGAACAAGTAAAATACAAAAAGGCACTACATAATCCTTTCCCTGCAACTCCCCTCTCTTAACCAATTAGCCAACTGAACTTGGCACAATGGAGTCTTAATTATAAAGTGCATTTCCTGTCTTAATACATTTTGAAAAATAGGCTACACAACATAGGTACCAACATCCCCATGTGTACGATATAATGAAACAAAAATACATTGCAACTAGATTCAATCTAGTTATGAACTGTGCAGGAAAAAATATGGCTTCTTTACAAGTCTTTCAATAACCATCATATAATCTTGAACATCTTTAAACAAACATAAATGCATTAGCAAGATGGTAAGAGGTAGTGTTTTGAGTAAAAGGCAAACTTACCGATTTTATTGTTACATGAGTATAGAGCAAAGGTAGCCCAGATTTTCAAAGCAGCATTACTGAACAAAAAGTATTACAGCATGCTATTTAGGGATGAAAATACACAGTGTTTTGGGGGGTCTCATATTAGTTCCTTCAGGAGAAATGACCAGTTTTAAAATGTCCAAGTATCATCCCATTTCTTAAGTACTCTTCTGTTGGTACTGGAAGTTTTCCTATTGCATTGCATTAAAATTTCCAGAGAAATGTTCTTCAACTTCAGAATTTAAAACCAACACATTTTCCATTCTTACACATAGATGAGTCCATTTTTACTTCAACAAGCATTAATTTATGGCTATAGGAATATGAAAACACAAATACCAAACAGATGAACACATCAAATGTGTCTCAACAGTGGCAGCATGTGACACCTGAGTTAGATGTGTTCGGTGATTTAGTGTGAAACTCGTCATTCCGCTAGGAAAGTCAGCCAAATTGTGTATGTCCACTATCTAAACTTTAGCTGATTGTAGCCCTTATTAGACTTCAATATATTAAATATATAAAGGCTAGATAAAAACTGAAATCAAAGCAGCACTGGGTATATTTCTTACATTTATAATTTGTAAGGATTTATGTAAACATTCAATATGTGCATTCTTGCTCTTTGCTGTAAATTCTTCACAGCCACTCTATGTTCCTACCCACAGACACATCCCAAACATGAGCCTTTCCCAGGTAACAGTGGCTGCTGCTCATCTATTCTTCATCCACTGTATATGCCACTTCAGCGACCTCAATGTCTGGGACAGAATTTCCAGCCAAAGAGCCACTCCAGCATGGCTCATGGTTCTCTTTGTCTGAGCTGCAATGACAGATCAATAAGCTCTGTCAAACAGAAACTAGTGTGATTCTCCATAGTCATTTATGCAGAAAATCCATAAAACATCTACAACGCTTTTTCAATTTATCACTTATTCCAGATATAAAGTTATCTATCCCAAGGGTCTTTAAGCAGCAGAGGTGTACAATAAAATGCTGAATTCCTCAGCTGAGCAGAATTTATGCAAGACCAAACATTTTAAAAAACATACTTTTATAATAACTAAAATGTAAGTATAATAATAGTATTTACCAGCTGTCCTCACCCAGGGTACCCTGGTCTGCTTCTACCGCAGAAGACTCCACCTCACCACTGCACTCACTTTCTTCTCCTGACATTTGACGAGTCATTTTTCCTAAAGATAAATCCCTACAACAGATAAGAACAGAGTACCACCAATTCATACAGCAAACATTCATCACTGAAGAACTGTTTGTTTGATTTTAACCTTTGCACTTTCTGGGAACCTCTCAATCTCAATCCTACATGCTCAATTTCTCTTACTAGTACAGATAGGCAGGGCCTGCTCTGAGTAGCTTTTTAAACAGTTTATTAGCTCCAGCTGCTTATTCCTGAACTATATTCCGTCCTCTGAATCTCTGGGCCACCAGGACAATAGAGGGATGGAGCACCTCTCCTATGAGGAAAGGCTAAGATAATTGGGATTGTTCAGCCTGGAAAGGAGAAGGGCTCAGGGTGACCTAATTGTAATCTTTCAGTATCTGAAGGGAGCCTACAACATGGAGAGAGACTATATACAAGGACAGGACAAGGGACAATGGTTTTAAACCAAAAGAGAGCAGGTTTAGATTAGATATTAGGAAGAAATTCTTTACTGACAGAATGGTGAGGCACTGGAACAGGTTGCCCAGACAAGCCGTGGAGGCCCCATTCCTGGAAATATTCTAGGCCAGGTTGGATGGGGCTCTGAGCAACCTGGTCTAGTGGAAGGTGTCCCTGTCTGTGGCTCAGAGGTTGGCACTGGATGATCTTTAAGGTCCTTTCGAACCCAGGGCATTCTACGATTCTCTGGTTGCATCACAATTGGATAACTTTACAAAATTCAAGTCCCTGAGGAGGGTGTATGACTTCAGATAAAAAATTACACGCAGAAGGTTTAAGCCACACACATCTTGCCTAATTGGCAGAAAGATTATAATCAAAACATAGTCAGAAGGAAGATAGGAAGGATGATAAAATGATTTCTTCAATAGTTTTTCAAGTTTCTCACTGTAACTATACAAAGTCACATATTAAGTTTCAGAACAATATGTTTTCCCATTAATGATAAAGAGACAGGTAATTTTTTCTTAACGGCAACACAAGGTAACAGTCTGACTAGTCTGGATATAAATGGGAATATGGTCATATAAAATGACCAAGGCAATCCTTTTTTTCAAAGCATTGCTCTGTGTGGAAAACAAGTCAATTTAGAACTGAAAGCTGTGACTTGAACTGGAAATAAAAGTTTGTGACCCATTTTGTGTTGAAAGTGGTACTACTATATTTCACCTCCTTTTAAAATTACTCTAACTACTGTTTCTATTGTTTTATTTTAATGTATGCATTTTAAGTATCTCAGCATAACCTGTAACATGATTATTGGCTTATGCCTGGGCCAAATCCAGCAATATATAAAGGCTTACAAGTCTCATGTCTTGTCCAACTGTCCCCTTCTACCTCACATACATTTTAGGTACCTGGCCTTTAGAGCATGCAGGTGTAAGATGCTTAATTCTTGTTCAGATAAAAATTTCACTACAACAAGGCCAAAGACAGACACATTTCACAGAATCACAGAATATTCTGAGTTGTAAGGGACCCATAAGGATCATTGAGTCCAAATCTTAAATTAATGGCACATATGGGGATCAAAGCCACAACCTTGGCATTATTAGCACCATGCTCCCACCAACTGAGCTAACCTCAGGGTCTTATTCTTTTGGGTTCATTTCCCCATCAGACAAGCTGAAGTTCTTAAACAAGATCACAAGTTTAAGATGATTTTTACAACTATAGGTCACAGGAGTTATTTTCCATCAAGACTTTAGACACTACTTGGCTGAGTTGCAAAAGTTTTACATGTCTGTGAAACTGGTAGGATGTTTCTGTTTATAAAAAACATTTCTATGTCTTCAGGGAAAGCACTAAAAATAACCCCCCGTTTTGCTATTCATGCCTTCTTATGTTTAGTCACACAGAATTTGCCATCCTTCAGCCAAATGCAGGTCATTTAATTCTTATTGACTGTTTCTCTATTTAGGCCAGCAGCACGTCATAGCTCCCTCCTCAAACCAGGAAAGCATCTTTCAAATGTAATGACTTCCCTTTAGAAATAAGCAACAAACTGAATAGGGTGTTGTGATCAGAATTCTCAATAAACCACAACAATTCCATTTAAATATTTTCCAATTATAGGTCACTTGAAACTTACATGATTTGTCAGTCAACCTGGATGTGCTAGACTCAATGGCAGTGTTAAAATAAAATTAATTTTGGTTTTTTTTAGTTCTGTCACTGTCCCTGATCATACACACACACACATACACACAGAGGAGATGGTTTTTCATCTGATCTCACTATTAGGAAGAAAATCTTTACCATTAGGAAGAAATTATTTCCTGTGAGGGTAGTAAGGCACTAACTGGAAAAGGCTTCCCAGAGAGGCTGTGGATGTCCCATCCCTGGAAGTGTTCAAGGCAAGATTGGATGGAGCTCTGAGAAACCCGGTCTAGAGCGTGTGGCATCCCTGCCCAGAGCAGGGTGGTTGAAACTATGTAACCTTTAAGGCAGCTTCCAACCCAAATCATCTTTGATTCTACAAAATTCTAATGAGACCATGGGACTTTACTGTGACTCAGCAGCTCTAGTGGTACACTGAATAGCAGAATATCAACTCCCCTACTGCTGCTACAAAATTTAGCAGACAGGCACTGTAAGACTCCACCATTTTTTCTTTGGGTTTAAATGGACAATCTCCAGTGCTGTTTAAGTATCTTCAGCACCATGCCTGGCAATTCAGAACAAAGTTAAAGACATTAATATAGACATATAGTTGTTTGATCACTATGCTCTGGCAAAGCTTTGAGTACAGGCACAATTTTATAATTCAAAGCAGTTTTTCCGCTCATCTCTCGCAGGGCATTTCATGTTTCCAACATTTTGAAAGCAGAACAGAACCTTGCTCTATCTTTAAAGGACTTAAAGGATTAGGAAACAATCCCAAGTTACTTTGGAGGGAAAAGATGCAACAAGTTTCTCAATCATTTGTACTAAACAGCTTTTAGCCAGCATATGAGATAGAGCTTACTGAAAATATTGCTTTGTGGGTGGTTATGCAGGGAAAATGCTTTCCAAGAATATATCTAAAGCTGTGACTTGGAGCTTGTGATTGGATAGAGAAAATGCTTTCATGGCGATAAACTCCTAAACCCCATAAAATTTCTACATACCTAATTCTTCTTTCAACAGCATCTATATGAAGTTGCTTTTCACTTAGCAATTTCTTCAGTGATTCAACTTCCCTTTGTTTTTCAAGGAGTTCTTTTTGCAGACGGTAATTTGTTTCCTCAAGAGTTTCACAGAAAGCCTAAAAGACAAGTTTAAGAGCATCTTCAATTTAACTTCAGTGGACTGCTTTTATTGATTTTTCTTTTAGAAATATCAACCTGTAACAGAATTGTAGCTGCTTTTCTTCAGGTTGATTACTATAAAAAGCTATGTAAATTTTAAGAAAAGTTCTGTCCTTAATAAAATAATGCTGCTTTGTTTTGAACAATGAATTTATTATGCTAAGCTACAATGCAAATACTTTACCACATTGTTTGTCTCACAAAACTAGAGAAACTTTAGAAAAGTAGTCCCCGCTTTTGAAGCTTTTTGCCTACCTAAGCTGAACTCCATGCTCCCTTTTCTCCTCATAAAGCTTTGTTTCCACATGACTTAGAAGTCAATTTCAAAGTATCTAATTCTTCACACAATGTGAAGAATATTTGGCTTAAGCACATGTTCGTTACCCAGGATAAAGAAAAAGCTGTACAGTTCTGTACCAAACACCTGTTACAACTATGAAATCATGACAATCAGAAGACCAGTACAAAAACATCTGGAAAAAGTTTAATGGAATGCTGTGAACACCAACTACTCAGCCATGACAAGTATGCTGTGCTCCTCTGCTGAGCATGACGTGTATTTATGGTACACCCCAGTGGATTTAACAGTGAGCAATCGCAAAACTTAACGTGATGAGCAAGTGTTTAATGCAACCCCCACTGAATGCAGGAAGTGACAGAAGCCTTGGCACAGAGCCTGCTCATCTATTACTGGAAAGCACAAGGCTTGCAATAGTACTGTGCAATTCTGATTTAATAATTTACAAGTTCTCAATAAGTAAGAGTCCCATGTGAGAGGCTTTCTTGACTTAACATGACCTGCAACTAACCACTAATTCAGAATCCATTGAATGTAAACATTTTATACGAGTTCAGTTAAGAACAATGCTGCTAAGACACTGTTTTCCTAAAGTTTTAAAACAGGATACAAACATCAAGATACTATCCTTGGCTCTAATGGCAGCAGATTCATCATCTTTAAAATGTTAAGTTTTCCTGTAATTACACAATACAAACAAATGCAGTGTTTTTCAATCCAATAACCCTATTTTTTTCACTGAATTTTAATTTATTTTATTGACTCAGACAGCAAATTTATCTTTGTTGACAGGCACTGAAGACCAGTCATCAGTTAAATCACAGCTTTGTTCATGTCCACTAGTGCCAAGAACATGTGACATACAATTTACTCTCCACATAGCATTTGTAGTGATTGCTTTAGCTATCGCTCCAGTTAAGCACTCATCCCATTTCATCCAAGCCAATTAAATAAATTTTACCATATTTTGTAAAAATATTCAAAGTTGCTGGTCCCTAGCTGAAAACTGGCCATTATTTCCTTAAGAATATAATAAAGTTATACTATTTCTACCTTTATATTTATGCACATGGAAATTTCCTTATTCACAAAATAGCTAAAAATGTTGCATAAATGTTGTAAACTGTTTCACTGCTCTGTGTGAGAACTGACAAAGCCTTTTGGAAAAACTCATCTCTAGCTCCAATCTGGGTATCAGCTGCCCAACGAAAGGAAGTCATGGTTCACAACTGAGTAACAAAACATCAATATATTCTGAAGGATGCTGTAATAGCAGAAAGGTGAAACCAAAGCTGAGAAAAGGAATGGTGTGTAATGAGATATCTTGCTCTTTAAACAGCTGGACATCTGGAGTCTGGAACAGTTCTAACACCCACGTTGGACCAATTTTCCCTGAAGTTCTGAAAGGGCAACAGAACTAGGCCAGCTGGAAGACAGTTTTGCTTCCTTCTTCAGTGGATCGTGAAACAAACACAGATGGCTGGGAAAGGATCTGTGCAAACTACCAAGAATTAAAAAACATACTTTAGTGAATATTTTGTCTGCTTTTCTGTAAGGCCTAGTGAGCTTCTAAGGGAGGATGTACCTGTACCCCTCCCCCAAAAAAAGATAAAAGTGTTTTGGCAAGTCCTTTTCAAACTGGAATAATAGAACAACATAAACCAAAGAGAAGATCCATAGTTTCCATTATCAGAAAAACAGTAATAGAAGACTTTTTCCTGCAATGCTTTGTATGACAATAGTAAGGCAAAACAGAAGTAATTTTTGAGATACCTTAAAAAATGAACTCCACGAAGAAGTATGTGAACTTTAGTGCTTTTCCTGCAGTTAGGCAGTTTAGGAAAAGAAAAGCAATGAACTGCAAGGGATGGATATAGATGCTTTTGGTACGCAGAAGTTCAGGTTCCTAGCAAGCATGACCAGGACAAAAAGCATGAGAACAACCATGGACTTCAGGTTGAGCAGACTTCAATCTCTTCAAAAACCTGCTTGGAAGAAAGAATCCATGGGAAATCGCCTTGGAGAGAAGAGCAGTCCAGGAGAGCTGGTTGGTATTTAAGGATCACCCCCATCAGGGTCCATAGGTAGAGCTCCAAAAGTATGAAGTCAAGCAAAGCTTGCAGGAGGCCTATATGGATGAGCAAGGAACTCCTAACTGAACTCAGACATAAAAAAGAAGTGTACTGGGGTGGAAGCACGAGAGGTGACCCAGGAGGAATTTAAGGTTGCTGCCTGATCTTACAGAGACAGTGTTAAGAAAGTGAAGGACAATCTGGAGCTGAATCTGGCAAGGCATGTGAAAGGAAACAAGAAAACAAGACAGGATTCTACAAGTACATGATCAACAAAAGGAAGACAAGGGAAACCACAGACCTCTTGTCTTGATTGGCAGAGACCAGCCCTCAGTAATTCCAGACCTCTGCAACCAGAGGGAAGGACAAGGAAGGACATGACTAATTTACCCTCAGTGGAGGAGGACCTGGCTAGAGAGCACTTAAACAGCTTGTGCACGCATGTAAGTCCCTGAGGCCTGACAGACTGCACCTGTGGGTGCTAAGGGAGCTGGCTTGTCTACCAGAACATCAGGTCTCATGATTCAAATATAATAAAACATAATTAATGGACTTGAACATCTTTCATGTGATAAAAGGAAGAAAGAGAGATGAGAGACTTCAGTGTGGAGAAGAAAAGGTTTGGAGTGATCTTATCCATGGGTATAAAATACCTGATGGGAGGGACTGAAGAAGAAGGAAACAGATACTTTTCAGTGGTGCCCACTGACAGGACAAGAGACAACTGGCACAAATTAAAACCCAAGAAATTCAATCTGAACACAGGAAAACACTTTTTTACTGTGATGGTGATCAAAAACTGGAGCTGGTTGCACAGTGAAGTTGAGAATTTTCCTCTGTAAGATATTGAAAACCTGACTGGACATGGTCCTGGGCAAACTACAGTAGCTGATCTTATTTGAGCAGGAGGGTTGGACTAGATGATCTCAAGAGGTGCCTTCCAACCTCAATCACTCTGTGTAATAAGGTGGAGTGTCCCTTGGAGAGGAGAATTTTGACAGTTGTCCCTAACAACTTAACAGAAATGGTTAACAGCTGAAACTAAACCAGCACAGCTATTTCAGACTTCACCATAGTATGCATGATTGAAATTTCAATGAAGGCAGCACTTAAATTTCCTAATAATGTTCAGAAATAATTACGGTAATTTAAAAAAAATTTTGTCAACTTGAGAAGCAACAATGAAAAGTGATTATACAGAAATCAAACAGGAGGTTTTAACAAAAAAACATACTAAATCCTTCACACACACAGAGCAATGTAACAAGAGCTAAGGCACTCCTACTTACACGCAAAGCAAACTGGTAAATATAAATTTAGTTCAAGGAGCATCACTTAACATAAAACATATTGTTATGCTATAAAGCAAGAAAACTAAGAACATCTCTTCTAGACAGACTCAATACTGCTTTGCATGCCAGTGAAAATTACTTCCAATAAAACAGGCTGCAGCACAGAGTATTATTTGTTCAACATATGCATGTTGTAAGGCTGCTGTTTTACAACACTACTTGACACTACTTAATTTTTTGCAAGAACACTATTTTTGGTAGTCAGAATTAATCCTTTCATTACATCATTACATGGAAGGGCGTCCATTCCCTTGACAGGGGTGTTGGAACCAGGTGGTCATTAAAGTCTATTCCAACCCAAACCATTTCATGGTTCCATGATTTTTAGAAAGAAACATTTCACTGCAAACCTGAAGTCCAAGGTATAAGCATTGTAACAATGTGCTGAATGTAAACTTATAAAATCTCTCCTTATATTCAGTAGTTCTGTCATACAAGCAGTTGCTTTAAAAAACAAACTTCATCCACGGCTCATAAAAACCAAAAAGATGAAGTATTTTGGGACAGGGATGAAATACAGCAGGCAAAGGTGATCAGTGTGCACCAATAATCAGACCGGGCCTGTTTTAGAAAGATGTCCTTGCATGATTTTTGTGAAACAACAGAAACAGAAGTGTTTAATTCCATACCATTCAACAGATCTTACAATATTCTGACAAAAACTGCCTTTTGTATTCTGTTTTTATCCTAGTACTCAGCACTTACCCTGCTTTCTTCTAGACTGTCGAAAGGACCCGGAGGATCATCCAGACAAAGAAATTCTCTCACTGCAAGGCTTTACCAAATAAAAGACAGTGAATTACTGAAGCACAAACCCAGCAACAACACTTAAATATGACCATACAATAGCAGTATTTCTTTAAGGAACACCAAACACCTGTCATCAAATTTATCCCCAATTATTCAAAATAATAACAAAGCATTAAGTCTCAGTTGTATGTGTTGACCAGGGACATTATTTAAAATGTAACCTACGAAGATGAGCAAGCAATTTTAGAACATGATTTTTCTTTTCTTTTTTTTAAAATTTTAATACAATTTGCTGCTACATGACAACTGATGACTTTATCACTTTGGTGTTGAAGATGCTTGAAAAGTTCTCCTGATGAAAAATAAATATTATAAGATGGATGAAGAAGTAAGCTGTTAACGTCCATATGCAGATCCCTTCAGGTAGTATCAGGGGAACTAAGCAAGAGTACTGAAACATGTCCACCAGTCTCCGTTTTGCTAAGATCACAATCCATTAACATATACATGACCTGTAATTTTTACATATACAGCACATAACATATACATACAGTACACAACTTTTATATAATAAAGAATAATAGGTTAAAAAAGAAAAAGAAACAAAGTTCATGTGCCATGGATATACTGCAGAGCCATCTCTCATTCCACTTAGAATTGTGTAACAGCTGTCCTACCCCTCTGTGCATTGTTTTGCAAAGGCCAAAAGAAGGAAGAGTGTGTGGTTTACTACAGTGTATTTCAAACGTCTTGCTCATTCTACCTTCCAAATTCAGATTACTTTTCAGAGAACTCTTTAAACATCTCCAAACACACCCCTTCAGCCACCTTTCTAAGACTTTCCTGCTTGGTTGTATTCATTCTTCTACAAATAACCTCCAATCAGAACACTGAATTCACAATTAATTAGCAAGTAACTTATGAGCAATGCTGTGCTTGCACACACTACTGAACATCTTTAAATCAGCTCCTACTGCAATGAATGCACAAAAACAGAAGCTGTGAATCTAAATTTATTTTCCTGTCTCTTCCTCCCAGCTAGGTCCCATGGAAAGTTGAGGGCAAAAGGCAGTAATTTTCTGCCTTCCATTCATTCTCTGCATTTGAGGTACACAAAAAGTACAAACACAAGAAAGGAGACTTTCACCCAGCTACTAATCTAATCAAACAGCTTCAGGTTTGGCAAGCAAAATGAGGAGAAATTTCTTCAAACACTAATCATGGATTATACAATCACTTCTAGTTCTAAAAAGGCTTCCAAGAATATTTAAACTACACAGAATATTTATTCGTTTTGGATTTTTTAAGTCTGCTTTCAAATGTGTATTGCACATGTGAAGATACGGGCAGCCAAAGGTTGGTGAGAAATCTTCCCTTTTTATCTACTTTCACCTCATCAGCCTTTATACCAAACTGAAAATTCTTTTTCTCTAATCATTCCTTTCCCTACTTAATTTATATAACAAATATTTTACAATAATCAATCTGTGATCTGTGAAGCCATAAGCCTAAACTTGCACAATTAAAACAGCTTCTCTCACATACTCAAAAACAAAAAAAATTCTGCCACCTAAACCAAAATTATCACTCCAGTCACCATAAAAAATGATAGCTGGTAACAATTCATCAGTGAAATGATCAGAAAACATAACCTGAAGCCAAATGAAAAATTATTCAGGCATATGAAGTACATTTCAAGAAGAGCAGGGTTGGTTTTCCCCCCCCTCTCCAAATAATTTAATCTGTTTGAGATGACCCTTTTCTAATATGATGCTCAGGTTCATTTTTTTAATGAAAAGAACAGTTCAAACATTAAGATGCTGAAGGAACTCACATATCCCTATTGCAGAAGAACTCATTATGTGGAAATACTTCCACTCATCATTTTTCTTCAGCATCTTAATTCTTATTCACATATGCACTTCAAGCATTTTAAAAGTATTTAGTAATTTTATTGTGTTATTAAAGGGTAACACTGACATGGCATAACACACAGTAATGCTTGTGAGTGAAAAGTAAAATATCCAGAAAAATAAATGTAAAAAAAATCTAATCTGCATATATCACCTACTTACATTAGGGCAAAATTGTTTTTTTGTTTTCCCTGAAGTTGCTGGCAGAAAGCAATGTCTTTTCCTACAATTTTCAAAACTAGAAATTGAAATGAATGAGCATTCATTATTTTACCTAAGGAGGTCATGAAACCTAAAGCCACAGGTCACCAAAAACATTGTTTCTTTACCTAAAATATGCACCTGACGGCACAAACATTTCACTGCACCCCAGCTCTGCTCAGTCTGCTTTGTCCCTGATCTCCCCTCGATGTGTTACATCTCTTCCTTTTACCAAACAAACAGAAGATCCTGCCTTAAAAGTATCACAGAAATATTTTATACAATGTAGCAGAGACTGCCATACACGGCTTCTTTCTCTGCTGGTGTGCTGGCTGACATCCTCCTCCAGAGGCAGCAGTGCCAGCACTAGGAAGGGCAGCAAGGGCAGTGTGGCACGTGGTATCCCTGACTCAAAGCTGACCAAGCTTCTTATGCAGGGTGGAGGCAGGAGAGCTGTGTCATCTCTATAAAGCCAGATGATACTTCTGTTCAGCAGGTTAAACTTCTTCCTCCCACTTTTTGAGTTATATGAAATTTTCTACAACACATTAAACTCTGTGGGAGAATTTCAATTTGATCTTTCACTGAAACTTCAATACAATGCAAAATATGAGAAGAAACCCATAAAACAGAGGTGCTAAATTTGGTCACTTTCACACCATCCTACATTTTATCTTTAAATTACTTTGTGAACCTCGTTTTATTAAAAAATAGGTATAACCAAATGAGGTCTCCTATCCCTGAATGGCAAATTTCCCACTGTCAATGTCTCAATGATAATGAAGTATATAAAGCATGAAGAGAAATAAAGGGGCTTCTCTACAAAGAGAAAAGGCTTGTTTAGTTTTGGTGTGACCCAATCACCTTGACTTATTTGCAAAACTATGGAAGTAAATGGTAAGATTTTAAGCAGAAAGCAGGGTCAGATGCTCACCATTGCTCATGTGAGGTGCAAATATTAATTTCCATTAATAGCAACTTTCATTGGTTAAGTGGGTAAAAATATTAAGACAGATCAAATCTCCTTATTTATAATCACTTCTTGAAGAATTCAGACCTTCCACAGATGCAAGTATTAGAATATAACCATATCAATAGGTTATAAAGTTTATTAAAAACTTCATCTTCATGCAGTCTTATACAGACAAGACCAGAGTTCCCAATATCACATTTCAGTTAATAATCTGTTCACTAGTGAAAATACAAAAAGGAAATAAAATGTTTGTGGAATCAGTTTGTATCTGAAGAGCAACGCAGTCTAGAAGTTATGGTTTGGGCTTTTTTACCTTAAACTATGACACAGAATTTTGTCCAATATGTTCCATCACCAAGGTAAAAACGAGCTGGATGAAATGTCAAATTAGCTGGAACAACATGAAGCATAAAGCCTTCAGATCCATTCAAGCAGACTAAAGGTCCATTGTGCTCACTAGTCTGTCTCCAGCAGCATAAGAAAAGTGATACTTCAGGAATATTAGAGAATAATTCCTTTGTTTTTGGCACACCTATTATTGTGCAATTTAACAATCAGGAAGTTCTTAAACTTCTCAGCTACATACTTCAGCTGTATAATGATATTTAATAGCCACTGACACAGAAGATCACGAGTTGATGTCCATTTCTTTGTGAAATCATTTAAGCTTTGACATCTCACAACAAAGCTTCACCACTCAGTGTGACAGCGCAAGATGACCATGAATCATCAAAATATTAACATTCTTTACTCATCTTCCCTGTCCCCTTTGATGATTTCATATGCCCTGTTTAGCCAGTCCTTACCCAAGACAACAGACTAAAGAGAAAAGAACTCTTCTTGCAGGAAGTTTTTCTGTAGCTTCACCTGTTGTTGCTTTCTCTGTACCTCTAGCAGACATCTCCTTTGAAACTGAATGATGTGGACTATGTGGAAGAACAACTCAGGTTCCCACAGAGATAACTTTTCCTCCCTTTTAGTTTCTCTAACAATTTTAATGAAACTTTTTGACTATTGCTGAATACTGAACCAATTTAGAAAACTGGTGATATCAGTATCAAGTTGTAATAGAGTTTAAAAATCTGTATGAATGTACTTGCTGTCATTTTGTACTTCAAGCCAAGAAAATTGATATTACTCACTCAATGCCTCAGGATCCTTCTACAATAGTTCATGATCTCTTTGTTCATTCCCTTTTCCAGATAATCTGAAAATGTTCTGAACACTGGTGCCCATAACTCTGATTCAGCATTTCATATCTAATTCCCCTAAACTTCCAGCTATCCTTTTCCCTTTTAACCATTCTATATGAGCCTTGCCTAACTACTTGCTTGTTAGATTTCCCTCTACAAAAGACATTATTGCTTTTTCTACAAAAGACATTATTGTTTTTTAAAGTATTATTTTTATTCACCTGCTTACTACTTTGGGATTTTTTTATTATAAGCAGTACCAAAAGTCAGACCGATATATGGATCTCTGGTTTCCAGGTGCAAGAGTCAAATGCCCTGTAAAAATGTGTCCAAAGTAACAGCTCTTCTAACTAAGAAGTAAAGTAGATATAAGCATTATATGGTCTCCCACCACAGCTTGGCAATTTTACACTTTAGTTCCTTTAAAATTCTTGAGGCAATGCTGTTTGCTTTAGAAAAATTCTTTGTTTTGAATGAAGTGTCAGATGATGATGGGTCCTCAGACTCATTCCTCAAAGAAACCCTGGTACAGTAATCTCGACTTTTTTATTTCTGTTGCTGGAAAAGGTTTTGAGAACTAACTGCTCTGCCTCTAGCAATCTGCTTACTCAAATTGTCTTCTGGCCTATATTAAAATGATTGTACATTTCATTTGCTGGAATTATGCTCTATTCATCTTCCAGCTTTGGAAGAACCCCCCACTTTGTATGAAAAAAGATACTGTTCAGATAGACTTCTTCACTTTGTTGCTTAAATACGTTTTTTTAAACTGTTAGGAATTTTTTGATTTGTGGTTTAAAGTTATTTACATATAGCAATCTATAAAGGGACTCCTATTACCACCAGATCAAGCAAATTAAAAACCTGTAGTTTAATCCACATTTTAAGAACTGATTCCATAACAGTGTAGGTACTTCCCACTATGAAAGCCTAACATTTAATCCTAGTATAAACTAACAATATATCAATTCCACATTAAGCACAGAGAAGTAATGTTTTAGGAGTAAACATGGGGATTATTCTAACATTTTAGATATTACAGCTTTTAGTAGTTACCCATGTACAATTCAAAATATTGCAATTCCTCTTTTTTGTTTATGTTAAAATAGGATTAATTTAAAAGGACACTAAATATTTCACAAAATGACTAAATGCATAACATGAACGTTAATGAAATCCCTTATCACATTGCTCAAAGACACACTACTAGAGCGTAGGAGTTGATAAGAGGAACAAAGCAAAGTTTAATCACGTACCAGTTGGCAATATCTTTGTGAGCTACCAGGTTCTGGAGGAATGCTTGCAGTCCCAACTGTCGATCTTCCAAGAAATCAGGATTATAATTATCCTTGAACCATCGCTTTGGTGGAAGGGCCAACCGAAAGCCTGGAAACGTATCTTTTAGCTGAAATTGAAATCAAAGCCAAAAAAGAAAAAAAAAGAAAAAAAAAAAGTCTTGTCAAAATACTAATTTTGACACAGGCACTGTCTTCACTCAGAACTACAAGATCTTTCTGACTTCTGCTAAATTCAAGCACAAGGTAAGCCTCAACCATAGGATAAATTGTGGACACAGGTCTGTCACTTGCTGTACTGCCTCATGCAATCCAATGACCTCTCAAATTTACCAAATAAAAACAGGAATGAAAACCTCTGCTTTATTATTTAATGTCCGAGCCTGCTATTTAATGCCTTTGAGTTAATAAACATAAGAAAAGTATAAGTAAAATATATCAGATGAGTAAGCAACTTGTCTTTTTGGGGGGCTAGCAGACTAAATTACAACACATGCATGAGGTACTCCTAGTAAAGAGTAGCTCTTTGTACATCCAGAGTATTAAAATTTCAATATGCATGTATGGCTCAAACCCTAATAGTAACATGCAACATTGTACTGAGTTACTGAAAAAGCAGTGGGGTATAGTTGACATCAGAAATATAAAAAATTTCTTTTTAATTCAGAAATGAAATATGCAAGTGAATGGAAGCATAAAACTATATAATGGACCTGTTCACAGAATATGCATAACAATCAAAAAAACATTAACATTTCAATAAAAACCAATTTTTTGGAAGCCTTTTCTTAGCAGGGATTCTTAACACAGAAAAATCTTGGAAGAAGATCTGCAACCAATGTGAAAAAGCAAACTAGTTTTACAAAATCTAATATCCCAACTGTCACAAGAATTGTTTATTCTTTTTTTTTAAATACAGGATTAAGCCAACTTTTGTCAGAGATGTTCTGCATACACCTAATATATCCATACGAATTTTGCAGTGACAGAGATTCTGGAATCTGCCTTGAAAACAGTTTAGCACTCAGTGTTTACAAACATGCAATGTACTTTTTCAGTGAGTTTCTTGATTCTTGCTCAGCAAAATTTAACCTTTCTGACAGCAAGTGTTATCTATTTAACTACTCTTTATGGACTCTCAGAAAACACTAATCTCTTCTGCCAGATTAAGTTTTTAAAAAGTTGGAACAGATACTGCATTTCAGACAGAATCTCTCTACACAGTTTAAAGGAAGAATCACATTAATGGATCACCTTTACTCATAGAAGTATCATTTCACAGCATTAGAAGGGTGCTATTTAAACATCACAAGTATTGTATATTGCAATATTCCAAAATAATTACTAGTTTCTTATTTATAGAATAGTTTATTGCCAAAGCCTTACTATTTATTTCTGTATTTAAATTAAATTTAGGTTTTCCTCTTACTGAACTTCACCTTGATATTAGACTTCTCTTGATATTTTTAACTTATTTTTGGTCATCCAAGGTTCCTTCATCTCTTACCAAGTATTTATTAAATACAACATATGTAAGTATCCTCTATGCTCCATAATTGCTCTTAAGTTGATAAAATACTGAATAGAACCAAATCCAGAGAATGTAGCAAAATGAGTTCCTGTGTTAGTTGTACAGAAGTCTGCAGATAACCCACTTCTGGGAAAGCTTTTCAACCACACAGATTTCTCCTTAATGGTAATTCACTTGTCTGGTCACATACATAATGTAATTTATTTCTAAGGGAAGTGTATGCCTACCCACAGATTACTCTTTTTGTTGATGAAGAGTATGAGAAAGCCAGTTGCTGTCAGTAGACTAATTTTCCACAGCACAGTCCTGGGACATTCTTTCTTAAACACTCCTTAGACATGGCAGGAAAAACTGTGGATCAGACAAGTTATTCTGGCTGTGATTGCTCGCTTTTATCCAGCATTTTCTCTACATGCCTCTCTCCTACATCATCATGTGATAGATTATGCATGTCACATAAAGCACAGTCTTGGGAAAAAATGGTTAACTTTTTGGTTCTTAAGACTGGCCTGTTCAACATCTCTATCAGCAAACTTTAGAAAGTTCTTTCCCCACTGTTCTTTGGGATCAAAGTACTTCTCCTACTTCTCCAACTCAAAGGTGCTACAAACAAACAAAACCTATGCAGCTAGCCAGATTTTAGTCTTTGCTTTTGGTCTGCATTTTAGTCTTGGCTTCTAACTTCCCATTCTAGCATGTTCCAACATCTAGTGAGATTAAATTTTTTGTTAATATTACAGCAAAAGACACTATTTCAGTCTTTGCTGTAACATTCACTACTTGCTTCCCATAGTCTGATCTCAAGTAATGGCTCTCTTATTTTACTGTATCCTTCCTTACTTTTGTCTCTGAAGATTTATACGACTTTACTC
The DNA here is from genome assembly GCA_035583235.1 of Hafferia zeledoni. NCBI lineage: Eukaryota > Metazoa > Chordata > Aves > Passeriformes > Thamnophilidae > Hafferia > Hafferia zeledoni. Next base: position 123,391,570 of record JAWWEV010000083.1, read on the forward strand.
ATTGCTCTTAGCATCCCATGTCAGTCCACCTTGCATCTCAGCTCTTCTGCCTTTAGAAGTCTGTACTACTCTCCGTGTGCTAACCTGTACTTGTATTTTTTTAATTACTTTTGCCTTTGAGATCATTATGTGGCATCTTGTGTACCCATACTGGGAATGTCTTATCTTTGGATTACACTGGATTACTTCACCATCATCTTCTGTTTGTCTTCTTTCAGTAGTTAATGGAGTTTTCATACCCTTTTCATTGCCTGGAAAGTAGAGAGCTTTGACATTCAAAGAACTTGGGCCTCACTTGAAAACTGTTCAGGTTTTAACCTGTTGCTGCATTTACTCATTTCATTCATAAAAGGGGAGTTCATGGTTTTGAGGTCCTTTACCTCCATTCATTTCTACTTTATTAGCTGTTCCTCATTAAAAATATTTCGGAAAACAGTGGAACTACAAGACACTTTCTAGGATCCTACGGTTATTTTGCCACCTTTATGTTCTTTAAGAGATCAGAGCAAATAAAGAACGTTACTACTAAGCTCATTAGCTGCTTCTACTAGTTAGTTGAGCTGTATTTGTTCATCTAGTCCTGATTGTATCTACACATGTCCCCACTGTGACACTGTTCCTACTCTCACATTTTCTCTATTTTTAGCCACTGCCAAAGTCCAACTCTCCATTCAGCCTGGACTCAGGAATATGTAAATGCCTGACACACAAACGCTACTACTCTTTGTCTTTTAGCTGGTGTTCCTGAGAGGCCATTTCCATTCTGTTAATACCTCAAACTGATTCACTGATAACAACACTAAAAGTCAATGCAAGTAAGCCAATTCTTGACCTGTACTTCACATAGCTGACCAAGACAAGCTGCTGTATGACCTGACTTCCACAATTTGAGCTGAAATACCAAGATCATCATCTCAGGAGAAGTCAGGCTTTTGCCAGTACTAAGGCATTCTTTAATTTAGGACTGTCTTAAAAGACAAATTTCTTCAGAAAGAAATCTCTAATTCACATTCAACAGTTTAGACTGCACTGATGTGTTAAAGGCAGCCTAGAAGATATACAAATAGGCCAAACCAAGAACACAAGAGAAACGTGTAAGTTCAAGTCCATACTCAAAATTTGAGCTCATCAATCCAAGGAGATAACGTCATCTTGGGTTGAACTGGCAAATTGCCAACTGCCCAACAGAGTCAGTCTCTTTCTCTCCCACACTGAGATAAGGGAGAAATGGAAAAAAATCCTCAAATTAGGTTTAAACTAACTATATATATTTATACAGAAAATATAAAAAACCCTATAATATAACACACACACAAGTTAGATAGAACAACAATTTTCTACCTCTCACCAAAAACAGATTCCATCACTTTAGATCCATAAGCACCTCTAAAGACACCCAGCAAGAAACAGAAAGTATAACAACAAAATGTTTCTACTTCCCTGAACTCAAACAAAATGCAAGTAGGGGCAGCAGCAGCAGGGCCCAAGACAGCAGGGCACCAGCAGCACGTCCTGCCTCTACTGCAGACATGACGGCAACTAAGAAACCCCTCCTACCTATCTCAGGTTTGCGTCATCTGGTTTGAAATATTTCTTTGGTTGCTTAAGTCAGGTGATACCTGTCTCTCCTAATCTACGTAGATTCTCTGAGCCTGCTAATTTGAGGCCCAGCTAAAACTACCACAAATGTATAAAAAAAAAAAATCCCTTACTGTTGGTAAAACAGTGTTGGTAGTGCAAATTGAAACATGGAAGAACTTAATAGCAGAGAATATGTTAAACTGGAAATGAAAGATTATTCTTAGGAGTGAAGAGTGGACAAAGAGAACTTTTTATACTTTTGGTAGCCAAGCACTATTTACCAATAATAAAAACTTGTGATTTTCAGACAAGAATTTTTTGCTTTTAAGTGTTCTAAAAATACTGAGTTGCTGACCCAGAATTCCTGTTTATCTCGCATTTCTCCGTTTTTAAAGACCTGATATAGTATTTCACAATTAACCTGGAAGATACTAAAAAACTGAAGACTGACCAACATACACAGAACTTCATGAATCTTCAGGTTTACTATGAAAAAGGCAGAGTTTGTTACACAGAAACAGACTGAATAATTACTGGATCATTCCTGCAAGAGAATACAAGCCTCTAGTTCTATATCCTTGCAGGGGATAAATAACAAAGAGTCAATTTCCTTTGCAATGTAGAATAGGAATAAATACAAGATCTGAAGCACATTAAGCTTCAGATGAAACTGTCACTACACCTTCTTTACATCAGTTGCAGCGATTTCATGTGTCTTGGAAAAAAATGAGCAATCATGTTTTTCCAGGCATTAATACACTGTTTTATATGCAGTAAAAAAACAAGAAGTGACAAAAATGTGAGGCACAAAGAAAATGAGACATGAAGGAAGAGTGAGGCAAGACAGCTGAGCATTTACCAGTGCATAATTCCCACCTTGTCATTAAGCCTGGAGAAGTCTGTGTATCTTCTGAAAACTACCCAACTTTCCTCTGGACTCCTTTTTACCAGTATTTTGTATACCTGTGTAAAAAGACAGGAATATCAGGAAAACGTGGAAAACTCCACATTGCATTGTCTGGAAGGCAAAAATCGTCCTTTATTTCTTAACAGAACAAAACTCATGGATAAAAAGAAATCTTAATTAGATGAAAAGAAACCCAAATAACTTAATTAGCAGTAAACAGTATAAATTAATTTCAGAATTTAAGGAAAAAGTTACTGTAATTCCTGAATACATTTAACTATTTCTGTCTATAAGAAAGGGTGTATGAAACTGTACCCACATTTCCTCCCCAGCAAAACACACGTCTCAGCTGCCAAAGAGGTAAGGGAAGTAGTGATCCACTTCAACCTTTGCTAAATTAGAGTTTTACTCATTGATCCTTGAGGCCAATCTGGTTTTAAGATGACTGTCAATAATCAGGTACTGAGTGAGATACTGTTTCAAAAGGTCTCATCTGACTTGCTTCACAAGGAAAAGTGATGCAGAATAAAATTACATCCTCCTCTGTTTGCATTTGTCTTGAAAATTAGGTTTTGTCTTTCCAGGCAAAGTATGACCACTTGACTAGATAACTGCATGAGAATGATTATACTAGCACTGTATAACTGAAGAAATGTACCTTTTGAAGCAGATTTAACAAGACAACAGCACAGCAGTGCCATACTCCTATCTAAAAGCAAATGGATAAATAAACAAAACAATAATAATAGTAATTAAAAAAATCAAACCATTACTTTTTAGGAGGATTGCTACTCAAATGCACGAACTCAATGAATCTAACAACATAACTTGAACTTGAAAACATTAAACAGTGTCCAATGTCAGAACCTTACTTTCTCCAACGTAAGGAAAGAAAGGTTCTGCAATTGTTCTGGGTCAGCTTTCCCAGTCTATGTGTGTTTAGTTTTAAAAAACAAAAACAACACAGAAGAAGATACTTTTAGAATCATAATGATAAACAACTCCTTAAAAGCACTTAATCAAGGTCTCTTTAAAATATTTCCCCCAATCTGTTACATAGTAAAATATTTTCCAGTATTTCATGCTTTCACAGCAGGTTTTCTGCTGATAAACTATAAATGTTTTTCTCCTTGTTGCAGTCCCAATGTATGATAACCCGTGTGCTTGCCAACCTCTGTACATGTGAGACTGGTTTTAGCAATTTTGTATTATATATTAAGTTGCAGGCAGTTACAGAAACTACAGATAACTATGGTGCAAATTAAAAGCTATTTTTCAGCAAGGACTTACCTATGTTTCAAACACAGAGTTTCATTTTTTAAGTAGAATCATCTGCTGAAGTCATGCATTGTGACTGAGAAAACTATTAGCTTTTAAAATTCAAGCTCCAAGACAGGCCTACAAACCCACCATTAATACATAATTTGTCTGTCTTGCTTTTTATGTATAAATACTTGTCCTAGTATTTTAGCTTTTCCATCATACTAGAAGCATAAACAGTTTTATTTTCATTTTAAAAATTAAATAAATAAATGCAAAATTGTGAAGACTCTTTTCTAGGACACAGTAAAACACAGAACAAGAAATTTTGGAATATGCTTGTGGATTTATTCACTCATCAGTATTCTATTACATTCTTTTATTCCTCTAAAGGTTCTGCAAAGGTATTGCTTAAAAACGCACACATTAAAAAAATTTACTTAGTCTGACCCCCACTTCAAATGGTTTCCAAGTAAACTCTAGACTACAGTTTTGGCTTTTTTTCCAAAGTCTTCAAAAATTATGGTCAACTTAAGTGTAATAAGGATTGCACTGAGTTTATGATTAATTGCCCCCCAAAATATGGTCAACCCAAAACAAAAAAGTTTGTCTTTCCCGCACAAGTTGAAAAAAAGATGGCTGTTTGGATTTTTTGTTTGTTTGGGTTTTGATGTTTTTTCAGTTTTTATTTTTGGGATTCCTAGTTAATAAACAAGAACTGGAGTATTAAAAAACTCAACTCTCAGTTCCTTCACACAAGGTCTCGGAAAAAACTACAAATGAATTCAACACATTTAATTAATTTCAGTCAATCATGAATTGCCTTATTCCACACATGCAAAATATGCAATGAAAATATGCCAATATTTAGTAACAGTCTCTGGCCAATTCAGCATCTTATTATCATTTCTACTTGGCTTTAAGAAAAAGAAAAAAAGGTATTGACTGAACACTCCAGGACTGGTAATTCCCTTGAGACCAGCTGCTATCAAACAGATGTTTTTCAGGCTAGGTTTTCTCTCCCAGAAGCTTCACCAGACATACACTCTAACATGAACTAACATCTAACTCTTGAAGTTAGGACATCATCCAGCTTAAGTAATTCAGATTCGTATTTTTGGGAACTATGAGATGCTACCAACAGTAAAAAAAAAAAGAAATAAAAAAAATCAGCAACTGTGTCTCCTCTCTTTTACAGGTGATTTCAATTTAACTTCCACTGTCTTCCATCTCATTGATTTAGCACTGTAAAAGCAACCCAAATTTCTAGGACTAATCACTTCCTGGCTTTAAAGAACAATACCAAGCTTATTTTCAACATGCAACTGAAAACAAACAGTTAATTATGTGCTTTCAGAAAAAAACAGCAATAGAAGTGGATTCAGGAAGAGCAAAAATGCATCCAAGCATTTTAACAATGGAAGAATGTTTCACCTGTACTGTAACCTGGCTTCTACATAAAACAGAGAGTCAAGTCATTGTAACTACACACACACTGGAATATGCCTTGGCATATTTTTGGAATATTCCTCCTTCAAGGAAGAGATGGAGATGCTGCAGTGCATTCAGGGAAGGACAACTGAGCTGGTGAAGGGACTGGAGCACAAGTCTGATGAGGAGTAGCTGAGGGTGGAATAACCTGGAGAAGAGGAGGCTCAGGGGTGACCTTACTGCTCTCCACAACTGCCTGAAAGGACGTTGTAGCAGAGCCTCTTCTCCCAGAAAACTTAGAGCACACTGTCTCCAGCTGCGCCAGGGGAGGTTCAGGTTGGACATCCGGAGGAATTCCTTCATGGAAAAGGTTATTAAATATTGCAATGGACTGGTCAGAGAGGTGGTGGAGTCACCATTCCTGGAGGTGTTCAGAGGTTGGACCTGATGATCTTGGAGGTCATTTTCAACCTAAATGATTCTGTGATAGTTTCAGACTAATCTTTGTCAATATAACAATATTAATTATTGTTTTAGTTTTGAAGATTACCATCCAAAAGGAATTTTTTAATGCAGATGTAAAAAATATTCTGCTCTTTTCTTATGCTACCATGCATGAAGATATTAGTAACTAAAAATCTTATGAAAAGACAGGCTATCATTCTCAAATAATTAAAAAGCAGCATTTAATATTTTGCAAAAAGAACTTGACTTCATTAGTATTTTAACTGTCATAAAGGCATTAGATTCCACACTTTAATATAAAACAGGAGGGAAAAAAAGTTTGTCTATTTCCTTCTCCTTATTTCTGATTGTTATCTGAAGTAATATAATTAACAGTAGCAGCTTCCATCAGTTCCACAAGCTTTGAATTGTCTCAAAGAAATCCTTCAATCACATCAACAAAAACAAATGTAAAGTGCATTGATATACTTATGGCATGTAAAAGAAAAAAGAACTGCCAGCTACAGTACACTCTGAGAAAAATCAATACAAACCAGTTGGGCTGGTGTTTTGGCATGAGATACGGCTCAAGTGACTCCTCACTCTGATGTTTGCAGAACAGACTTCCCCTTATTAGAAACTAAACTGAACAGGGCAAGAAGTCGAAACCGACATGTTTGCACTTCAACACAAACATTTTAAGTTAGGAATAACTCTAAAAGGTAAATATTGGGGTTTCTTATCCTTCATTTCAAACAAAAAACTACATTTTATTTAAGATGTTTAATTACCTAGAACTTCTACAAGTTCAGTTTCACAAGAAATTGTAATTCTGCCAGGAATTCCTGACTTTTCTAGCAGAAATTGATACTGTAAGAAACATGAATTCCTGCTACTCCACATACACAACGACAGCAAAGACTCCTTCTGAGTCCCACTTTTCTCACCTGTGTAATGGGACTGATATTTTCCTGCCAGGCAGTACTTCAAAGCTAATCTGTTAAAGTAGTAAAGCACTCCAACATCCCTGAACTGCAGGATTAATTATTAAAAGAGAATGCAAAGCACCTTCAACAGTTATCTTGTCATTACTATGCTATCCCCAAAACTTACAGTGAATTTTGCCCTTTCCTCCATCACCTCATAGCCCAGTATAGTAGGCGTGGACGGTCTATCTTCCCAGCTCCTGGAATCTGTATTCTGCTCGATTTCCTCTACAGGCTGAGTACAGTATTCTATGGATGTGTCCAGACCTGTAAATTTAGTCCTAACAAGTGGACTACTACACACAGATGATGTAGAACCAATCTGGTCAGGCACACTCATCTTTTTAAAACTACCAACTGTAGAGTCCTCCAGCTGTCCTTTTGAGGAACTTGAACTTGTCGAGATGCTCCCAAAGGAAGAACTTCTTTGGTTTCTGTTTGTAAAGCCGGATGATGAACTTTCAATAGGAATAGGAACAGGAACATATGACGTTGCCATCCTTCATGAAAAAAACCCTCAGGTTTTGGTCCAGGAATTTAAGCTTCATTCACTGTACAAGCCATGTTTCCTCTCCTTTTCAGGAACAGCACCTGCAGTGCAAGACAGAAAACACTGCTGTCATTTCTAAGCCAAAGCAACACTAAGACACTGATCTGGAAATAAATCTGTACGAGCTTTGAGATGGTACAGAGCAGTATTGATAGCAAAACTTTTTAACAAAGAATTAAGCTTCATATAAAATGCTGCTTATAGATTGTATCTCTACCTTTTGAAAGGCAGCTTTATAGCTCTTTCACAGCTATTAAATTTTAAATGACAAAAAGTTACAGCAAGATTACAAGAGAAAAAAGTACTTTTGTCCTTTACGATTTAAGTGCTATTTTGTTTTATCCAAAGTGTCAGCAATTCTTGGGAATAGAAGAAGCTGGTGTAGTTTTATTGACTGTTTAATTTAAACAGTACAAGAGGTTTTCTCAGAATTGCTTCTGTAAAATATCCAGAAGAGACCATGTGAGCCAAACACACATGCACCAATATACACTACATGAATAAAAGACAAGACAGCAAACAAACTAGGAGAAAAACATATTTACACATTACACATTTACTGAAGTATAATGGATCTTTCTTCAATGCCAAGTGTTTTTTCAAAACAACTCTGTTGCATATAATGCTGCAGACATTTGTCACAATGTCAAATGGGCACACCTTCCGGAGTCTGAATTGGAGCAATTAAGTTTTACAAGCATGCACATCAAAGCAGGGTTTTAGCAGCAGCTTGTTTCCATTCTAGCAGATTAAAATGGACAAAAACAAATGGAGGGAAAAAAAGATAAATCATTTCATATTTTTGCTTCAACAAAACCATGTCAAACCAATCTTTTTTGTGCATATGCGTACATTGCTAAAAAAAAGTGAAAGAAAATTAAGACAGCAGTATCAAACTGCCAAAAAGCATCATCTTCCTACTATAGCAAAGTACTCAAAGAAGAGCTCTTACAAGATGCAAATTATACACCAAGATTTTGGACTAACAGGATTTGAGCCAACACCCATTTTACCAACCACAAGGCCGTAGGAGGCTGTGAAATGGGAAACCATCAACCTGATTCACATCACAGGATCAAACATCTACTGCAGCAAAAACCAAAAAAGTTTCCTAATTGCAAGGGTGAAGTGATGCTTTCATCCTCTTGCTCTAAATAAATCTTAGAGAACATGAATAAGGAAGTAAATTTTAAATGAACTAACATCAGCAAGACTGAAAAATGCTCTTGAACAAACTCCTTGAGTGAAGGAAAAAACAAACGCAGACATCCATTCAGCTGTATTGGGAAGTCTTCACACACTCTGTCTGAAAGCTCACGTAACTTGACCAGCAAAACCAATTTCAAGCTGGCAGTGATGCCTTGGGAACACCTCTACTTCACTGTGGATGAGGCTGGATGCTCATCAGCATCTCAGAGATGTCAGTATCATAACCCCCTGCTGACAGACTCTGTTGGTCAGAACAGGCTGTGGTCTATCCAGCAGCTTCTGTTGCAGCACAGTCCTGTGCTTGGCTGTGTGACTGAAGCCACGTGTCAGGCAGCTGACCTGCCTCAGCCTCACTTAGTATGAGAGAAGCAAGTCACACCTGTTTCTGAGACAAGATGTTCTCCTGGAGCTACACCAAGATTTAAATCCCTTTTTCCACCTGTACCTGAGTAAGCAAATCTATTTTCTGCCTTGAACAGTAGGTTTTGCAGTAAGTTTTCTTTAATATAAATAGAAACATTAAGGCATGAAGTATTGCCTGCTAAATTTTCTCAAGCAATATTCTCTAAACAAATACCTAAACAAAACACTGAAAAAGGTAACTCCTTCTTCCTTTGCCCCTTCAGAGACTCTTCCATGTTACCAGCATAAGGAATTGAGAGCATGCCTTAAAAAATGTCCTACACAGCCAACTGAGTCCAGACTGCAATAAATCTATGCATCTGTAAATAAAAAGTGATTATCTTGTGCTGCTTGACTATGAACCAGCACACATCTCAGGGAACCTGTTGAAGTTCACTTAGGAGTCGGTGGAATTCTGAGAAGCAAAAGAAACCACTTGTGCTTTTCAGCACTTTATTGAAAGAAAAAAAACACACAAAAACCAACAAAACAAAAAATCTACAAAACCCTAGAAGTGTCTTCTAGAAGAACTTTCTTTAAACTGAAATGCTAGTCAGGAACTTACTATCTTGAACTTATTTACTTACTACTTATTACTCTTTAGTGCACGTGCATTTCTAAACAGCTGTACTCAATATAGCAAGAACATAACACGGACCTACCTGAGGATAAAGCCCTTGGTGCTAAGAAGCCAACACCTTCCCTGTTCGTGCTTTCGCAGCTTTCCTTTCAGACCAGCTGTAATTTGGTACCACTGCCTGAATGCTTATTAGCAGCTGGACTGCACTAAGCCTGCTCCCAGGGTATGTATTCTGGTTTAGTTTCTTGTGCACTCTGCAAGGCTATTCCAAACTGTGAGCCAGCACATCTTAAACGGTAATGATGACAATATTTTCTTCTGAAGGACATTCTTGACTCAATCTGACACAGTAAACACACCAATAGATAAATAAAAGGTACTAATACTACCAGTGTCATGTGTAGATTCCTATAACTGAAGAGTAACAGAAAAGTATTCTCTGACCAACAGAAATGTCAGGTCTAGTGAGAAAAAAAGCACATCATGCCACTTAATTTGAATTTTTTTTGTCAGAAACAAAAAAACAAACAGAAAAAAAAAACCACAGAAAAAAACCCAGACAAAAGTATTACAGTAGAACTTACCAGACTCAAAAATACATATATATGGATAAATATGCAAATCCACCTTGAACTGCAAAAGCATCACAACTTTCAAATATGTAAAACATTAACATGCTATGAATTGCAACAGGGTTTAAAATTACATTAATTTGCACTTTATGAAGACTCAACACTAGAAAAAATAAAATGCTCAAGTGAGGGTCACAATCTTAGGAATCAAGCCTTTTCTATTAATATAGTTTACTGCCAATTCATGCAATAAAAGGAATAGAAAATAATTTCACTAAACCCCCCCCACTTTAGACAAGCCATGTCACCCATTGCTTACGCTGGTGTAGCGGGGAGAGAGGATTTAGGTGCAGACTGTGCTACGCCCTAAGCTTCACTGTGGACTGGCCTCACATGTTACTGCACAGAACCATTCAAATCATTGCACCACAGCAACTTTCAGAGCAAACAGATCACTCACAACACCTATGAGATAACCCAGAGACTTCACTTTCTTGCCTAGATATTTATACTACTGTTTGCAGGAAATTTGCTTCCTGTTGAGAAGCTGTATTTGGGTTAGCTTGCCTTCCAACTCTCAGTTAAGAACAAAATAGAAGGAAGAGAACATTTGCTGGAAGCACTGGACAGGAGACAGGATAGGACAGTCCTGGGAACCAAGCCGTCACATGCTACAGAGTAGCACGACACCAACTTATCCCGTGAAAGGGAGCTGCCACCTCCCTTTCTGTGGGTACAGCAAATAGGCTGTAATAAAACCACTTAAATAGGGCTCGCCTCGAGCTTGCAGCTATCGCAATTCCAAACGCTTTTAAGCTAATGGTTTGTATGTTAAATGAGAAACATGTAAGCCACACGATTCAAGGATAATAGATTAGAAACAAAACAATCCTTACTTAACAGCTGTAATTGGATTTAGAAGACTTTTAGCTATGCAATACTATTTGTGATCTGGTTACATATATTATGCCTCTCTTTGGACAACGCAGACGAGCTGACCTCTAATGTTTAGGATTTAAGTGTTACTGTGGAATGTCAGCTGAAGAGCAACTAGAATATTTAAAAACACAACTTGCTGAGTTAGGTTTTATAAGTTTTTTTGAAAGAATCATTTTGTGCAGACTTCAGCCAAGTTACCTAACAATCTTTTTCACCTGGTTATGAACTCTAAACTGGGGGGCTATTTATCACACTTCGTGCACACGCTCACACAGAGGGGAGCAATTTCTGCTCCAAAGACTGTTAAGGAACCAGAAACCCCTGAAGGTGCCCTGCCCCAGAATCCGCACATCAGGGTGCGCTCCCTCCCCGCAAAGAAAGACCTGACGCTTCTGAACCGGGAAAACCCCCCGAGCTCCGCCGGCACCGCCGGGGGTGGCCCGGCCCGGCCGAGGGGCCGCGCTCGGGCAGCGCCAGCGCCGCTTTACGTAACTCGCGGGGCGAGCCCGCGGCTCGGGGGTCGCGGCGCTCGGGGCCGGCGATCGCGCCCCGTCCCTTCGCGCGGGGCTGCGGGAACCGGCGGGTCCCGGGAAGGAACCGCCCCGGGGTGCGGTGAGGCGCCGCTCCTCACCTCCGCCCCGCCACGGGGAACGCGCGGTCCGTCCCCGCCGTCCCGCCCGAGCGGATCCGGACCCGGCGGTCCCACTCCCCGCGGCCGCCTCCGCACAGGTGCGCGGGAGCCGCGCCACCGACGGGGCCCTCCTTGTTCGGCGTGGGACGGGCGGCGGCGAGGTCCGGTCCGGTCCGGTCCGGTTCCGTTCCTTTCTGCTGCCCCGGCCGCCCCCCGGGCTCCCCCCGCCTCCCTCAGTCCCGGCGCCGCCGCCTCCCGCCCCGCCGGTCCCGGCGCGCGCCCCCGCTCACCTGCTCCCGCCAGCCTCGCTGCTGAGCAGAGTTCAGATGA
>JAWWEV010000083.1:123403491-123459928 GCA_035583235.1 Hafferia zeledoni
CTGCCCCGCGCCGCCCCCGGGCCGGGCCCGCCCCACCCCCGCGGGGGCGGAACTGCCGGGCGGGGCCGCGCCGGGACCACGGGCACTGCCCCGCCCCGCCCCGCCCGCCGCGGTGCATCACGGGGATTGTAGTTCCGCCGCCCGCCGTGTGGCGCCCCCTGTGGGCGGCGGGGGCCTCTGCGCGGGCCGGGGAGTGAGGAGCGGCAGGGAAGGGAAGGGAGAAGGGAGAGAAGGGAGAAGGAAGAGAAGGGAGAACAGAAGAGAAGAGAGAAGAGGAGAAAAGAGAAAAGAAAAGAGAAAAGAGAAGAGAAAAGAGAAGAGAAGGAAAGGGAAGAGAGTTCCGCGCTTTCCTGGTTCCTGTGCACAGGGAAACCCTCAACCTCAAGCGCCCTGCTGTCCTGTGGTGTAGAGAAGAGCACTCTGGACTCAGAATCCCAAGGTCCTGAGTTTGAGTCTCAGTGGGGACTGTCCCCTGGCAGTTCAATGCCTCCCTGCCATCCTCGGATGCTAATCAGGGTTGGCCCTGGTTGGTTACTGGGTGCTGTGACAGTCCCGAGGACTTCACTGTCACTGTCCAAGCTCACTCGGCTGTGGCAGATGGACCTTGGCACTTAAACAGTGGGGCCGTTCTGCGCACGCTGTGCCTCACCTAAAAAATCCACTGCACAGGCTGGAAGGGCACACCCAGGTGGGGAGAGCCCTGCCCAAATCTTCATTCGTGAAGTTTGGCCATACATATATACATACATACGTACCGCAGGGTGTGCGACCTAGAGTGTGTAATCAGCAGTGTGAAACTGGAGAGGAGGAACACAGTTTGTATTAAAAAGTACATTTTCTTCATATATATATATTACGCATCATGTAAAAACACAGCACCTAGAATTTCTGATAGCCTGTCAGGTTTTCATCTGGAGGTCAGCAGGCACCTGGGATTTTCTGGGGTTGCCTTTTCCCCGTTAGGATCTTTTATCTGGCACCTGCTTGGGCACTTGAGGCCTTCAGGCTGCTGGGCCAGTAGCTGTGCCTGCTGCCAACATCTCCTGTGTTCGTGGCTCTGGAATACACGACAGCTCTTGTTCCTGCTGTGCAACTCATCTGCCTCTTTATTGCAAACTCTTTCGCAGGGCATTGCACACAAATCCTGCAGCAAAACCAGGCTGTAAGGTGATCTGGTCTGTGAGTGCAAACCAGAATATAGGCCTGTGGCATTGCCCATATCAGTATCTACTGCCCTGGGGGCTGCTGTTAAGAGAGTGCAATTCTTCTGCTGGATTTATATTTTTAGGTTATTAGGGAGGTTTGTTTTGTTTCGGGCTTTCTCTGTGTGTGTGTGTGTGTGTGTTTTGTGTTGTTGTTTCTGTGGGGTTTTTCCTCTTTTTTTCCCCCTGTACCATATTGTTTCAGCAGTATGCTGAATTGTCTGGAATTAATTTTGAACTCAGAGATTTTTATGGATGCTGGTCTTTCAGTTTCCTCAGATTTGGCAGGGTAGTTAGTACTTACCATGAGTAGAATTAATAGATTTGAAAAGCGTTTGTGAATGTGTAGTTCAGGAGCCATGCCATGGGGAAATTCTCTCTTTAACTTCTCAATTCTATTTTAAATATGTTTTGCTCAGAAGAGACAATGCACTATATTAAATCTGAGGAAATTTAATCAATTGTATTTTGAAAATTGCACTGCTGAACTAGATATGCTAAGCATTAACTATTATGAACTTCAAACTTTATCTCACTCAAGATGAAAATGTTCTTTAACATATAGCAGCAGCAAAGAAAAAAAATGTTAGAAACAAAAGAATTCTAATTTCCAGCTGTCCAGAACACTTTTTCTTCTATAATAGTTGATCATGTCTGGCCATTGCAATAACTTAGTTGTATATTCTGTTTGAATTTTTTTCACTATAAATATTTATTTATAAAGTTTGCTACCTACACTAAGCTACTTTTTGAAAACAAATGATTTTTTTTGATATCTAGAAGCATTTGATAGTTATAAATGCATGTTTTCAGTTTGCTAGTCTGCTATCCTAACAAGTGTGACATGATTTTATTGTACAGGTCAACATAAAATTTTTAACAGCCTTCCCAGTGATAGTGAGGTCAGTTTTCATTATGCACTGTTGATCAAACAGGAGTTGTATCCCAAATCCTTTGAAGAGAATAAGATGTATTTTGTCACCAGGTATAGGAACAAGGGATGAGTTGCATTTCTTTGGTCATTTGGAAATTCCAAAGAAGTCTGTAGGATTTTTGGCTGCTGAGGAATGTATGTTTAGTGCCCTCACATCACAAGGTACTATCTACCCACAAAAATCATCAGGAACGACTGTTGCTTCACTGGCCAGAGAGAAACTATGCAGGGTTAAGGTGAATTAAAATTGGGTCTATGCCCTTCCTGGTTTTCTCTTTGTACTAGTTCTTCTCCGTATACTCTTGCAGTATCAATCCGTAAGGCTTTGAGAAAAGAACAGCTTGCTTTGGCTGTTTGTGGAAGCAGGTAAATCTCTTTGCAGGCGAGATGAGCCACCCTGTGGCAATACCCTGCAATTCACCTTCATTGAGGCAAATATTAAAACTAGTTGCTAAATGTGTAAAAGAGTAGAAAGTATTTTCTGTTTGTTTGTTTTTTTTTTTTTTCTGCACATATTGGTACCTGATGTCATCCGTGTTCTGCCTTCATCTGCTAGTTGTTTGGTTTTCCAGAGGGAGTGTGTATATATATATATATATTATAGATCCGATCAAAATCTGTCTAGACATTGTAATCCTTTGTGCCAAAAATGTGATTTTTTTGCTAATGCTAGCTGGTTTGCTAGCTTAATTTAACCTGGTCTAGGGGCAAGGGTTTGCAGAACCAGAAGGGCCAATTAACGTAAAAGAATTTTATGCAACCTCTGTGAACTTCCCAGCACTTTCTCTGCTGGGAAGAAGAATACAGAAACTGCTAATTGTGTAACACCAGTGGTTCTGCAAAACAACCCCCCAAAATAATCCTATAGGTGAGAACTCTGGGATAATGTTATTGAATTAAATGCAGCTTCTTTTGTGCTAGTTGAGGCATAATGTGATACATTTGCAAAGTCCCACCTGCCCCCACGATCATGTGAAACACTGATGGTAGACTTTCAATCAGGTTATGGGATTTAGGTACTCAAATCTCATTGCATTTCAGTTGGATGCAGGCACTAAAAGTCCTTTGTATTTTACAATCCACATGCTCTACCCCATTATATTCGAGTGGGATCTCGGTCTTTCTCTCTCAGGATACTGTGAAATCTATGAATTGGAGCATATTTGTTTTATGACAAACGAGCCAATTTTCCTTCTCAGCTGTGGAGTCTTCAGTGTTAGAGTGATGGAGTTTCTCCAAAAGGCAATTCTTTGTTTAATTCCTTTCAGGTGTAAACCCTACACAATTTTAAAGAAGTACAGCTGGATAATTTGCAAGTAGACATAAGCATTGAAACTGGGAATTTCATAAAATATGGGCACCCACATCCTGAGTTGTAATCCTTTCAGCAGTAATACTTTCAACAGTTGCCATGTCATTCTAATGTGTCTCCACTTCATAGGCATTGTATCAGTGTGTGTCTGTGTGCATTGTATCAGTATCTTAATACTTCCTATGTCTGTGTGATGCTATTTCTGCACATATTCAGAAGGACCTTGACTTTTGAAAGCCTAAAATACCCATGTCCTTTTCAACATAGCTTTTGAGAGCTCCTCACCTTGCAAAGTTGTACTACTGCATTTCAGATATCCAGGGGTCAAAAAGGACTGAGGGAGAGATAAGAGATGGGATTTAAATTCCATAGCAGGCTGGCTCCTTGCAGGTTTGGTCTGACTTCCTGTGATTCACTCACTGCTCTATGGTTGACTGTGTTCAAGTTTCCTTTTAAGTCATTGTGGGGCACCTTGCTTGTGCAGTACAGGCTCCTGGAAGCCTGCACTCCTCCTTCAGAGTTCACGGTAGCACACTGAGGACTAGGCTCTCCCAAAGTCCAGTTCTTTGTTAGCTCTGGGTCTTTATGGTTTCTAGCTCAGGTTTTGAATTTCAGACTTGACCCTTGACCAAGATTCTGAAGTGTGGGATCCTGATTGTCCCTTTGGCACCTAACTGATTACACTCAGGCTGGTGACACCTGTATGGTATTTTCTGATGTTGTAAACCTTACTTGTAATATCATGTTACACCTAAATTACTTTCAAGGTGGTATCCTGATAATAGTATTTTTATGGAATAAAAGTAGGCTTGATGGGCTTTTTGTGGAATACCAGGTTCACATGTGAAGTTCAGCTGTTCTGGTGATTCGCTGAGCTATGAATGGGACTTAACAGTTTTCTATTCAGTTATTCCTGTTGTGGTTTCCTCTTCGATGGGAATCCTCAAGTAGGAAAGCAGAAGCAGCACCCTCTAAGGAGTTAAGAAATTTCTGCCTTCCGGAGGCTAGGTCTGCTTTGAATTGTAAGAAATATTTCTCTCAGGGATTCCTTCTGGAGAGACAATCTCTTGGGTGTTATGACCAGAATTTTCAGATGAACGAACTATCAGTGTGGGTTGTAACATGTGCTTCTGTTCTTTTGCAGTTACTGAGATCCCTAGGAAATTTCCTTCCTTTTTCCTTGCTTTTTATTCTCACCATCAGCATTTTCAGCTCCTGTCTAAGCTGGATGTATCTTGTGTGAGTTTTAAAATACACAAATAATTATGATCAGCAACTGCTAACAATGATGTATTATTACTAATTAGGGATATATGAAAGTATTCTGATAATTGATTGTATTGATGCTTGGGCAAAATTGACAACTGAAAACTTGTTGACATCTGGCTACCCTTCTGGAATAAGAACGAAACACTTAACTTTGACAATGGATAGATTTTGTGATATTCCACTGGGGTCCTGCTTTCCTTGCCTTCTTTGCCTTGGTCTATACTATAAAATCAACTTCAAGGTACCTTTCATCTCCTGTGATCAGTGGGAAAGTTTGGAGCAAGTCAAATTTACTTTGGTGTAAGAGGATTATGTCGAGGAACATTTAAACAAACTGGACATATGGAAGTCCAGTGACCTGGTGGGACCTGGTGTCCATGACCGTTGAGGAAGTGGTCTGATATCACTGCAAGGCCACTCTCCATCACCTTTGAAAAGTCACTGGGTTCCTGAGGACTGACGGAAAGAAAATGTCACATCCTACTTCAAGAGGATGGTGAGATGGTGGATCTGAGGAGCTGGCTACAGGCCAGCATTTAGTTCCTGAGAAGAGGATAGAGCAAATAATTTGGGAAACCATTTCCGAAAACCAAGAACAATAAGGCATTTAAGAGTAGTCAGCGTGGTTTTAGGAAGGGGAAACATGTCTGGCCAACCTGATAACTTCTTGTGATGGGATAACTAGCTTGTTGAGTGAGGGAAGAGCAGTGTTTATCTTGACTTGATGGCGGCTTTAGATGTGGTCTCACATAACATTCTCATAGATAAACTGATGGGACTAGGTAAGTGGACAATAAGGTGGACTGAAATCTGGCTGAACAGCTGTGTCCCAGAAGTTTATGATCACTGGTGCAAAGTCAAGTTGGAGTCCAGTCCCTAAAGGTGTATCCCAGGGTTGATACTGAGTCCAACCTTGTTTAACATCTTCATTACTAATCTTGATGCTGACACAGAGTACACCCTCATCAGGTTGGTGGGCAATAAAAACTGTGAGGAATGGTTGGTATGCCAGGTAATTGTGATGCCATTCAGAGGGACCTCAGCAGGCTGGAGATAGGGGCTGTTAAGAGTCTCATGAAATTCAACATCAGGAGATGCAAACCTTGGGAAGACATAACTCAATGGGCTAACAAGTACAGGCTGGGAACTACCCAGCTGGAAAACAACTCTGCAGAAGTCCTGGGGATCCTGGCGGACACCAAGCTGAAGAGGAACCAGCAATGAGCCCTTGTGACAAAGGCGGCTCATGGAACCCTGGGTTTCATTAGGAAGATTGTTGCCAGGAGATTGAGAGAGGTGATCCATCCCTTCAGCTTAGCACTGGGGAATAACATCTGAGAGCTAGCTGTGTCTACGTCTGGGCTTCCCAGTACAGGAAAGATGAAGACACACTGAAGCAAGTACAGCAGAGGGCTGTGATCATGACTGTAGGCTTGGAGCATCTGGCAAAGAGGAGAAGCTGGGAGAGCTGGAATTGTTCCTCCTAGAGAAGAGACGGTTTGGTGGTGTTTTACTCATGTGCAGAAATATCTGATGAGAATATATAAAGAAGTTGGAGCCAGGCTTTTTTCAGTGATGCCCAGTGACAGGACAAGAGTCAGAGTGCACAAGTGGAAATACGGAAGATTCCATCTGAACATAAGAAAGCACATTTTACCATGAGGGTGATCAAACACTGGAATAGACTGGCCACAGAGGTAGTTGCTTGATGATATTTAAAAACCTGTCTGGACACAGCCATGAGCATATTGCTGCAGCTTTTAAGCATGGGCTGGGATAGATGATTTTGTGTCTGTGATTTTGTGAGCTTGCAGTCTACCATCCTGTTGTTACTGCAGAACAAAAAGATACCAGGCACCGTCTCTATTTCTGTTTTCTTAAAAGCATCTAAAAGCATCACCTCTTCAAAGAGTATGGGAACAAAAATTTTTCTCATTTGCTGTTTTGTGATGAAATAAAATTTGACTTGTGGCAAGTTGACAGGTAATCTTTGAATGTACTTTCTGATACTTTTTTCTGAATAAGGTTTTTTAATGCCTTCTTTTTTCTTCCCTGTAATCATTGTGAAAAGAACATTGTAAGAAAACCCCAGGGAGCAGAGAATAAGGAATTATTGTTATTGAGTAGTGGACTATATGGTTTCTTTTCAATCTAAATAAAATTATTATGGCAGGGATTTCAGGCATTTTGGTTGAGGAGACATATTCATGTACATTAATGAGTTCCTTACATGCCTGTGAAGCTTCAAGTTTAAAAATGGTTGGTTTGCTCTTAGATAAAAGTAGTGATTTTAAATGGTCTTTCTTTTACATAATTGAAACATTTACTTGCTTTCCTTGCAGGGAAGAAATGGTTCTTTCCCAGTAATA
The DNA here is from genome assembly GCA_035583235.1 of Hafferia zeledoni. NCBI lineage: Eukaryota > Metazoa > Chordata > Aves > Passeriformes > Thamnophilidae > Hafferia > Hafferia zeledoni. The sequence continues at coordinate 123,410,578 of JAWWEV010000083.1, forward strand.
TCCTTTTGGACATGATGGTACCTAGGTTATAATGTGACATGGCAGAGCTTCTGGTCCTTTTATATAGCCTTTGTTGAAGGTTTTGGTTTTCCCTCCTAATGCTCTACATCTTGTTTCATATGGCACAATGTATTTTATTATTGCTTTGTGAGAGGTCTCAAAAGTGGGGCAAAGAAAACACTTGGCCTTATTAAAACACGAGCGGATACACAAGCGGGATAGAGTGTTTATTTTTTCATGGGTTTCTGTGTGACCTTGGAAAAGTCACTTAAATTTCCTTTTATTCTTTATTCCCACGAGTTGATATAGGCTCATTAAGCAAGCTAACAAAGTTGCAGTGGATATAATCTTCTAAATCTGAAAGCCATCACTATTACTTGGGCAACCCTATGTTCTGAATTTAAAGTGATGCTTGTCTTTCCTGCACAGCACAGATCTGTTACAATGCACTCCTTTTGCCCACAATCACCAATACAGCCCTATGAAAGGCAGTGTTCATTAACTGTATCCTGTGCACAAAGGATATGAGTTTCATTGTTTTTTAACAATAACACAGAAACCTTTTCGTTTATTTCCAAAGTTCAAATAGCTGCAGTGGTGTGAAACAGCTTTGTCTTGGAGAAACATGTGTCGCATTGATACGGAAATGAGCACACCCTGTGCTTCAGTAAGTGCCAGGGTGGCAATGTTCGGTACTGCCGCACTTAAGTGAGCTTCTGCATTGTGCTCAACTTGTGTTGAGCTAGCCAAAATTCTAGTGGTTTTTTCTTCTCTGTTAGAAGCAGACTTTGAACTACTGCTATACCTGAGATCCATGCATGTAAAAGTTGAATAAAGTTACCCTTTTGTTATGAAGTAGCAAAATGGAATTTGTTTTAAATGAATATTATACAATAGTGTACTTAATTTATGGTAATAACCCTTGCAGATAATATGGACTTTTGGCTTTGAAGAACAAAATCTCTGTCTTTCAGAAAGACTCTATCCATTGCTTTCTGTTTACTTAGCCTTTTGGTCTCTTTCTATTTCAACTTTACCTTGCAATTCAAGGGTATGTTGCACACTGACACATTAATTAAACATTAACATTTGCGGACTGTTGCAGGACTGGAGGCTACTGTTTAGTGTTTATTATTATTGCTATCTTGCAGAGCCCAGAAGTGTGCTAAACATTTTCAGACACATAGAAAAGCATCATTATTTTCTGGCTGAATTTGTAACTTGATATTGAACAGGATGAAACAAGTGATGATAAGAAACATTTCAGACAGAAATTGATGAGAGAACAAGGGTTATCACAGAAAGATCAATCACTCATCTGAGGCCTTGACATAGAATTTATTATTAGGCAGTATTTATTGTGATGGATGATTACATGGAGCAAAGACTTTTTAATGAGAGATGGGCTCTAGTGGGAATGCCTTAGCAGATCTGAGCTAAATCACAGAAACTGAGAGTCAAGTCCACCACACAGTGTATTCTGCACTATTTGTCTTCCTGTCATCTGGACATGGTTCCAGTGTCTGGAATGCCTATCCCTTCCTTCTGAACTGTCTCAGTGTCTTATTTCTCAATGCATGCGAGAGTGTGGGAGGGAAAGCAGAAGTTAGAGTGGTCTCAGCATGTCAGTAGGATACAGCCATGTCTCACAACAAGTTTGGGAAAGAGTCATAGGTACTGCAGCTTAGAGGCAGTAGTGGTAGTTTCACCTATAAACAGGCGCAGCTGATAACTAGCGAATTGCAGCATTCCCCAAAACTCAGTAATTTTAAATGAAGGGGAAAATTAGACTGTTGCATGATTGAATATTATCCTTTTATATGCTCACAAGGAAGGTAATCTTCAGGATGCCTTTTGAATGAAAACACTGCTGTGGCTGGATGTACTGGAAATGGCAAGTGTATAGTTAGATGGCAAAAAATCCCCAAGGGTGTTTGTAAGAAAGGTAAGTGATCCTGGATGGAGATTTGCTGTCAGAACTGTCGTGGGTATTTCAAAGAAGATATCGTATGCAATGGAACAAAGTCAATATTAAAATGGTCAGGTTTTAATCAGATATCAATATTGCCTTTCACCACTACAGGCATTTATACCCACATCCCCACAAATGCATATGACCTGCATAATTTAAGAAAAACCCCAAACCTTATTTTTATGGTGTTACTTTCATAACTGTTCCTTAATGGTTTCATGTGTTAGTCTGACTCACTGTATGATAGAAGGGACGTGAAGGCCTTGGCTTATTAAGTCCACAATTGATGGTGACAATAGCTTTTATCTTTTAATAAAGATATTGAAAAAAAGAAGAAAAACACTTAGGGAATTTGAAGTGTAATTTATTAAGTGGGGGGTTTAAATATAGATTTTAAAGTAAAATCTGTAAAACTACATAGTACAATAATAACCAGCATCTTCTCTTTGCTTTCCTTTGTATATAAAAAGGTTTTGGAAGGAAGTTCTTGTTAAACTGTTTTATAGGTAGTATTAAAGACCTTATCAAATGTCTGTTTTTGAAAAATGTATTTGCAGAGGATTCAAGCTATTGTTTTTCCTAAGTTTATGCTCTGATATCACTTAGTTTGGAACCAAACAACACAAATAGACATAAAAATGGAGAGAAAAAGCTAACATTGCACTTTTTATTGATGATGCTGATTTTTAGCTTGCAGCTTCTTGATTTAGAATGACAGGCACGCTATGCTATCTTAGCATCTAACCAAGCACCCAGACAAACCTGCATCAGCCACCTTTCAGGGCATGGGTTGAAAATGAAACGAAAAGAGGTTCTGTCTTGGTTGGCTATATCAGATTTCCACCAAAGAGGAAAAGCGAAATAGGAAAGAACAAAAAAAAAAAAAACCAGAGCAAGAAAAAGAGAAATACAAGAAATGTTACACATAGGACCTAAATCCTATGGTCTGTACAATGTTGCTGATTAATCTAAAGAGCAGTGAACAATCATGGGGCAAAGAGAGCTGAACTTCTCTTACTCTGTACAATGTAGAATACAGTATTTTACACCACAGGGCTCAGTGTTTTAATTTTCCTTGCCTGGTATTAAATGAGCTTTTTCAGTGTGAAATGAATTGTGGACTGTAATTTGAATGTGGCAATCTGACTATTGTGCAAGAGAGATGGTTGAGAGGAAGCATAAATAATAACTTTACTGTTTCTTTATGACATGTATATCACACTGCACATTAGATGATGAAGATATTTTGTCCTTTGATATCCTGTGCTCTCACAACAAATTATGGTACATTGAAGAAATGAGCTCTGAGTCTAAATGATAGTAAAAATGATGAGCTAGAAAATAATATAAAGAGCTGGTACCTATGAAATTACTGCAAATGTCTAAAGAAATGGGGTAAAGGAAATTGCTCACAAAGTTGTTCAAATGACTTAAGCTTCTGTCTGAAAAATAAGTAATCTGTGAGATGACTTCTAAAAATGAAATGTGATTGAAAACTGAAGTTTTTGAAGCACTGTATCTGATGCTGCATTACAAGCCATCTTTCCTTAACCTCCTTCCCTGATGAAAGTCTTAGAAAATTGAAATGAGGGCAAGTAGAGAGCAAAAGGATTGCCAATGTCACAAAACATCTTTCTTATCTAAACCATTAGTCCTTTTCCAGCCATGTCAATAGTGGTTTGAAGCTGTCTTTGCCAGGAGATGATTCAGTGGTCTATGTGATATGAATTGATTGTTTTGTTCTTTTTCTTGTTAGATATTTACATCATAAAAAAAGATTGTCAGAATTGATACTGTCAAACTGATGCCAAAGAAAAAGCAGTGGCTGAGGATTCATTGCAGAGAGAAAATTGTAGTTAACATGGCAGACTTTCCTTTTAGGAAAGGGTTAAATGAGTGATGTAGAGTGTTTGTGAAACTTGTCTTTTTTTGCTAACTCGCTCTTGTGCCATCTTGTCTAGTTTTGCATCAGTGGAATGTCTTTCCCACCCACTCAGGAACAAGGTTCTTCATGCCTATGTTTAACTGTCTAAATTTATGTTTGAGGTGATTGTCTAGAATCCTCATTGCTCATACTAAAAAAAAGCAATTTCAGAGGACTTTGGTTTCTCTGAGATAACCTTTTTTGGGATTTTGTTAGATCACTTTGCACAGGTCGTCTGTGTACAGAAATGTTGAACTTCAGGTCATCCCTTCCCAGAGATGCGGCTGGATCTTGGCTTTATTCATATGGCCAGAGAGTAAATTCATGCAAGAACTCCTTAAGTAAAATGATATGTGGGTTAAACTTTTCCATGACAGCTGCAAGATTAAAAGCAGAGATGAACTGAAGATGGTGCTATGCATTCTGGGGTACTTTTCCTATTAAAAAACTCCAAAAAAGAAAACAAAAGAGGAGAATGTGACATTTTAGCGAGTGTTAAATACTCATGATGAAAATGTTGGTGATGAAACTTACTCTGAAGGCATAAAGCAGTGTTTCGTGTTACTTAAGAACAGTGCAAGCTTATCTTTGGTAACTTTTCTTTCACGGGCCTCAAATTAGTTACTGAGTTGTCTATTTTAGTTTTGGAGTCCATAAAGTGGGGATAACAGTACATTCTACCTCCCTCGAAAAAAATTACTTAAGAATTCAGTGTTGAATTACAGGTCAGCTGTGATAGGTATGTACTGTATGTGCTCAAAGGCCCAGACTAGCACTGAGATATCTTGAAATGGATGTTACAGACTTAACTTAGATATCTATCACATTTTTTTCATCAGTTATCAGTCAGAAATTTTTTTCAGTTTCAGCTCTTGAGCCCTCTCTTGTTCTTCTTTTTTGGTCTTTTTTTTTTTTCTTCTTTTTTAATTTACAGGGGGAAAATACAGAGCAGAAGGGTTACTCTAAGCTGTGCTCTTGGTTATATATTTGGATGTTGTGGAAAATTGAAAAACAAATTATTGCCATGTTTTATTAAAGAGCCATGTGTCTGGACCAGATGTTTGCTCTACAGCCAGTGCTGCTAATGAGGAAAGAGGTAACTAACCATAACATGACTGATTTCTAGGTGAAGGTCCATTTTTGCATCTACTCCTAGCAGGTGTATGCACTTTCTCTATTGCAGAGAATTCACATTATCTGTATTGCAAAGAACATTATGTAGCCTGTCCACTACCAGGACTTAGGGAAGAAAACGTGCTGGTGAAGACCAACAGATCAGTACTCTTTAGGACCACATACTTCCTTGTTTATTAAATATATTTAGTCAAGTGACAAGTGAGTTTCTTTCATTATATTTACTTTACTGCTTCTGTTGCCTTGAGGTGTGAATTGTGATTGCTTAGATAAATGAACTGAAAGATATCTCTGGCTTCCTGAAATACCTCATTATGTTTTTTAGTGAGGTACTGTTTTGTAATTTGCAGCATCAGTCCCATTGTGTAAATCTCTACATATACCTCAGTAACCTTTTCAGGAGTAATACAGAATGGGTACATGTTAAAGGTTCAAACAAAATAAAGGTGGTTGGACAAGGGGTCCTTCAGGGAATTTTCCTATCCCTACCAACACAGATGAAGGGCCAGGACTGAAAATAAAGGTGTGGCTGATGACTCTAGATTCCAACTTCATGGAGGAGGGAGAGGTGAGGAACAGACCCCCAGCACCTGGGAGGGAGAGAGGCTTTTCCTGATGCTGGGTTCATTTCATTTTGGGCAGCTGCTGTGACTAGAAGCCACTGTTTGCTGAGCTGGTGAGCGCACCTCAGAGGGAGCTCCTTCTGGTCATGGTCTTCCTGCTTTTCCCCTCCATCTCTGGGCACCCTGAGCTTCAGAGAGAGAGAGAGAGGAAGGTCATGGCTGCTTCTGGATACACTGCAGACTTTTTTGGGGGACTGACTTTGGCAAGGGTATTGCTGGGAACTACCACCGCCACCTAACTTCCAGGATTTCCTTCTTTGAAAAAAGGACAAGGAGAGAGTCTGCTCTTCCCCACAGAAAAGGTTTCATCCATGGTGACTGCTAGTACCAAGTGAGTCATAAGGCTGGCACCTTTTTCCCTGTCTCTTTTCTCTGCCTTGCTGGGAAAAGACAGAACTTGCCTCACGGCGAGCCAAGGCGCGACACTGCCACCTTCTGTCCATAAATATAATCGCACCAGGAGGAAACTACTGTTTGGGGCTGTTTTGGTGCTGGGGGAGTAGTTTGCTCTGGTCTGTTTATAGTTACATATATCTTTATATAGTAGCTGAGAACAGTTATCCTTCTTTTATATATTTTCTAATTAAAGTTCTTTTAAATTTAATAAGGGGTGAAGTGGTTATTGAGGAGGAGTCCCCTCCTCTAGTCTTGGTAAACGCTTTGGTTTCCCTTAAACTAGGACAGTACAGTTTCCATCTGCTTTTCGACAGTGAAAGAATAATGCTTTCAAAAAGCTGTGTGAAATTGGAAGAATAGCTTTTTTTTTTTGGTGCTGACTCACATCCAGCAAAGTTGTATGAGAGGGAGTCCTGCTAATCCAATCTGATTTCCTTTTCTGGCAAGGTAACCCACCTAGCTGATAAAAGGAAGCCAGTTGATGTAGTCTTTTTGGATCTCAGTAAAGCTTTCGATACTGTCTCACAGGATCCTTCTAGACAAAATGTCCAGCACACAAATGTGTTTTCACCTGGCAAAATGCCAAGTAGTCACCACAGCAATGAAGCTCTCTCCCCCCACTGAGAAAAGGGAGAAAAAACTGAAAGCTTAAACCAGAACTGGTTTATATATTTACTCAGAAAAGGGAAAATTAAAAGCAAACTACAATATAACACATATTTACAAAGGTAAGAGAGAACAAACAACCTCCACCTCCCTCCGAAAGCAGATCCGAATCCACAAAGCGCCCCAAAAGACTCTTCCCAAGAAACACCCAGCAAAGAAAACGGAGAGACTAACAATAAAATAGTTATTTCCCAAAATAACAAACCAGTGGGGTGGCAGTGAGGCCCAATCTCAGCAGAACAGCAGCAGCACGTCCTCCTAGGGCTGCAGCCATGATCAGAAAAAAAAAAGCACCTCCTCCTCCACTTTATTTATATCTGAGATGATGTCAGAATATGGTATGGAATATCATGGGCCAGCAGAAGTCAGCTGGCCTGACCCAGCTCCAGTCTGCTGAGAATCCAAGGCCTGCTCTAGAAATCAAAGCCTAAATCTGGGCCTACCTAAACCCAGGACAATAAACAAACACATCACGCAGTGGGTGAGCAATTGGCTCACAGGTCGAGCTCAGAGGGTAATAGTGAATGGGGTAACATCAGACTGGGGACCTGTCACTAGTGGGGTTCCACAGGGCTCCTTCTTAGGCCCTGTGCTCTTCAACATCTTCAGAAATGACTTGGATGCAGGACTAGAAGGGACACTAAGCAAGTTTGCAGATGACACAAAACTGGGAGGAGCTGTTGACGCTCTGGAAGGCAGGGAGTTCCTGCAGAGAGACCTCAAAAAAATAGTGGGCTGGGCAATCATCAACCATATGAAGTTTAACAAGAGGAAGTGCTGGATTCTGCACTTGGGATGGGGCAACCCTGGGTGTTTGTGTAGACTGGGGAATGAGATGGTGGAAAGCAGTGCCATGGAAAGAAATCTGGGGTCACGGCTGATGGTAAATAGAATATGGGTCAGCAGTGCCCTGGCAACCAGGAGGGCCAACCACATCCTGGGGGACATCAGGCAAACCATCGTCAGCTGGTCAAGGAAGGGGATTGTCCCTCTCTGCTCTGAACTGGGGCAGCCTTTCTTGATCATTTTGTGCAGTTTTGGACACTGCAATATAAGAAGGATATTAAGCTCTTGAAGAGCATCCAAAGGAGGGCAATGAAGATGATGAGGGGCCTTGAGGGGAAGCTGTATGAGGAGCAGCTGAGAGCACTTGGTCTGTTCAGCCTGGAGATGAGGAGACTGAGGCAAGACCTCATTGCAGTCTGCAATTCCTCATGAGGGGAAGAAGAGGGGCAGGCACTCTTCTCTGTGGTGACCAGTGACAGGACCCAAGGGAATGGCCTGAAGTTGTGTCAGGGGAGATTTAGTTTGGATATTAGAAAGCGGTTCTTTCACACAGAGGGTGGTTGGGCACCGGAGCAGACTCCCCAGGGAAGTGGTCACAGCACCAAGCCTGGCTGAGATCAAGAAGCATTTGCAGAACTTTTTCAGGCATGTGCTGTGACTCTTGGGGATGGCCCTGTCTAGGAGTTGGATGTGATAATTCTTGTAGGTTGCTTCCAACTTAGCATACTCTGTGATTATGTATGATTTTGGTCAGTATGGTTTTCAAAAAGGATGAAGCTGCCCTGCTTTCTGTGTGGTCTAAAGTATCTGTCTTCTCCCCTCATGTTTTTCGCAAATGTACTTTAGCTTTCCTTTACATCTTATATCTGAATTTGAGTATCCCCATAAAGGAAAGGAAGATTCAATCTCTGAAGGCAGGTTTTGTAAGTTGGAACTAAGACTAAGGGAATCCCAGTGGGTATCCCTAAAAGATAATGCAGTGGTAGGTACTAAATAGAGCATGCCCTATGATTTACTGCTGAATCCTGGGAGGTTTACTTAGACACAGCATCAAGCCCATTGAGAAAAGAGCAATAATTGAAGCACTTCTCGGTGATGAAATTTCTGTCTTCCTGTAGTTGAGTTAGTACTGAAAGGTGCAACAAGCTAATTAATATATTTTAAATTGGATTTTTTTTAATAAAAGGCAATAAATTTAAAGCACACAACTGTTCTATAAAGTCATCATAAAAAATGGGACACTGTGTAGTAAATTAACCATCATTTATTTTAAAAGAGGGTTTCTAATGAAAGATTAGCACTAACTGTATTTCATCACACTGGGGAAAAAAATTGACAATTTTCCAAGACATTTAGATCTTATTCATAGCTATTATATTTTAACACTTTCTATATTTTTATCTCATCTGCAGGATCTGCACTGTTTTTGAAAATTAATTTTTCCCTAAAGTCCAGAAACTACTTCTTCCATTCTGAACTATAAGCGTATATATGCAAGATTTTGAATCTTCACTAACTAGGCCCACTTACAGGGCAAACTTTTCCTTTTTGCAACAAAACCCATGTGGTTATATAAGCAGTTAGCAATGTCTATTGATCTCTTTAATATCTTTTTACCACATTCTCCTAGCTTAGCATTATTTTCCTGTTCAACAGAAAAAGTTTTGATGTTTTGAAGGGTATTTTTTTTTTGCTGCTAGTCTCATTCTAAATGTATACCCATTTAACTGCATATGCTATCTGCTTGCTTCGGGATTTAGTTTAAAACTCTTCTGTTCTTGGCTGTGTTTGCTATCATCATTAGCTATGCTTTCAATTAACTGTACCTGAAAAATTGTTGATTTCTCCTTTTTGTCTATTTTTTCCTATTTCTTCTCTAAGCCTTAAATCTAAAGCAATGCAAAATTTACCTCATCTTTAGTTAGATTAACATCCCAAAAAAGAAACAGATATTGGTAAATAAATGGATCCATGTTAGTTCTGACAAAACTGTCTTCTGTTTCTACTTAATTTCAATATGTTTGAGTCTGTTAACTATTTCTATTGGAGAATATAAAAAACACATATTTTAATGTAGGTTAAGTACATTGATACATGTAATTTTGCATCTCATATGATTAAATACCCTCTACCTTTTTTCCTCTGTGCAAACAGAGGATGTTTTCAAGGACAGTGGCAGTAAAAACTTGGCTCCAGTCAAATACACAAAAATTTACTTGTGTACTTTTTAAAAGTCTTTAAAGATTTCTCTGGACACTTCCGTTCATATTGTCTGCAGGCTGAAAAGCCTTCTACCCTCAAAAGCTTTCTGCAATGAACTGAGACATCAATGCTTTTTAGCACTGATAAAATAACACCCTCTCAAATACTTGATGGTGGAGGGATGGTGAGTTGATCACTCAGCTGACTGACCAAGTCACAGTCTTAAGATTTCAGGGTAGAGGGGAAAATACTGCTTTTGTTAATGCTTTCTGTCATCTCCAGGTGCCAGGAAATCAGGTGAGGTGAAGTCGATGTTTTTGGGAGAGAATTTTCCTATAGTAACTTTTGCATTTCTAATTTATACTTGGTTTGTGTTTAACTTTTTTAATTTGATCTAAATAAAGTGCATATCATGGGTAGAAAATGACTTACTTTTCTTCAGAGCTAGTCTTCTCAAGTGATTTTTCCTTTTTTTGATGACAACTTTCTTTTATTAAGTCTTGAACAATGGTTCTTTGGGCCCCAGTCATGTCTCAACATTTATAATAGACCTACATGACCTTTGACAAAGTTAGTAATAGAAAGAATTGGGAAAGCTCATATGGTCTCAGTGGCTTCCCTGGTGCTCTAATGGCTGAAGTTGCTGCTGTTGTAGGGCATTTTACTTCATCCCTTTCTATGCAAGGATCTAGTCTGGCCATTTGAACCTCTGATAAAGGAGTGAAGCACTGACTGGTTACTTTTATTCTTGACATTTGCTCATGCACACCCATTAGTCACTCATTGTCTGTATCTGTGCAGAGGAACACCATCTGTGTGTCCATCATTCACACTGTACCTTGCTAATGACTTTGCAATATGTGAGTACAGCCATGGTTTTAATCTAACATTCATATTTGCGCCTGTTTCAAGGTCCTTTTATACTGCTGGAGCAGTGCAAACAGGCAATAGTGGCAGGTACTTAAGGATTAAGCACTGTTTTAACATGAAGGGTTCAGTTCTGTCACCCTGACTATTTCAGGTAATACCTGACAGTACAAGTACTTGTAGGTTCAGTGCATCTATTTATGTGATGAAGTACTGTTTGTGTGAGAAAGGGCAACAAAATCTGGCTCCTTGCCCTTGAGCCCAATGGGAAATAGGATACTAACTGAGTGTTACAGAGGAAAAGCTGTCATAAAAGAAGTGTTTGATACTGGGAAGGAAAGAACAGGTCAGCAGAATAACACACCTTGAAGAACAGAAGCACTAATTATGTGTCATTACTTGTCAGTATTCCTCTTCTGTAATCTAGAGCTACATTGGCAAAGTTAGCTGCAGAGCTCAGGATTATTGCTAGTGGGGTTGTTAGTATACCTGAGTGTCTTAAGTAATGCAAACTGAGTGTGATCTGCCTTTATTGGTAGCAGAAAAACAGAAAGCAATTTGGTCAAAATTCTCTCTATTATATTTTCAAGGATGTTCCCCATAGAAGAAAACATTGCTTTGAAATGTATTTGTTTTCAAGCACTTGCATCCACATGGCTCATATTACCTCTGAGAACTTGGAAATAAAAGTTTGAGGGGAATCTGTGCATAACAGACTCTATACTTATGAGCTACATTTTCCCAGCATGCATAATTCTAAATATTGAATGATGGCAATTACTAAGGGCATCTGAAGAGTGAGACATTGAGGAGTGTTGTCATATTATATTAGTTATGGGTAATAGCTGCTGACTTTGGAACAGTGATGTGAAAATCAGACTGCTTCAGAAGCTCAATTTGGAAGCTGGGAGAGTCATACAAGGTGACAGATTTGTACCAATCCAGGAAGTGTCTTGGAGGCAGATAACTGCTGTTTCATGCATAAGTAGTCAGAGTCCCAATATTTTTTCTATGCAAATCAATGTCAAAATTCAAGTTAACCTGATTAGGATCATCTCCTTGCAGGAAAGGATTTTCTGTTGCTACATCATAGATAAGAGTTATAATTACATTTTAGATGGAGAAAAGTTGTGAATTCCATCATTTACATGGTATGTTGAATCTAGCAGCCCAGGGAAAGTCCTTAATATCAGTTATTGTCTGTATAGAGTAATTCTCGTTCAGAGACAAAAATGAGGAAGGTGCTTTTCTGTGAACTTAGGAAGGCAATTTGAATTGGTATGCATGGTATGCATTTGTGCTGATCCTGCAATATGCATTTCTCATAGATGTATCCCTAACTCACACTTACATTTGGTTAGAATACATCCCAGCAGACTGCTTGCTCATCATTGGTACTTTGCCTAAAACAGTGTGATCTCCATAGCTAATGATGCTTAAGGTTTTTTGTTGCATTTCATCCCTCATCTACATGGGGTCACCTTTGCCATTTTTGGAGAAAGACTCCCACAAAAGAAGGGTGTTCAGGAGACATTGACAGAGACCTGCAATATGTCTCGGGGTGGAAGGAAGATTCTCTTTAATCTGTGCTATAAGTAATAAAATGTGGCCAGGCAAATAATTTTTCTTCTCTGGAAAAGTTCAAATAAACCTTAAGGGAGATATTGCAAACTCATCCAGCATATAAAAACCCTCATGGTCTCATCCATTGATAAGGTGACAATAAAGAATTTATTTTGTGTCTTGCATATTTGGCATTTTTAGATGTCAGAAGTATTGCATTCTGTCATTACTTTAAAAGATTTTCCAAGAAAGATGTGTCTTATACCAGGAAAGGAGTTTTTTTTTATCATACTATAATCTGTATTTTATAATGGAATTAATGGTATTCCAAAAGAACTGTTTTTAACGTCTTGGTATCTTGATTAGGAGTGTTGATATTGTAAACAGAATTTCCATATGGGAAAATTTTATAGGTATGGAATTATCTTGGACTATGCTGTGGCTTCCTGAATGCAATAAAGTATGTCTATGTTAAGATTTTCATAAGCTGTGCCAAGTTAGGAAGGAGTACATGTTGTAGTGAGGTTGGTTTAGTAGATTGTTTTGCTCAAATACAGAACACTCTTGGCAAAAACATAATTTCAAGGTTAGTTCCCCTGATTTCTCTCTGCTTGTTACCTCAGTCCCCCTCTCTAAACAGTGAGACTCCTATTTCTATAATGTATCTAGTTCATCACCAACATTAGTCCTTAGCTGGTAAATCCATTATTATAATACAATTAATACCATTTTTGGCCATTGAAAATCATAGAAGAGCTTTTCTGTATCTGCTTTTTCAAAGTGATTTCTTTTCTTCTTTGTTCCAGTGCTTCTTTTTGCTTTTGCACAACCTGCTTTTCTTTAGTGGTCCGACAGAAAAATGCATGTGCTGCTGTTTAGATTATTGCTCAGGTTATTTTAGAAAGAAAAATCAGAGTGTTGTGCTGGGGTGTGTTAGAGCATTTATAGCAATATGCATCCTTGATTATTAGGGTGAGATGCATTTTTTTTAAGAGTGTAAAAGGAAGGAAAAGCAGAAAAATGCATGAACTTCAAATATATGAATTCCTATTGTTGTATCTTGGCTATAGTTCTATAAGTAGCAAGGGTCATACTGATTGTAAGTACACAAGAACTGTCTAATTTTTAGTGCTGAAAGTGAGGTTTGGTTTTGTGCCTTTTGTCAGCTCTGGCCCATGTTTCTTTACATTTTAAGCAAAGCATAGTATAAGTATACCTAAAATTCAGAAATAAAACCAGAGCATAACATGCACTGAGGTTGAATCCATTATGTGATGGTAGGCATTGCTTATGACAAGACTGAATGTATTATATTACCTGACCTACATTTTGTATAATGTCTGTATTTTCATAATCTTTCCCTTTCTAAGTATTCTTCTAAAGGGGTTTTAGAGATGAAATAGTGGGAGGAATCTCTTCAAAACAAACACTTGGCTTTGCTCCTAGGAACTGCTACTGGTATATTTATCTTTCTCTTTTGATAACACTGGTTAAGAGAGGTTAACTGCAGTAAATCTTAGTGTATACTGTGAATTGTCTATTTGTCTGTTCCCTGATAGACAAGTAAGAACCTTAACATTCCCAGTTCTGCAGTCTAAAATTATTACTTGTTGCATTTTTTTTAATGCGAATGCAATGATAGTACAATGCAGCTTCTTTTCTGGAAGCAGGATGTTGATTTTTCCTACATTTTAAGAGACTGCCAAACAATAGAAAGCTCTTGAATTTGGTACATTTGCATGTATTTGGAAAAAGTCTACTTTTAAATAGGACAGCCCTGTATCATTTTAAAGCACTGAAGAGTAAGTAATACAAAATCAACCAAGAGGATAATCTCTGACATTTACAAACATTTATAATGGCATTAGTTCCAAGTAAGTTGGCTGAGGCAATTTGAACTTGTAGACCTGAACAAATAAATAAGCATGGCTTGCCATCAGCTATTTCAGAAATGTACCAGTATTGCTGTGGAGTTTTGTGCATCCAAATAAGCAGGGAGATGCCTTTGGGGCTTCCTTCAGTGAAAACTTTGTCTGCTTTACTAGGAAGCATTTCACGAACAGGTAAAAATACTGTCACACAAGTTTCTGGACTTTCTGGAATTTCTGCTGCAGTGTTTTAGAGCTGGTCTTAAAATAATGGATTCACAAAAGACTTAGTGACAGGGCTAAAAGGTGAAAAAGTTTTGATGAAATTCTTATGATTAGCAAGTCTGGTGATAGTTTCCCTTGCTTACCTGTGAGACAAATTTGTTCTGTATGCAGTGGTTAGAATGTGTTGTCAGTGTGGGCCAGAGCTTGCACTTGTTCCCAAACTGACTTCTCCAAATTTTCAGAAGCCAAGCCTGTGCTGAAGCAGCTTTCCACAAGCTCTGAGAAGTGCAGGAGAATAACTCAGAGACTCAAGCAAGTGTGAAGAGTGGGGCTGACTGGTAGCAAAGACCTTTGGTAGGACAATATGACAGAATCACAGTGTATGCTGAGTCAGAAGGGACCCACAAGGACCATCAAGTCCAGCCCTTAGTCCTGCACAGAGCCATCCCCAAGAGTCACACCAGGTATCTAAGAGTATTATCCAAACGCTTCTTGAACTTGGGCAGGCTTGGTGGTGTGACCACTTCCCTGGGGAGCCTGCTCCGGTGCCCAACCACACTCTGGGTGAAAGAATCTCTTTCTAATATCCAAACTAAATCTCCCCTGACAAAACTTCAGGCCATTATCTTGGATACTGACACTGCAGAGAGGATATGAGTGCCTGCCCCTCTTCCCCTCATGAAGAATTGTAGACTTGCAGTGAGGTCTTGCCTCAGTTTCCTCATCAACAAGCTCAACAGACCAAATACCCTCAGCCACTCCTCATACGACTTCCCCTCAAAGACCTTCACCATCTTCATTGCCCTCCTTTGGATGCTCTCCAAGAGCTTAATATCCTTCTTATATTGCAGTGCCCCAAACTGCACAAAATGAACAAAGTGAGGCCACCCTAGTGCAGAGCAGAGCAGGACAATCCCTTCCCTTGACCGGCTGATGATGCTTTGCCTGATGGCCACCAAGACATGGTTGGCCCTTCTTGCTGCAAGGGCACTGCTGACTCATATTCTATTTACCATTGGCCGTGACCCGCAGATCCCTTTCCATGACACTCTTTCCAGCATCTCATTCCCCAGTCTGTATGTATATCTGGGGTTGCCCCATCCCAGGTGTAGAATTTGGCACTTCCCCTTGTTGAACTTCACAGGGTTGGTGATTGCCAAGTTCTTTAGTTTCTCTGCATGAACTTCCTGCCTTCCAGAGAGTCAATAGCTCCTCCCAGTTTTGTGTCATCTGCAAACTTGCTTAGTATCCCTTCCAGTCCTGCATCCAAGTAATTTATGAAGATGTTGAAGAGCACAGGGCCTAAGAAGGAGCCCTGTGGAACCCCACTAGTGACAGGTCCCCAGTCTGATGTTACCCCATTCACTATTACCCTCTGAACTCAACCCATGAGCCAATTGCTCACCCACTGCATGATATGTTTGTTTATCCAGCTGGGTGCTGGATATTTTTTCCAGAAGGATCCTGTGAGAGACTTTATTGAAAGTTTTACTGAGATCCAAATGTTACACCAGCTGGCTTCCTTTGATCAGCTAGGTGGGTTACCTTGTCAGAAAAGGAAATCAGATTGGATTTGCAGAACTTTCCTCTCATGAAGCTGTTCTGGCTGTGACCGATGACTCTGTTTCTTTCAGGTGTTTTTCAATACTTCCCAGAATAACCTCCACGAGTTTTCCAGGCACTGAAGTGAGACTGACAGGCTTGTAGTTTCCAGAGCTCTCCTGCTTGCCCTCCTTGGAAACTGGCACAATGTTTGCCAGCTTCCAGTCAGCTGGGACATTTCTGGATTCTCAAGACTGCTCCAAAATCAAGAGAGGTTTTGCAATGACCAGCCGGCTCTTCAGGATTCTTGGATGAATCTTATACATCCCCATAGATTTATAAGAATCCAGCGGAAGCAGCAGATCCTGCACAATTTCAGGGTCTACTGGGAGCTGATTATTCTCGCAGTCATGGTCCTCCAGCTCTAGGGACTGAGACCCCCTTGGCCTGTCATCCATGTTGAAGACAGAGGCAAAGACAGCATTAAACTTCCCTGCCTTGTCTTTGTCCCAGTTTGTGAGGTGACCATCCTCATCCTGGAATGGGCTGATGACATTTCTATACTGCCTATTGCTATTAATATAGTTGAAAAGACTCTTTTTATTGTCCCCCACATTTCTGGCCAGCTTCAATTCCAGTTGAGCTTTAGCCATATGAATTTTCTCCCTACAGTGGTAAGTAGCATCTCTGAATTCTTTTGATGTCATCTGACCTTGTTCCACTTGGCATACACCTTCCTTTTTTTCCCTTATTTCCAAGAGAAGATTCCTATTCAGCCAAATCAGCCTTGCCTGCTTGACTTTCAACATTTGGGAATTGCCTGCTCCTGAGCCCTTAGGAGGTGATGTTTGACAATTGACCAGGATCCCATGTCTCTGCATCAGCAGTGCCTTGATAAACCTCTAGCCCTCCAAACTCAGCTCCAAAAACTTAAAATATTTGCACCAAGTACCATTTAAGACAACCTGATGTGGTGTTCAAAATGAAAAGCTTGATTTAAAAGTGGGGAATTTACAGAAGCACAACTGAGAGTTAAATTTGGCTTGTGAAGCCTTTATTTCTGGTACTAATGTTTAAGATAGAAACAACTCAGCTTGACTTCCTGTTCCCCAGAGTGAATTTGTAGGCCAGAGATTTAGAAGAAAAAGTCCTTTTGCTGGTATATTGAGATATTTAACCTGCAAATGCATAAGAGAAGGCAAAAATGCAATTCTCACAATGCTTTGATTGCTTTTTATTTTTTTTAAGAGGAAAACCAAATTAAAAACTAGAAACAATGCTAAATGCCTACTGTAAGTTGCATGCTTTAATGCTGATTTCCTGCCACCATCTGTTCTGTAACAAAAAGGCAGTCTCAGTTTCTGGGTCAGAAACAAGGTTCTGGTAGTAACTTTGTACTTTGGGGATGTCATGTGCTTTAAACCAATTCACCCCTGTGGTGCTGTGCAGTGGGAGGTTATCTGAAAAGTTTAAGATAACCCAGAACAACTTAAAACACACAGTTTTAGGAAGGGTCTGTTCATTTTAAGCACTAGCACAATTTGGCCAGTATGGGTAGATTGATTCTTCAAAGGTTAGTGCACATCTAAGCAAGACCTGGAGGCTTGCTGCAAATGGTTTTTATTTATTCTTTTTAAAGACCTCCTTTATAAAAGTTTCTAACTGGGTGACACTTTGTGGTTTATACCAAACTTTTATAATGGTGAAATTTAAAGTACAAGATGATTGTCTTGTCTGCAACTGCAACTACATCCTCATGGAATATGAATCTGTTGTCCTATTGTCTATATTATTGTTCAAATGAATGACTACTTTTTGCATAGGATGTGACACAAGCCATCTTCTGAGTTAACAATATATTTTCAAAATTGTTTTCAAATCGAGTTTTTCAAAGTGCCTGAAACAAGTTATTGACAACTAATAAAAATGGAGAGGGAAAATCATTGTAGTGCTATGGTATGTTATCTAGTGGTATTGTTATGTATGGAGGTCTGGGGGAGCTGAAAGACTTGCTTCTTGTTACAAATTTTCTGAAATTACTCTTCTGCCCAATTTTTTTGTCTTGTTTTCATGTCTTTTCCAAATGAAGTTCATATATTGTTCAATGAAAGAAAATATATCAGCTGTTAAACACTTTTATTTTCTAGAATACTGTTTAATCAGATTTAGTTTGGGTTGCTTAAAAGAAAACCAAGAGAACAACATTTACAAGTATCACCACTTAGGAAATGATCACTGAATATTCTAAGTAAGTCTGGAAATGTCTTGAAATTGAAAACGGAAATGCCACCAGCACTGAGAGAGGATCTGACCTTCCTAAATGTGTCTTCCTCTCTCCACTGGCAACATAGGGAATCTAGCATCCACAGTGTGTGCTGGCGTTCAGTTACGCTGGGACTCTTCATCTGGGATTATAGGAAACCCAGAGGACACAGAGGGTTGTCCTAATTGCCAGTCTGGTGTTGGCATTGCCACTCATCTTCTACACAGGAGTCAAGGAGTACCGTGAGGGAAAACTGACATTACAGTCCCTGCTCCTGGGGAGCGGCATGTGCTTTGCATGGTGGGATCACCAGAGAAGTGCAGACATGATTCCCAATGAAAGGACTTCACTGACACCTATTCCCTTCTTCTGTGGGAGAAGTGGGCATCTTGAAAGCCCCACTGCCTGTCACAAGAGCTCACCTTTCTTGGCATAGTGTTCCATGGGCTGGCACATCGCCCAGAGGCAGGGCAGCCAGCCTGTCTTCCCTCCCATGCCAACAGGACAAAATCACTTGTAACTTTTTCAGGGATCGAAGTGAAGGCCTTGTGCTTTTCTGCCTTATTTTGTCTTGCCCTGAATCTTCACTTCTATGTTCAGTGGTGCGTTCTCAGTGCATTTAGCAGCCTGCAATGGTGATAGACAGACTTAATCACATAATAGGTTATGTTAGAAAGTAGCTGCTTGGATTGCTGTCTTGGACATTCAGTGGGTTCCCTATAACTTTATGAATAATTTTCTATCCTCTTTTTTTCTCCTATTAACCTGTGAATGCTAGTAATTGAATCCTCTCTTTATTCAGAGAAACATGGGCAGTGGCCCACGAAGGCTGCATGTATTACAAACACTTGTGTTTACCTTGCTGTAACAGAAGCTGAGGACAGAATACAAATGAACAGATTAGAATTAATCCTTGGAAGTAAAATGAAAATCATAAATTGTTTATTTGGCAATTTAGTTTATTTGTCCAGCTGCTGCCATCCTATATAGTCCACCTATCCCTTCTTGATAAAGTGATCATTTATTGTTCAGAATCATGCCTCAGTTTTTTCTTGTGCTGGTGCACACAACTAATGCATGTCATTAATGCAATCCAGAGGGAGCAGTTTAGAAGATGAGAGGATAATTTACTCACCATGTGCATTCAATCCTCAGCCTTCTTGCTGAGATTCCCCTGCTGCTTTGGATTCTGTTTTCTGACATAAACCTGCCTTACCTTTGATAACTAGAAATGCAATGAGCCTACTAGTTAAATTCAATGATAGGATGGTGCAAATTCTGGTTTTAGTCTTTGGAAATCAGAAAGCTCAGTTCTGTTTGAATCTGCAGACACATGCCTAGTTCTGGCATTGCTACCTCTGTATGAGTTGAAAGCTACATTAGGAAAGACTGTGAAATAATTACTATCACTAAAATATGAATAGGTTTTAATTTGTATTAGAGAAACCAAACACTTCATACATCAAGTAAATCATAGTCATCCAAATGGTTAGTAAATATTATACAATAATATATGTGGAAAGAAACTTAACAGTCAGTATGGATACTCTGGTTGTTGCTAACACCATTGTAAGCAGGAGCAATCCACAGGGAATTTGAGTGGGTTTCAGTGAAACATTTAGAATGAGTGATTGTCATCACTGTCCAGAGGATGAGGCTCACCTGGGACTCCATGGCTGCCTTTACTGACTGGCCTCCAGGTAGTTTTTTCTCCTCCTCTATTCATTTCACCCCACCCTCTCCTCTTCTCTTTTCTCTGTCCTTCTCTGCTTCTGTTTTAGTTTTCCCCCTCAGATTACTTTATTACAGTCACTGCATGTCAACAAAAGTGGACTCTGTTAATAAATCTTTGTGCACATTACTCTGCCTCAGCGTCCTTTGTGGAGCAGGAAAACTGATGATCAAAGTTGAAGGAAAAAGCTCTAAGAGAAAGTGAAAGGTTGTAATCCAGACAGCTAAAAGCTGAAGAGGAAAGAGGGTCAAGCTGCAGGACCTTAAGCCAGACAGTGCTGATATGGATATGCTGCTGCGGTTGTGCTGATCTCTGCCATGAAACTGCTCTTTCTGAAGGTACAGTTTGTAACAGAAAAATTATGGGATGCTTTCAGCATCTCTACAAAATTGTAGTTTTTCTGGAATAAATGCATCTGTGCAAGGACATCAATGGCGCTGATATGGCAGGCACAAAGACTCTCAATGCCAGCAAATGTTTGTGGTGTGTCTGTGCATGTTGAAAAAAGTGGGATGCTCACAGAGACACAGAATATTTCCTCTGACAAAATGGGAGGCAGAATGTGTCAAAGTTCTTTTGCTTATTAAGTGTCTGTTAAATTGCTTCTCCTCCTTCCTGCTACAGAGGGTGCTGGATACTGCATAATCATAGACTCATAGAGTCCTTAAGTTGGAAAATTTCTGTAAGATCATGGAGTCCACCCATGGAGAGAGGCAAGCATCCCAAGCAGTGAGCACTCATGAGGGTGCATTAGCCCAAAGGCTGGCTCATGCAGGTGCTGTAGGGCTGAGGTCCCCACCACAGACTGGGCTGGGCACTACATTACACCACCAGTCTCTGCCTCTGCCTGTCATCCCCAGAAGAGCTCCCAGCACATATCAGAAGCCTGTCTGCAGATCTGTAGGGACAGGACATTCTGCAAAATGACCCATTTTTACTTTTGCTACTCCTTTTCCTTATAAAACCAGATTTAGCTCAATCATTATTTTGTTTTGTTTCTCTTGTGTGTATGCTAATTGTATGTTCCATGGAAAAATATAACTGGCTGACTTATTGACAACAAAATAAAACATCAAATATAGTGTTATTTTTTGTATTCATAATGTGTATGATAGAAAACAGCAGGTATTATATTTTGTCTTGGAGCAGGTAACATTCAAGGAAGAAGAAATGGAAACCTCTTGTTTTCCCATGGGTAAGGGACTGATAAATTATTCCAGTGATAAATGAAGATAGACTCACCCAGGCAGCAAAGCTTTGGGAAAGAAAATCACATAATAGTAACAGTGGTAGTAATAATCATTATAGTAAAAGATGAGTGTATGCTTATACTGCTAAAAGCTTTTTTGGATGCAGAGCTCCAAAGCTTTGTGTATTATTGTATCTAGAAACAATGAAACCAAGCCACTGTACAACTGCAGCTGATTTGAGGCTTTGACAGACAAGAGATGACCCAAAGTCTTTCATTCTTTCATTTTTACTTGCTTTTCTACATTCGTGTGTGGCACAAAATTGAAATCCCATCATATAAGCAGAGTTTATATCTCCAGCTGTCTTCACATCTATCAAATAAGAACAAATATGCAAACACTTCTAAAACCCAAGAAAATTCTCATTGGAGGAAGTTGAAATAAGAGAAAAGAAGTCCCATTCATCTCCCTTTTGTTTACATTGGCTTGCTTTTCATCACAAGGGATATTTCTTCAGCACATTTCTCCTATTGCTCTTGAGCTACTCTTAGTATCTAATAAGAATATACAGCCAATGAGTTATCAAGATTCATTCAAGATTTCTGGTCTATCACATAACATCTCTAACCACACTGTCAGAGTGCCTGGCTGGGAACAAAAATCACAGTTTCCACTTCATTTTTCAGTCACACTGAACTCTCCTTATTCTGGTGTTCCTCAATCCATTCTTGGTGACTTGCTAGGTGGTTTTGTCAAGGTGCACTCTGCAGGAAGCTGTATGCCAGGTCTGGGTCTGCTGTGCCTGCCATGCAATCTGCAGTCCTGCACCCAGAACTTGTAATGTTGCTAAGACTACTCTGATAGGCAAGGGGGAGGGTAAGAAAAATCTGTGTGGGGAAGTTCACCAGTGAAATGCATATCTAGACACTGGCCAAGACAAAATGGATGGGGTCTTGGCTAGAGTTTGTCATTGGAATAATTCTGTCAAGAACAAGGCAACAACATTCATGCATTTTTATGGACTAGGTCATGGGCTCTGTGCACAGACTTAAACTATTTTAAAAGTTTTTTCTTGTTCATTCCACTCAATTCATCAATATGAAAAAAAGAGATAGCGAAAGGTTGGTTTTAACAGAATACAAGAGAACTAACTCACAAAACGTGTCCTTATTCTTGTATTTCATGCAGTCCCTTGTTGATGACTCTCTTCTGTATAGTCTTCACTCCTCCAGTGTAATTGAGTCTTACCTATCTAAATACACCATGTATTTAGATAACTGACTGACTGTGGTGCTGTGCAATTGATTTTAAATTGATGCTGAATAGTGGAATAGTTGAGTGTGGTACAAAATAATAAATGAAAGCATCTCTGAGGTCTGTTCAAGAACATTCTAGAGATCAGTATTAAATCGGACCTTGAGAAATCAGGCACAAATCTGTGCAAGTCAATGGAATTGCTTATGCCAGAGCTGAGTGTGGCATAGTGAGCTGTAAGCTGGATTTCCAAAGCTTCTGGGTGCACAGAACACTATCTGAAATGTGCTTTTCTTGTTGGTCTTGGAGTAACACAGGGAAACCTTCGGATACTTCAGAATTTGCTAGAAAATGAGTTCAAAGATGGAATCTTGCTATTTTGGAACAGAAACTGTTCAGGTATTTAGAACACTCAAAATACATAATGGTAAATAAAAGTCTGACGCTCTGCTTTCTTTGGTCTAGAACAAGGACTTAAACACAGTTGTCCCTCTTTTTAGAGATAACACAATTTGCCATTTGGCTCTTCTCTTAGGTCATTCTTCACCTGTCCTCTGAAGGGGCAAACAATTCTAAGACATGTTTCCAGCACAAAAGTACAAATGCCTCATTCATTTGCATGAAATGAGCTTTTGTCAGAAATAAGGTTAAGCTTAACATTTTATTCACCTAGCTCCTTAGCATGTCCTTTTACCTGAGAATATGGCCTCTGACTTGTGTCTTCAAACTGACTGAATTTTGTGTTAGGCATCTACTGACTCTTCTGGGGTGAAAAGAGTTATAACTTGTGATTTTGAAAGTTGGACGTTTTAATATGGATTATTAGGCTTGCTGATGTGGTATGTAGGAGTTATTGCAGCTTCAACAGTTATGTAAAAAAACTTCCCATTGTATTTACCCTGGGAAAATGATGCCTTGGCTAATGTGTGTACATCAAAGAAAAGGATGGGTTTATTTTGAACTTAGCTTATTAGCAAAAAACTCAAGGCCTACTCTCTTTCTTGGACTGATGGATTGTAAATAGTCTTGGAACTGAATCAGATATTTTGTGTTGTGTTGCCATTAATTTAGTAGACTGAAGTAAAAAGAAAGGGTTGAAGGTCTGACTTTCTTGGCAGGCAGCATGGAAGAAATCCTGAGCTTGCATCTCTGCCATTCAGTTTAAAAATGATGAATGCAACTGATGAAATGGAACATTATTCCTGCTTGTTTTAATTCTCTCTAAAACTTTTGCAGTCAGACTTTCCCCAACAAAATGTGAAGGCTTCTCTCCTTCTCTGGGCATGTCCTGGAAGATGCCTATTGCTCCCAGCTGCCTTTGAGCTAATTAAGCTGCAGCTGAGTTAACAAGACTCTCAGTTTTGCAAGTTATATTATTTGAACTGGTCAAGTAGGTGTGAACTAAAAATAACTGAGCCAGAAATACATTTTTTGTGGCAAAATTTGACATAAGGAAAATTCCCTCTTATGTCTTATGGCTTCTAGCTGAAGAGGAAGGTATACTCTACAAATGCAAAGGATTTTTTGTTGAACTATTCTTGTCCATTTTTCTTGAAGTCAAAAGATAGACTCAAGTTCAGAAGGAATTTATTTTAAAATCAAAAACTTACTAATGTATTGCAAGGAATAAAAAGGTAATAAAAGCATGCCTCTGAACTAAATTGTATTCTTGAAAGGCTTTGCTAGTTTCCTTTGATAATATTCTCCAGTTACTTGAGATACTATACAGATAAATATGTTTCTCTTTCTTGACACAACAATAGTACAGATGTTTGATATCATACTCTATAAATTTTTTAATAGTAATACTTTTCATCACATTTTACAGATCCTAATGATGATTTTGAATTTTTACAATCTCGGTCTGTTGAATGATTTCATATTACTTGTTTTCTATGTGATCAGTGGGCCGAACATTATAAAATGAAGATCCTATAGTAAAACATTTACACTGGCTTTCACATTTTTTTCAGTGATGGAGGCATGCTTTCTGGTTTTATATTATTGCATACGTTTCACCTTACTGTCCATTCCTCTATCCAGTTACAGGCTAAATAATCTGTTCGGATTGTTCCCTTGCACTCTGGACCTACATCTGTTCTGCTACCACAGTGTGGCTGGACAATGGGCTGAGTTTGCTATTTCTCACACTAAAGGATTCATTTAAGGTCTGCTTATTTGATTGCAGCAGGGTTGCATGTGAAACTGGTCTGCAACCCTATTAAATTGGAACTTTGTCCCACTGTCATGCAAAGGAGGAGTCAGAACCTACTCTCAGACTATCTGAGAATTTGAGACAGTGTTTTCTTGGCTATTCCTGACTTGCTAAACTAATGGTAAACCAAACAGCCCAGTTAGGAGCCATATCTGGTCTGGTCTCTTTGCCAGTCAGTGCTGACTGTGAATGCTCTGAGGAGTGCCATCGTTTAACTAAAATTTTCACTATAGTAGAAAAAGCTCTGCTGAAAAGAGACTTTTACCATGTTTAGTCCTGAAAAAAAAAAAGTGTATTTTGATTCTGTGTTTGGTTATGAGTATGAATGCTTCCTTATTACAAAATATGGTGTACAAAACAACCCTACATGCAGTCCTGGCAAGCATTATTGTCTTTATTGGTCATCGGTGTGAAAAGAGGATAACTTGTTTCATTCCAGAATTGTACTGTTTATTATTGCAGTTCATGGAACGGTGGTTAGACTGTAATTTTTTCTGACTTAGTCCAATGCTTGAAGATTAATTTAAAACTTTTTCTATTCCCCTGAGGAGAAGATTATCTGTTTGGCTTAACATTCAGTGGCATTTACACTATGTTTGTATTGCTCACATAATTTCATTTTTAAGTCTGAAACTAGCTTTGCATTTTGAAGCCCCTTTCTCCCCCCAGTACTCAGAAAGGAGCTAGAGATTGTTTTAGCTGTCTCATCACCTATGAGCAGTTGCATTATGTTTAGTTTTAATCATGTTGTGTATAAACAAAATGCTTGCTCTTAGGCATTTCTCCTGAATGTTGAGGAGCTAGGATTCATATTATTCTGTAAGAAATATGAATTGATAAACACACATTTTTCCTCAATACATGATTAGTAGGAGCCATGTGAGGATAGTGAGGATTAGAATTATCAAATAGCAAAAGAATTAAAAAGAAAAATCTGCTAATATTTTAGTTATACACAGAAGAGACTGTGACAAACTATCCTTTTAAAAAAAATCTTACTAGCATTTGTATTTAAAAAATCTGAGTTACATTTGGTACACTCGAGTGTTTTCTTCAGGGACTGTGTATGTTGAATCTGATTTGGATCATATCTGTGTGTGCAGCTAGGCATCCTTCTGGAAGACAATCAAGATGCCTACTTTTACCATTCTTACAGAGAATCACCTCCCCATCTCACCCCAAACTGGTTAGAAAGGTACTGAAGCTTTCCTTTATTTCTTTTTAGTTACGTTGGTTTTTTACCTGTGTTCCTTGGTGTTCCTTTTCCAGTATAAACTGTGTCTAATCGATCCTGCTGGTTCACTAAAAATTAGAGCATGATGTAACTAACTTTAATTGTACTTTTGTTTGTAGCTCATGCTGTTCTCTCCTTATGTCCCATGAGATCAAGATGTGGAATCAACTATGAAGCCAGTTTCCATCAGATATTTTAAACAAGGCAGAGAGATTAATGTGTGCAAATCCATAAATTAAAAACAAAAAAGAGTTCCTCTCAGAGCTGGAATTAATTTCTTCTTGTTTTTTTTCCCCAGTCTCATGTACCATGTAGAAAGTGTTTCATTCTAGATGAGTGGGTATGTGAAAGGGTACGTTGTCCCTTTAGACAATTTGAATCAGATTTGAGTACAGATGAAAGCATGCCTGACATTTATTTCCAAGACTGTATTGGGAGACAGAGCTACTCTATTCAGTGGCTCAGTCTTGTGTTCATGCTCAGAGTCAGCAGCATGCTAATATACCTCAGAATCCTTTCTTACAGGTCCCAGATAAACTGCACTGGGATTTCATTGACATAGCATATCAGGCTTCAGCAAGGTAAATTTTGCTAAGGACTTATGCATATTCAGTAGGAGATGTCAGTGAGTGGACCAATATATTTATTGTGACCGTGAAAATGGAAGCTTTCAACAGGTGTTGTGGAGTTACTGTGCTCAGAAGCCCACAGAAAATACTGGTTCTTTTGCATATCATACCAAATCAATGTTAGAATACAGAATTCAAAGGTAGTCAAGTTTTATTGCACAGGTATAACTTCAGTGAACCATCAAAAGCCCATATCTACCTCTAGCAAATTTTTTTTTTTTTTTGTTCCTGATGGACAAAGGATCAAATCTTCCTGATCTAGATTCTCTTCTGCTGTGTGGAAGGGGAAAAAAAAAAGAATTGTTCAGCTTCCATTATTGGTGGTAGTGCAATATGAAGGTTAAAGCTAAGATGAGTGCTTTATGAATTTGCAATAGCTCCTATGCCAGATGGAGACTGCCAGGAAGTGTGCTCCTGTCAGTCCCCATCACTGTTTCTAGAGCTTTTTGTAAAGGTAATGCTGAGGGTCTGTTTCTTCTGAGAGCTCACGGTGCTTGGGGGATTATGAGAAGGAGGAATGTAGATCTCATTTCTGCACACTATGAGCAGAACTGTGGAAGTAGAGCATTTGTGCATATAACATAGATATATTAATCTGCTTCTTGCCCTCAGAAACTTATTTTTTTATATATAAATATAAATATATAAATATATATATGTAAAAAAGATGAGTTCCATGTCATTCTAACATCTGCTCATGAATATCCTGAAAAATGTGTTCTGGTTTGCTGGCAGCAAACCCTGCACTCACCCCTGGTGGGAAGGGGCAGAGAATCAAAAGGGTAAAAGTGAGAAAACTTGTGGGTTGAGATAAACAGTCTAATAGGTAAAGCAAAAGATGTGCACACAAGAAAAGCAAACCAAGGAATTCATTCACCACTTCCCATGGGCAGTCAGGTATTCATCCATCTCCAGGAAAGCAGGGGTCCATCAAGCATAATGGTGACTTAGGAAGACAAACGCCATCACTCTAAATGTCTTCCCCCCTTCCTCCTTCTTACCCCAGCTTTATGTGCTAAGCCTGATGTCATGGTATGGGATATCCCTTTGGTCAGTTGGGGTCAGCTGTCCTGGTTATTTCCCCTCCCGACTCCTCATGCATGTTCAGCCTGTTCACTGCTGGTATGGTGTGAGAGGCAGAAAAAGCCTTTATACTGTGTAAACACTGATCAGCAAAAACAAAACCAGCCCTGAGTTATCAATGCTGTTTACAGCACAAATGCTAAACATAGCCCCATACTGTGAAGAAATTTAACTCTATCTTAGCCAAAACCAGCACAAGAAGTCATTGCACTATTGAATTTCAGTGTAAAGTGTGAGTCAGAAGTCTGCTTTCCCAAAAAACATGCAGGCTAAATCCAAGAGAAGAAAGAGATGAAGATGTGTAGGAAAGGCATACAGTATATATACCAAACAGACAGGTGGATGATGGATGTGCTGATGTTAGTTCCCACTCTTCATAAGTATTGCTTGAATAAATACGAATCACTTCAAACTTCCCTGTCTTCTGTCCCCCAGAAACCAAATGGCAGCTATTTCCACAATTTCTTTCAGTGAGTATGTGTGGTGTGGGAACACATTGCTCAGTTCCTGCTTTGTGGCTGGAGATCCTTCTTTGCCCGATGTCCCACTGAGGCTTTTGGCTATTTGCAGCTTGTTACTCCAAAGTGTTGCTGTGGCAGAAGTGTGAGCTTGATGTTTGTGTTTGGTGTCAAGACTGAAGGCTGTGCTGTAGATATGTGGCTGGAAGGAAAGGGCTTTGCCATAGCAGCTCCTCATTTTGACCTTAATTCTGTGGGGAGGTCAATACTGTTGCTGCCCAGTGCATGTATGAGCAGGCTGTGGACCCAAGAAAAGTAGATAAAATGCAGCAAAAGAAATTAAAAAAGCATCTCCTTGCTTACTTGCTGCTTTAGTCTGGGGGCCCAGGATAAATAAAGGTTCTGAGATATTTGCAGACAGATGGTATTTTTCCAAGTATTTTTTGAAGTGTAGGGTCCAGCAGGCTCTCACTGGTGCTAGATCGATCTTTGGTGAAGGCCTTAGCCTGCTAACCACTGAGCACTGTATTCACTGATTGTTGGATGAGCCCCTAGTGAATTTTAGTGTTTATACCAGTTTTTGGAAAAAATCAAACAGTGCAGAATGGGACAGTCATGTTCTGGTGACTCTGCCCCCATAACTCGTCTACCCCAAACCTAAGTGTGGAGCTGTTCCCAGGGCAGCTCTGTCATTGCTGGGACAAAGGGACTGCCCTGTCAATACCCCTTCATTGAAACATAGATCAAAAAGGACAAATGTTTGCATAATACCTGGTTATAACATGTGATTGAAAATATTAGCATTCAAAATTTTTGAAGGAATAGAAAGGGGCACTTGTTTTCCACCTCTACTCTATAAGCTTATCTGAGCACATAAGCACTGGGAACAGTTTGACCTTGGAGGCATATAGGTTCCTAAATATGGAAATATTTTTTGGTTGTTATGATTCGGTAGATTGTCTCTAGCCCTGTAATTCAGGGTTTATCCTTGTACTGGTCTCCTTTATCTTCTCTTAGCCTGAACTATGCTCCAGAAAGTACATTTTCATGTGGGCAAAATGTGTTTTCAATCCTTTAGTTACAGAGGCAACTTTAAAAGTATAAACAAGTAAAGTACATTGGAGTTCCCAGGTATCTGGGCTATATCTAAAATGAAGACATAACCAAACTGGCTTTGAACCCTGTAGCATGCATAACAAGGACAGTGTGCTGAATTAAAGTAGCTAATTAGCTGTGATGAAAAGCTGATACACAGGGCTGGGTCAAGGCAGCTGCCTTGCTTCTGGACTGGCTTGTTCCAGGGAGCCTTGAGGTTGTCTCTGCAGCACTGCTGAGTGGGCACCTCTCCAGCAGTGAAAGGTGGTACAGCTGTCAGCTGCCATTACTAATCTTATTGAGGTGCTGTCAGAGACTGAATCCTGGCTCCTGGTCAAGCTGTGACCCTGGAGTGGATGAGGGTGCTTCCTCCTTGCATCCCATTGCTCTGATTTATGCAGAAAGGAAAACCAAGCAAAGTCCAAGAGGATCCTAGCTCAGAAATCAAAATCCTGCAGCATGCTCTGTTTTTTTCTTGGTAATTACGTAGAGGATTAGACAGTAAGAGTGGGCTTCATCTCATTTAACCCAAGGTGTTGGAAGGTTAGCTGGAAGGTTCTGGACTGGTTGTGTGGGTTGTCTGAAAAGGAGAGAGGCAGGTACTTCCAGTGAATGCTTTATCTCTCCTGGAATAGATGAGATGAATCACACTCTGAAAGTGTCCTACTCCATTGACTGTGTACAAGAAGCCTCGATGGTTACACTGAACTTGATTCTGGTCTTTTAGACAGCTGGAGTTTGGTGAGGTGCATCTATTGGTACTTGAAGTGGCACCTCAGCCTTGTGCTGTAACAGCTAATATTCAGGGTGTTATAAAAGAAGAGGCATGTTCAAAGTCTGAGGATCTGAACTACCCAGCATGAATAACAGCTTGTTTATTAAGGAGATGAGAAGGTGATATATGGGAATAAATTGTCTGAGACCATTTAAGAAAAAGACAAACTCAAAAATCCCACAAAGCTTAAGAGTTCAGGAAAATCAGTATATGAATCTAGCCAAAGCAATTGCATAAGTAACTAAAACTAGCCCCTTATAGATCAAGTTAGCAGGGCATATTTTATGGGTAGTATTATAGAAAGTATGCTGTTTTATTTTCCTTGATTTGACTCTTAATCTAGCCACATATATAATAAATGCTTTTCTATTTAATTTCCAGTAGATAGCAGCAGTTCACAGAAAGTATTTTTCCTTTTGTCTTTTTTTTTTTTTTTCAGTGAATGTACTTGTGAATCAATGAGGATCTTAAAATGTTTTCTTTCCACTCAGAAAGTTCAGTAGCATTTTAATACATGCAATGCATGCTGATTTTGTTACCATAGCTAATTTCTGAGGAGTATTGTTGAAGTATTGAATTTACCTTGAGACTGAGCCAGTTAAAAACATTTCTATTCACATCATCAAGGAATAAAAGGAAAAGAAGATGAAATCAGGGCTTTTCTTGGTAAATTTTTGTAGGTTAAAGTTACATTAAATTCAGTAGTTTAAAGAGAGCATTATAAAGTCTATTTTCCTCAGAAATGTGATTAAACTCAGAAGTTATTTTAGGATCTAGAAGCATCAAGGACTTGAAATGTCCTCACAGATCACATCTGACTTGAACCAAGTTTTTCAGAGTTCCTGAGTTTGATGCACACCCTGGCTGTTACAGAGGAATAGTTTCAGGCTACTGAATGGGAATGGCTATGCCATTGTGCACCTGCCAGGTATCTCTTGAAGTGATTGTATGGATCAGGTGGGAGCACGCAAAGGTGTGCTCTCACAGGAATTGATTCTGTTTGGCTTCAGCCATCAAACAGACCATTTTGGAACATTTTTCTTGAGTAGATTGAGAGCTTATTTTTGGGAAATGCTGAGAAAAATGGCATTGTTGCAAGACTGAATCTGTAATCAGATCCCTAGAGAGCAGGAAAATAGATTATGAAACAGGAAAGTGAGTACTATCATTCTTATGTCACACTGTACATTTATGCCACCTAAACTTCTAATTATACTTAACATATTTTGATATGAATAATTTCTTCAGTCTTGCCATTTATGTAGCCCATTTTATCTGCTGTAAGTCTTTCAATATGTTCAGAATTAAAATTGCTCCTCACTTGTAATTGTCTGACATTTCTGCCCAGCATTTTTCCTCTGTAAAATCAGCTGCAGTTTGGTTTGACAGAGGTAGCATGCTGTGTGCAAGCGCCTCACTTCCAATAACCAAAGTCAGTTTCATGGAAGTCTGTTTTCTTTTATATCTGTGGAACAATTTTGTGAATCTTAGACAAAACATTCAGTAGAATAGTGCCAGTTGAAAAAAATTAAAATAAAGGTCGATTCCTTAGCGCTTTTTAAAATTTTTTATTTTTTCGATTGATACATTTAGCTATTATTGCAGTCCCTGTTATGTATTTATTTCATCAGTGAGTTGAAAGCTGAGATGTTATATTTGTATCTTAACTTCTAATGGCTTTTTTTGACTTCAGACTGTACATGAGTTGTGAGGAGAAAGATGCCATGTATGATGGAGTCCTTTACTTGGCAAGCAGTTCCACTGACATAAAGGATGACAAAATATGAGTGAAAATGATTGAGGTATTTTTGAATTCTGTAAAATTCACAACTGATGAAGTTCAGTACAAGAGGCTGAAAAATGACTGAAATCTACCTTTCTGGCCTTAAACTGTCTGAAAGCCAAAGCAAACAGCAGCTTAATTTGCAGCATGCTCAGAACTGAGCCTGGACTGAAATTCTCTTTGTGAAGATCTGACCTGCCTCTATGCCCTATCCTCATTCCAGTTACCACGGAAGTAGATTAATTACTTGGGCTTGCTTTTTTTTTGCTGTTTTTGAAAACACTGAATACATGACTTTGTAGCTTATTGGCATTAATCAGCTGTACTAAAATTTTAGGACAAAGTGAACTATTTATTTTTTGTTCAATAATGAAACACTGATTTGAGCAGTGCTTGAAACTTGATTTGCCAGCTACCATTTTTGCTCTGGAAAGCCTGCCTCAACCACTGACTGTGCAGGTACCCCAGCATGCTTTGGACTAGTGCATAGAGCTCTGGTTTTAAGCAGAGCAGAATAAAAGCTACTTAAACATTTAAAATAATTGAAAAAACTTTGAATTGATACATGTCTTTCTTGGCTATGTTTATCAAAGCTTAACCACACATGATTAATAAAAATTTCTGTTCAAAGATAGAATGGTGATCAATTGCACATCCAATAGTTGAAAATCCTAAATGAGTCAAATTTGGTCACAGTAAGTGGTTCTTTCTTCCATTATTTTTAAGAGGATGACTGAACCTTCCTCATTGTTCCTGTTTCTTCTAACACTTAAGCAGATAGCTCCATATCTGAGGAGTGAATAAAATACATGAGACAACTTTTTATATAGTAGCTTTGAGGATTTTTCTATAGTTAACACCTGTGAAATTTGTTCTCAATAAAAATATATTCTCAATATAATTTGGTTTATTTCAAGCTCCACAGATACATTTATAAGCATATCTCTGTGTGGCACAGAGGAGTACACTGTTTGGTGACAGCAGCTATACATTTTAAGTGATCATTATTTCTTATAAGTACATTTCATTACAGGAACACAATTGATACACAGGTAGCATTAAGCTAGATTGGAAGACATAGACTAGTAAAAATACAGCCTACTGGTTGCATTCTGCTACTGTGGAGTAAATTGATTAAAAGGAGAAAGTTAAGAATAAAGTGAAGCTAGAGAAAAAGGGAAACTAAATTTTATGTAAAAGTAGTAAATTTGATGTTTAGGACAGCATCTGGCTATCAATTGAAAATCCAGTCCATATGGAATATGGGACCCCGAGAATTCAGAAGACTTCAAGTCCTCATCTACTGATTTTCTTTTTTCCACATTTTAATCGACCCTGCCCCTGAAGATTGCTAAATGCTTCTGTCTTATGACAGGAAAAATCTTAAACCACAAGCATTCACTGAGTGTGCCTGCTTGCATGTAGTATCAACTAGTGATTTTTAGAATTTGTGTACACCCCTCTCAGAATGGAATATAAATTAGCAGAGGCAGCTTCCATGTATTTAAATGTCTGGAGTTCCTCACAGATAAACTTTTTATGATTACTTTGGCAAGCAGCAGCCACTGCATTTAGTGAGCTGGCGCAGTGATATGGGTAATTCAGAGCTTATTCACCAAAAGGGGAAAAATAAAAGTTCTTGGCATAATAGGTAATGAATGTGTCTGACTTCAGGGACTACAAGGCATGGATGGTGAATCATCTTCCTGCAAGACTGAATATTGCTTTTTCTCCCAATACTATTTGACATTTTTCGTACTAGAGGATACATAAATCTATCTTTTTTTTTAATGCAGCTTGGCTTTAACAGCATCAAGCAAGTTATGCTGAACAAATCAGTCTTACTTCATGTCTCTTGTTAAAGGGCTTATTCTTTCAGATTATGATGAAAGCTATTAATTGTTCCAATTCCAAGTGCATAGTTTTGCCCATATTCACTTGGGCAGTTATTTTGCATTGTTTTAAGGAAGTGATTGATTGCAAAAGACATGCAAAATATTAGACCTTCAATATTACCTTGGAAACTACAGTTTCCCCTTCTTATTTCAGCACTAGGAATGGGGCACATTACTTCTCTCCTGGCAGCTTCAGAATTCTTTCAATGTAAACAGTACTAATTTCTTCTTTTGCTGACTGCTGGTTTTGCTTTCCATGTACAGAAGAGCCCATTATGATGGGATGATCCATCCCTCAGAAAACACAAACTGTTCACTTCGACCAGACAATTTTGTATCAAAACCATAACTTTGAATTATGACAAATTTTTTGGAATATGTCATACATATCTTGGTCCATGTTCTTGCTCTCTTCTCAATCTTATCCTCTCCTTGTCTTAAGCAGATTCCTTTCTTCAATCTCTTTCTCTGTACTTCCAGCACACTCCAATGTAGTTCTTAGTTGTATGTAGATGTCAGTGACTCTGCTGTTGGGCAATGTAACTGCCAGATTGACCACTGAGCTGTTACTTGGCTCTGGACAGGACTGTGATCAGTCTGGACTGAGTCACACATTCAGTGACAGCATATATATAAGGTGTTTTATGTATAATAATGTAAAACTTACTGTAATTGTTTCAGTCTCATTATTTGGTCCAGATGGGTGCATAATTGGCATTATTACTAATTGATCTTATTTATCTGGGATAATATTTTTATTCTAATGAATCATAACACCTGATGAGTTCCCACAAGACATCATAGGAAAACAAGCCTTATTTTTCCCTCCCACAACACTTCTGTTTTTCAGTGCCAAACACTGTCAACCTGCCAAAAAAATAAGCATATATATAATACATTTATTCATCTGCTTCTCTTGATTATCTCAAGAGACATGTCAGTCTCAAGCTCCTGAGCTGTAATCTGAACTGCTGATAAGATGATCTGGAAGTCATCTGAGTTAAGAAGAAAACAGATACTGTCTTGATGCATTGCCTCAGTAAGGGGCTGGGGCAGGAGCTCATGGGAGCCATCCAAGTTGCAGAAGCTAACTTGGAATGCAAACCTTTATTACCAGTTTAAATCCCTTTGTTGCCAGTCCTGGATGCAATTGGAGGTGAGGGATGACTTGACTTTGAAAGTGATCCTGAAGGACAGAGCTCTCACCACAATGCAGCCTCATAGCTCTGCTTTGGAACTCTAAAAAAAAGGGCGGCCAACTCGATGAGAAATTGCTTGTAGACAGAGAATTTTTTCAAAAGCAAATTGATATTTATTGATCATTCCTTTTACAGCAGGAAAAAGAATTTGTGTAGAGACTTCACAAAAGGCCATTCAACATGGGACCATGTAAAGTGGCTTTGTTCCTCTCTGGAATGTAAGCTGGCTTTATCTTTTTTTCTTCTTTGCCTAAACCCAGTTTTTCTCCATGTGGTTTCATTTTCAGAGTTAGAGCTTAATAGGAATTTGTGGCCAAGATTTATTCTGCTTCTAATCTCCCCTTTAGAAATAAATTATGTAATTGTCAATACATAATGAATTGATCAGTTAATGAGCTAACAGTTACTAAAAATATAAAATAAAACCTTACAGAAGGTATTAAGGGTCATTAAAAGACTTGATTTAAAGGAAAGATTATTTTCTTTATTATCAAAATTTCAAAACACAGTCTGATACTTGATGGCAGATCTGAGTGCCTAGAGAATTAAAAAAATTGGTTTTTTGTGTTTGTTGTTTTTTTGTTTGTTTGCTTGTTTTTTAACTAGGGAAAACATAAATATAGTGAAGGTAATATAAATTAGCATTAACCCTGAAATGACATCAACAATTTATTAATTTGGGATTGAATATGAGACAAATAGGAACAAAGTGTGTAGTCCTTGTTCTCTGACATCCTTTACTTGGAGGTGAGTCACACATGAGCAAAAGCTTACACAGTCATTTGTTCAGTCACACATGAGCAAAATCTTCTCAGACGTTATCACAAGTAAGTATATATACTAACCCCTATGATCAAATGGAATTTTACATAAGAAGGCTGGAAGTATATAGAGACTCGATCTGACATTAGGAAGATCTTGGCTGATAACCTTCTAGCCATTTCAAAGTCCTAGCTGTGATTGTATAAGGCAGCAATGTGTTGTAGTAGTGCTGAGTCAGCTGCACTCTGTGGAGATTACAGACCTTTTATCACCTGCAAAAAGTTACTCTAGCAGTTCTCAAGGCCATAGAAGTCTGGCTTTTGTCTTGTCACCCTAGAATACTGATCTGAGAAACACCCATTTGGTACTTAGTTCTTGGGAATGCAGCTATTCATTTTAGCTACAGATTTGAAAACGTGGTCTAAAGTATTTCTTGAACTAATGCTAGCTGTGATGAGATCACTGGATGTATTACTGGTGTTTTCATAATTTTTGCATAATCTATTCTGCTGATTTATATTAGAAGAAATGATTGGTTGGAGCTTTGGAATTTAGTGATGCTTTTCTTTATTCTGTCCTCCTTCTGCTACCCAGGACATGATTGGTTTTTCTCTTATTCCTTCTTGGCACTCAACACTTAGATTATTCCTCTTCCTTTAATGCTGATACATGCTTTTTGTTTCTTCTTGACCTTCAGAAAAACTCTTTCAAGATGATTGAGCTTGAGGCAAACGGAGCGTGAGGATGTGTCCTGAATGAGCAGGAGGTGCTACTCAAGGGAGGGTGGAGAGGCAATGCAACCTAGCAGAAACATTCAGTGTATTTCTTAATTATTCTTTCACAAATTGTTTTTAAAATTGTCCAAAAGAAGACCAAGTACTTTGGGCAGGGAGCACTACTCTATTAATTTTCCATATTTTTAAAAATTTCTCCTGAGTGATCTCCATATACTACTTTTTTCAGTTGTATTTTTGCAATCTTTTATCGTTGCATTCTTAAAAATAATTTCTTTACATAAAACCCATAATGAATTCACAGTGTATGATTATTTTTATCTGCATTTGATCATATAGCCAGATATGCCTGCAGCAAAATAACATTGATGCTGGCAAAAATCAAGTAGTTAAACAGGTAGGCGGTAAATATCTACAGTTCTTGCTTCAAACCTATCAATTATTTGTGCTCTGAAGTTTGTTACAGTGAATATTTACCAACAAACTGAGGAATAGCAGGCAATCTAAGCAAGTAATTTGCTTTTCAGTATTAATTTTCCTTCTTGTGCCATACTCTGTAAATGTTTCCTCATGTATCATTGTGACGGTGCCATACATTTGAAATGTCAAATTATGCAGTGTCTGGTGTCATAAGATTAGCAACAGGGAGAGGCAAACAATACCATGCAGAGAATAAATACTTGTTTTCAGTATCTGCTTTATGTGGTATTGCAATTCTGTGGACAGAGTAATCTCAGGGTTGTTTGGATGTATAGAAAATACATCCTTTGAGTATTTTAGCTGAGTATTTTGTACTGAAAACAAATGGTTTGTGCATTTCAGCTGCAGTATTTCTATCTTTCCCTAGGCTCTTGCATCCAAAGTGAGCATGCCAGAAAGGGCAGATAAATGCTATTACTTGTAGTACTTATTTTATTTTCCAGTTATTGTCAGTTCACTAGCCTTTTATGAAACATTATATTGCTAAAGCAAACTTTCAAATTAATACATTTTGTATGCAGGGCTTTATTCTGCTATCCTGTGCCGCGCCTTTACCATCAGATTTATACCACACTTGCACAGCAACTGAAGATTAAACAGGGATTAACCTCTTCAGTTATCCACAGTTTTTCACATTATTTGTAGAATTAATATAATTTACCACTGGGTTATTATTGTCCTAGAGAAGTAATACTTCTATAGAGGTTAGGGAAGTCAGGGCTGTGTAATAATCTATTTACAATAATAAGAAAAAGGTGATCACATTATTATTCTCAAGAGGCTTCACAGGAGGAGGTTCCTGTTATGTTGTGTTTTGTCATTCAGACTGTGTATTTCTACCCAAAGTAGATTCTGTGCTGCCTGTCCCTGGAGCTGAGCAATGCTGACTTGCTTCTACCACCTCTGACCCCTTTTCATGCCTCTTGCCACTCCACCAGAGGATTTAAAGAGGAGGTACAGAGTGATTTCTTTCAGCATCTCCTTCTATGGTTTGAACATTTCAGACTAGTGGATAAGCTGAGAGGGTTGAAATCCAAATTTAGTGTCCTTGGGCTTGATTAATTTGCTCATGCTTGAACATCTAGTGCCATCTGAGCTATTGAGGGCATCTCTCCATCAGTCTCCAGAAGTGAATCAGTCTCACAGAGGTTTGGTGAAATATATACAAGTTCTGCAGGGATTTGTCACATACTCTGGTGTGTCTCAAGCAGCACTAAGGCATTCAAATATGCATCACCACACCACACCAGGCCCCAAATAAAAAGCTTGCAAAACAGAAATGCGTCTTTCATTTTCCGAATATTCACTGGTTATTTTACCTGTCTATCCCGAATCCCTGGGTTCCTACTGGGTTTGATCTTCCCATTTTCCCTATTCACTAGCTGAGTACGGAAGTCGCTTCCCCTTCTGGAGCCCTTGTCCAATCCTTTCCCAGTTCCAGCTCCTTCCCTTCAGAAGCTTATAAAAGCCGCACGATTGCACAATAAATGAGTTCTTGCCATGCATCCTTCTGAGAGAACAGATGTCTCTCTCTTGCACTCCCTGGCTCGGAGTGACTTGTGGGGACTGTCTCCTACCCCCTCAACACTGTATTTCATTGGTGCTCAGTGATAGGACAAGAGGCAACTGGCACAAATAGAAACATAGGAAGTTTAATCTGAATGTGAGGAATAGCTTCTTTACTTTGAGGATGGCAGAGTGCTGGAACAGACTTCCTAGAGAGCCTATGGAATATTCTTTCCCTCGAGATTTTCAAAACCCACCTGGATGCGTGGTCCTATGCAAACCGCTCCAGGTGAACCTGCTTTAGCAGGGGAGTTGGACTAGATTATCTCCAGAAATCTCTTCCAACACCAACCCTTCTGTGATTCCATTCATATCCCCATAATTCTTAGTACCTTTTCAGCGCCCTGAAGCTGCTGTCTGAGATTTCCAAATAGCACAAAACACTGGATTTCATTATTTAAACATGTGGCACATCTGCTTTCTATAGTCATGTGACACTTAAGACCTCCAATGTGAAAGACATATTTGAGTTGCTGTACAGAATCCAGAATGAATACTGATATGAGTTTAGCTAGGCCTAAATTTAGGCTTTGATTTGTAAACTAAGCCTCAGATTATCAGCTCACTGGAGCTGGTTTGGCCAGCTGACAGCTGACTTCTACTGGCCAGTGGTGTTCCATACGATATTCTGACATCACAGAAAGCATAAAAACAGGTGTAGGAGGGACTTTAGCCAGTCCCCTTCATGGCCAGGTGCTGAGCAGACCTTTTATCATTGTGCTGGATGTGTTAGGCCATACCAACACTTCACATCTGTTCAGTTTGGGAAGTAAACATATTTTTTATCATTTTTTTTTTCTCCTCTCTTGCTGGGTGTTCTTTGGGGGGAGTTTGTTGGGGTGTTTTTGTAGGCTGAGGTGGTGGAGGTCTGTGTTGTTGGGTGGGTGACTCGGCGGTTGTTGTTGTTTTCCACATTTGTATATATGTGTCTTATACCATGTTCTGTTTTTAATTTTCTCTCTTCTATGCAAAATATAAAAAGCTTGCTGCTTTAAGTGTTAGTTCTAGTTTTCAGTCCCTCAGGGTAATGGGGGGAAAGGGGGGCGCTCTCCTTCTCTGTTGGGCAGTTGGCATTTTGCCAGCTTAAGCTAACACACTGATGTATTGTACTTCCTGCTTTTGGTACCTTCACTGATTCCTAGTGTTTCATCTTGTGGTAGATCATTTACTTTCTATAAAATTGTCTATTTCAAGCTATGTGCTTATATTGCATTGTATGTATTTAGTTCTCTGGTTGTCTTTGAGAATTATAAAATGACATTATTGTGTTAGTCAGATTTGAAATACATGCATGTAAAATGCTACACATAATTAACAGTATGTATGTCTTTGTTTCATGTATGTTTACCTATTTAAAAGAAGATAATTGAATATTTCTTTTTGTTAATCTTTATTATTTGTCTTGATTCCAGTGTGGTTGTTATCTCAGTTTTAAAAGTTTGAGTCAAACTAGAAGTTTTGGAAATAGCTTTGGCTTCATGAAATGTGAAAAAGAAATAATGCATATGTGTTTTCATTCTATATTCATATTCATACATTCATATGTATCATATTATAGTTGCAATATCGTCATGGCTTTTTAATCTGTCCATGATAAAAAAGAATCCAGAGAAGTCTGCAACATCCTTGAATCTCTTGAACTGACATTGTAAGAACAAGTTCAAAAGATGAGTCCAAACAGTGCTGCATTTATTCTCAAAAAACTCTGAATGCAAGGATTTCTTAACTTCCTCAGCTGCTTCAGCAATTGCTCTCCTTAATAAACAGACAGATTTTTTCCTAGGCCTTTTTTTACCAGTGTTACTGGTTTCTTGTATCCAGAGGGTACACAGAAAACAATTAATCACTGATGTGTTTATGACAGTATGTCACATAATCTTGTTTTGCATCTTCTCTGAAACTAAGGCAGTCCTATTGCTCCATAATCACTCCTCATATATTGTGTTTATCAATCTTGTTGATTTTTGCTGAACTTGATTTCCTAAATTGCCACCTCCGTGTCTGATGAACTACACTCACACCTGTATGTCCCAGATTTGCATTTGCTTTTTTACATTAGCATTGCACAAGTTGCTCCAGTGCAACTCATAGCATCTCAGTCGTCCTTTGCTAGAGTTGGGTTGTGGGGTTTTTTTTTTGTTTGTTTGTTTTTTTTTTTTTTCCAATTGATGATGGTGGGTGTGAGGTACTTCTGGTCAAAAACAGGACCCAGCCATGTGATGAGCAGAGCACACCAGACAGCTTTGCCTCCAGGCAGAGCCCTCCATCTTCTTGCACTTCCCATAGTACTGGGCTCCTTAGGAAAATGGAGCATTTCTTTGCCGTGCACTGCTCATGGCTTATTCAGCTCAGCTGAGATTCTCTCATATCTAGAACTTGGAGCTTAAGTTCCTCATTGTTTGAATGGATTGAACTAAACCTCCTTCTGTTTCTAGTAGTTAGCAAGTTAGCTGAAAGGAGGAGTTCTCAGGAGAATATGTGCAGATAGTTCTTCCTTTTAACAAGGAAACTGCTGCTGTTTTCATCCAGCATGTTCTCAGAAAGTAGTGCATGCCACCAGTGTGCGGCATCACTTTTGGAGTTGCTTTCTGCAACATTAATTTTTGCCCTTGATATTTACAACAAAGCCTCAATTAGGAAAAATTTCACATAGTCCTTATATCCAGACTGTGGATATAGCAGGATAGTCATATGGATCAGTGAAAGCTATTAGAATCCAAGGGAGGGCCACCATGGTGAAGGGCCTGGAGGGGAAGCCTTACGAGGAGCAGCTGAGGCCCCTTGGTCTGCTCAGCTTGGAGAAGAGAAGACTGAGGGGAGACCTCATTGCAGTTACAAACTCCTTGTGAGGGGAAGAGGCGAGGCAAGTATTGGTCTCTTTACTCTTGTGACCACTGACAGGACTGAGGAAATGTTATGAAGCTGAGTCAGAGGAGGTTTGGGCTGGCTATCAGGAGAAAGTTTTTCACCCAGAGAGGGGTTGAGCTCAGGAAGAGCTGGAGGGTGGAACAGGCTCTCCACGGAAGTGGTCACAGCACCAAACCTGTCTGAGTTCAAGAAGCATTTGAACAATGCTCTCAGGCACATGGTGTGATTCTTGGGGTGTCCTGTGCAGGGCTAAGAGAACCTGATGTGTTTCTTCCAAGTCAGCATATTCTATGATTCTGTGATGTTCCATAAGGTATATCACGAAATATGTTTTTTTGTATTCCCTGTTTCTCATTCCCACTGTCTTAAGCAGGCACTGAAAAAGTATTTGGTGTCTCCAGGTGATGTGCACCTGATTGATAGAGTTAGTTAAGTCATCCTGGCAAATGAGACTCTTTGATAGCCAATTAATATAGTATTTCCTTTAAATCCTATGTTTCCTTTATCCATCTTTAAATATAAATATCTTCCTCTCTTCCTTGTTACAGTCATTAAACAAATTGCTAAGGCGGTTTATGTGCCTGGCATTGCCTGGGACCTGTCAACATTACAGACAGGTTTATTGACTGTAAGCACTTGCCCGCTGAGGCTTGTTAGATTGGGAGGTAATAGTATTGCCTCTTCTTAGCAGTGTAGGTTCACATTTATCATAGAATCATAGAATCGTAAGGGTTGGAAGGGACCTTAAATATTATCTAGTACAAACAACCCCTGCCATGGGTAGGGACACTTCCCACTAGACCAGGTTGCTCAAGGCCTTATCCAACCTGGCCTTGAGCATTGACAGGACTGGGGCATCCAAAACCCCCCCACGCAACCTGTTCTAGTATCCCACTACCCTCACCATAAAGAATTTATTCCTAATATCTAGCCTAAATTTCCTCTTTTTCCATTACTCCTTTTTCTATCACTACAGTTCCTAGGAAATGGTCCTTCTCTGGCTTCCCTGTAGGCCCCTTCAGATACTGGAAGGTTGCTGTGAGGTCTCCATGCAACCTTCTCTTCTCCAGGTTGAACAGCCCCAACTTTCTCACCCTGTCTTTGTAGAGAAGGTGCTCCGGTCCTCTTACCAACTTCATGGCTGTCCTCTGGACTTGATCCAACAGTTCCATGTCCTTCTTATGTTGTGGGCACTAGAACTTTACACAGTGCTCTGGGTAGTATCCGAAAAGAGCAGAGTAGAGGGAGAAAATCACCTCCCTTGATGTGCTGGCCACACTCTTTTTGATGTAGCTCAGGATTCCATTGGCTTTCTGGGCTACAAGTGCACATTGCTGGCTCATGTTGAGTTTGCATCAACCATCACCCTCAATTTCTTCTGTACAGGGTTTGTGGTCACAGAAAGATGTGTGTGCTTGGCTTCTAGGTTTGAACTGCCCGTGAGGGTCAGTGATGGCTGAGCGCTGGGAGGAGAGCAGCCCTTGGGGCCACCCCTGGTGTGGTGGCATTGGCAGCAGTGGCCACAGATGGTCCTGCAGAGAGAGGTGCACAGTCCAGGGATGCCAAGGCAGCGACAAGGTCTGTACATGTCACTGGATCCGCAGCCATGTATCAGAATGCTGGCCTGTGCTGCTGTTGGATTTGGTCAGAAACAGGCCTTTATGATCCTGTTCCCTCCCTTGTTCCTTTTGCTGTGTTTCCATTTCTCATATTTTGTATGTATAAGAGGAAGGCTATAAAATACCCGCAAGTCAGATTATAGCTTGTTTCTGTAGATGCACCAGAAATTACTTTCTTTGTGGTAACCTTCTGGCTGGTTCTGAAGGGCTCTTTGCTACCAAATCAGTCCAGCTATTTCACTCCAAACTCAAACACTGACCACATTTTCCAGCTTTGTTACCATAGTATTTAGTATTTGCATGTCCCCTTCACCATTGACTTGGGGCTT
The DNA here is from genome assembly GCA_035583235.1 of Hafferia zeledoni. Taxonomy (NCBI): domain Eukaryota; kingdom Metazoa; phylum Chordata; class Aves; order Passeriformes; family Thamnophilidae; genus Hafferia; species Hafferia zeledoni. The sequence continues at coordinate 123,453,509 of JAWWEV010000083.1, forward strand.
ATACTTGTGTTTCCAGTACATTAAGAACATTCTGTAACATATTTTATTTGTAAAATATGAGTATCTTCAGCTTTAAACACTGTCAATTTTTTTCTCACAGAATTTGCCCCCCCAATTAAGCTACTTTTGCAGCTAATAATGATATTTACAAAAAAAAACCCCCAAAAACCTAGAGAAGCTAAAGCAGACCACTCACTGAAATCTAGCAATCTTTATCCTACACTTTCTTATTCTTCATTTAATTTCATTCTGCTCATTTTTGGTTTGATTCAAAATGTTTCCAGTAAAGCAGGCTGCAATATTTGAAATGCTTGATCTTCTTTAAGCCTTTTTCAGTACTTAAGGAAATACAGAAAACCCTTGGATTTTTTTTTACCCTGTATTGTTTTCTGCTGGTTTTTCTTTTTTGTAGATCTTAGAATGTTTTGTAAGGCAAGCAGCAGCAGTGTGTGTGCACTGTGACAATAGTTACCCATGGCTCTTGTAGTACAAAGTCTCTAAAATGATGCCTTGAGCATACATTTGTGTACACAAACGCAAAGGCCACAAACTTGTTGTTTCCAAAGAGAAACAATGGCAATAAGGTGGAATTGCTACTGTAAATTTTGTAATTTTCATGTCTGGGTGAAAAGCTAGGAGTGTGACTTAAATTTTGCAGATATAAGTAGAAGATTCCAATGTTTTCTGATGTAGTTGCCAATATTTATGATTTATTTGTTTGAATTTTCCTCCAAATGTATGTCCAGACATTATTCCCATTATTGACTTTAAAGTATCTAACACAGGCTGCAGTGTAAATTGAAGAGAGTTATTTAAAACAGTTTTACATTATATTATACTTGGGATGCTGAACCCCAGAATTTGAGGCAAAATACATTGATTTGGTATAATTTTATGTCCTTCCCTTTATTTAAAGGTACAAGCCTTTTTTGTTGACTTTTACTTTTGCAAAAAGTCACCTATTTTAGCCACTGTCAACTTTTTTTGCCACGTTTGGATCTGATTTGGGTTTTTTTTTTCAAGGTCATATGAGGTTAATGAATTGACTCAACTATGTATCTCAACTATGTATCTGTCTTTTTCATGTGTCCTTTTGGAGTATCAGAAAGAAATTCAAATTAGTCATCAGTATATAAAGAATTTAACCAAATTACTCTTATTCCTGCTGTGTGTTTTTATCACCCGTATCAAAATGTATTTGTGGTGTCCTTCTCAGATGTGTGTTCTTCTGTTCTCTCACTACAATTTATTAATCTGACAAATACGATGAACGTTCATGGCATACCTGAGGAAGGGCATTCAGCAAGGTTTGCTCAGTTTCAGATCCTTTACAACAGCAAAGTTCCGCTGGAGAAGTACATCTTTGGTGATTTATTGTTTGGCAGCACTGATTCTGTGACCCATTTCTGCTGTTGTGATCTATCTGGAGTTCCCAGGCATTACAGGGCACACCTTCTCACAGTTTTGCCATTGGAAAGAGAGGAATGTAAAGATGAGCAACTCAGTTCAGCTCTGAATTTCATGGGTCTGTGCCCTGGGGCAAGGCACTGGGCTAGGAGGTTATGCATTGCAACGAGCTGAGCATTTCTCATCCTTGAGAGGCACCCAAGCTCTGATAATGATGTGCAAAGGCAGAAAAGAGCTGGGAAACTCCAGAGATCCATTTGATTAGTGCTCTGGCTAAAACCAGAAATAGTATAATGTGGCACCACACTGAAGGTATTCAGCTGTAGTGGCACTCCCATGGATGGTGGTGACGCAAACAGGACTGCATTCATCTGGTGGCATCCATGAGTGCAATAGCCCCAGATAGTAATTTTGGCATATTTTTTCCCTCCCATTGATTTTACTCTTATATTTATTATTATGATTATTATTAATTTCATTATTATACTAGATTTTCTTTGAAATTTTTCTCTACTTTTCTCACTCCTTTTGCTGAATTAAGCTATATTCAAAACTCTTCTAGTGGAGTATTTCTACCATCTGTTCTCTCCAGCCATTATTCAAATTATTTGCAACCTTCCATGCCAGCAGGGGTGAATCTAGCACAGATTTTCTGACTGATATTTTTACCCTGCAATATGCCACAACTGGTAAAGATCTGTAACTCTGTGGGGTTGGGTGGGGGTGGAGGGTTATGCTTACATTTCCAATAATTTCATTGTCTGACTCATAGGAAATAATCATCCCTTGATTTTCACAGGACATATAAAGAGAGAGAGTGATTTTGAAGATTCACCCCCCTTTACAATCTCAGCCTGTGCTAGAATTGTCCATATCCTGAATACTCTAATTTATTCACAGCACTGAACACAGCTCATCCTTAGGTATTCTGTCTGTTATTGAGAATACAGGTCCTTTTTTGTTTTGCTATGATTAAGGTGTCACAGTAGTCTGTCCTCCATTCATCCTGCCTCTGGTGATATTCACCTGGTATAACAAGAAGAATGATTTTCTTACTTCAGGTCCTGTGTCACTTTTTCTTAGTAAATTGGGGTTTTTGAAATGCGAACCCAGAGTCAAGGTATCAGCCGACCTGCCTAAACTCCTCACAGCCTTAATTTTTTGGAAGAATTAAAAGGAAGGCAGGAAAAGTAATGTGCATGTTACTGTGAAAAGAGGAATCTTAAACTGCATTAGAAGGAGTCATAATACTATGAAAATGCTCTTGATGAGGATGGGCATATATGTCAGCTGAGAGCTATAGGAAGTTGTGGTCCACTTGTGGCCTCCTCAATTAAGATGATTTCAGAATGGTATCAAAGTAACTCCACAACCAGAAGAAATCTTTTTTCTTTCTGCAAATATTTATTCATTTTAGAGGCACACATACTACAAAATGAGAGAACCCTGTAGCCTCCCCCCCATCCCAAGTTTCCAAAGCTGTGTTGGAACCACTGGCTGTGCTTGTGTTATGGGCAGCAATTTCTCCTAGCATTTAAGACTGATAATCCCTTGATTTGGGCATTAAAATAATATAATCTAACACAATGTCCATGCTCCACAGATGGAGAAAATGATTAAAGATTTTAAATACAGGAATACAAAGCACGGTTAGCCAAGAAAAGGTCATCATCATGGTGCTTTCTTGAACATTTTTTGTTTATTAACATTTATTATTAGTTATTAACATGTTTTTCCCACACTGTCCATCATTCTCATCTGGCTGTTTTTATTCCAAAGGCTGCTGCTAGAGTTTTCACAAAGCTGTCAGCATCCTTTCTGCGTCACTCTACATCATGTACTGTGAGAGGGGCTGTCAATCACTACTGTTGTTCTTCCTTTTCTTATGGCTATTATTTGTTGTAATTTTAAAGCAATACTTTTTCTTTATTACTAGGAGTCTGGCTTTGTCTGTCTAAAGAATTTTGACCTCTGAATATTATGCATACACATGTATATATAAAACATAATTTCCAGGAGTGCACAAGTGATACCAGTGCTGCTTTGAGAGATATTTCAACTTCAGGAAAGTTTTATGTTACTGACTGGGCTGATAACCTCCAATCCTGCACACTGCCTCACTTCTGTGGAACCTCAGCTGCTTTTGGGACACTTGGACTTCTGTAGACTTAAAATCTGTTTAGGCAACATCATCAAAGAATTGCAAGACCAAGAGAGATGGAGATTGGCATTATATGAAGGTCTTAATCTCCAGAACAGAAAGCCAGGCTGAAGCTATGTGGAAGTAGCAAGAGCTCTTGCTTTTTAGTACAAGGCTAATTTTAGCTATAGCTTAGATGGATAAGTCCAAAAGAATGATAATTCACATTTGTGTGGTTATAGCTTCTAAGATACCCTTTGCAAATCTTCTGGGAAGACCATGTGTTAGCTAATGAAGGAGTGTGAGCTCTGGCTCTGTCTTCAACCAGGCTATAGACTGAGGCTGTGCTTAAGGCCTTCAGTTACTGCCCATTGTGAGACTGCTAACAAATCTAGGAGCTTGGAATGGAGTTCTGAAAGGAATAAAAACTGATTCAACCCAAAGAAAAAGGCAGGAGAGAAAAGAAGCTAAAGCTCAGCATAATTGGAACAGCTTCTCTGGGTTATGTAAATTTTTAGGTTAGGTAATCCAATGGTAAATTTTATGAATCTTTGCATAAAATATCTCCCTAAAGAAGTTCATTGCTTTATAAAGTTGTCTATAGTCATATCATAAAGTGGAAAAGTTTCCACCTGAGAATATTGGTAACAATCGTTATCCTTGAAGTTCTTACCAAAATGTTTAAAACAAAGTCACTGCCCACTAGAGTTTTTCTGAGTGGAGCACTGAGCTCCATATGTGTAAACACATTTTTTCTCAAGGCTCAACTTCAACTACAACTAAGTAGCAAACAATTTTCTTTTCACACAAAATTTTCTGAGTTTATCTTAAAATATTTTCCACCTTACATCAGAGGGAGTCGGAGACTTTTTAAAATGGTTGGGGGAAAAAAAAAGAAAAAGAAATTCTGCGGTTTATTAAATGGCTTGTTGATCAGGAGAGCTATGTGAGAGATCAAAGATTAAGTTTCCATCATGATTTGAAATAGCGGCTAACTCTGGGTTTCAGATAGTCTAAATGAATCTTTGTTTATTTGTTGTTGAAATATTCATTGTCTTATTGGTTATTTTTCAGCAGAGATTTAGTGCTGAAGCCTTTTTAATTACTTTTTTCCCCCTGCAATTTCTCTATTCTCACATAAATCTTTGTTTTGATCTAACAACATATATACATTCTTATGGTATACATTTACAGTATATTTTTTCCCTTTTAATTTGTCCTGTTTTTTTTGCATCTCCTCCTTTGTACTTTCCAGGTTTCTCCTTTCATGATCTGAAAGTGCTGCTGAATAAAGATGAGCCAATAGTTAGTCCAATCCCAGACGGTCTTTTGTTGAGGTAATTACTCGGAACCAAAGCAGCTCTTAAGTGCCCTGACTTCCCTGACTGAGATTGAATGATGGAAAGATTAGTCAAGGCAGAGATTTATAGCCAAGCTAGTTAGAAGAAAGGAAAAAGTGGACTCATTTAAAGAAGGGGGTTTTGGTTTGGTTTGTTTTTTGTTTTTTTTTTTTTTTAAATTTCTCCCTCCCCTGTGTTGAGGATGCACCATGAATGTTATCCAAAGTTGTATTTAGGTTGGAACCAAACTCGTTTGGTTGGAACAGAAATGAGTATCCCTCCAGCCACTCCTGAGTGGTGCTGGAGCCCTGCTGCTAGTGCTTGCACAGCTGGCATCACACCCTGCAGGAGGGCTTACTCCTTAAAGAAGAAATTCTACCAAGTTTCTCAAAGAACATAAAGTAATTCTTCTTACAATAACGCCACTTATTTAGATTTATACCTGCTTTATTTAACTTGGTTTCTCACTTCCTAAAGGCATTTTTCAGTATATCTCTGACACAATCTATTTAAAACAAATGAAACTGGTTTTGAAACCTTTGTCTCCATCTTATCAGTCTGGCCACAGCAGATTCACAGCAAGTAATAGTAACATTTTACTAAACAACCTCCCCAACATAAACTCATTTCTATATGAAAACAAACTCGTTGTAGTCCTTGCTGAAAATTATTTAATAATTAATATTTAAACAGTCTATATGTAGAGATATATTAATGAGAAACATGAAAAAATGTCTCTGGGCTCCACCACGAATCAGAGCAAATGTCTTCACAATATTGCCAGCAGTGTATTTTAAAAGAAAAACTTTTTAATGAAGGACTGAACAGTGGAGAAATGATTGGATATGTTGACTTCTTTCTTAAAAGATTAAGATCCATAAAATGACTGGCATCTTTATGGAGTCTGGAAGGGGTACTATTAGATCATTTAATGTAAATTGCAATATCAAAGTATCTCCTGAGTTACAATCAGTATTACAGCTGTACAGCTCCTGGATCAGAGTTTAGATGACTATCCCTAGTGCAGAACAGAAGCAGAGCTCTTTTTCTCTATGGGGCTCATCCTATGCATCAGCTGTACTGAACAGTGCTTGGGAGGTGGAGCCAAAGCTCCCCTCTTTTCTTACCTTTGGACCTTGTATGTGTGAACAAGAGAATGAGCGAGAACCATGCTTAGAGATGGTTGCTTTCTCCCATGGCTTCCATGGGGCCCTGGGGCAAGCAGCCTGCAAAATTTACCCTCATTCATAATTCACAGCGTGGGAGGTACCAGTTGTGCCCTTTCTAACATGGCTGTTTCTCGGGAACCGATAGGGGAAGTGGCTCTCAAGCACCACACATACACGGATCGTGGTTCTCTCAAAAGCCCTTATTTCCCATTGCGGTGGTGCTTTAAGGGCTCAGATCAGGCAGTGGCTTGGCAAGGGGATATAAACTTGGAAAGGGTAGTACATACAATCATAGAATTGATTGGGTTGGAAAAGACCTCCGAGATCATCAAGTCCAACCCTTGGTCCAACTCCAGTCCATTTA